>CALNVZ010002100.1:42017293-42070529 GCA_940671915.1 Paracentrotus lividus
ATAAATGTAATAGGTCTACTGATACAAAAACATAATTTTAAACTAGATATCATAAAGTTCTAAGAAATAACAAATAGTCATTGCCAATTTTATGTGATACTTAAACATGAACTATAAATGTATATATATATATATATATTTACATTTTAAATCGGGATGACTTATGAGATGAATTTCAGGCAATAAGTAGTTTCACAATTATTATAAACATGATCGATTATTAAAAAATAGCGATTATTCATTAAAAACATGAATAAAAAGAAAACAATTACTACGTTGTGATTTTCAAAATTCAAAACGTGCCTACTCAAGGGCATAACCCCAAATCATTTAACCATGATTACCAAAATTCTAATTAAGAGCTACTTTCGATTATTTTACCAAATTAAAACACGTGGCTGCTTTATTTTGGAAACGTTTTAAAGTAAATTCAATTGTTTAAACATTTTTAGCTTTTATTAGTGGATATATCTTATTTTGTTTTTTGACACTGGATTGCATATTAAGATTTAGATTTCACAACCTAGAATTAGACGATCAAAATATAAAAGCATAACAGGAAAATTAAAAGCATGAAATATTAGTATTTTAAACCAAAGTGAATTTGATATCATTTAGATAAAGCTATGCCATTATTAAAACAAGAACTGAGTGCAAGAAGTACAAATCACCTTGCAAATGTCTAGTTTTTAACCAATTCAAATTGTTAAAAATGTTGATTAGAATTCAAGTTAGCCTAAAAAAAAAACCTAATGAATAGTGGCATGAATATTCATCCAGATTTACATGATACTTGATATACATGATATATGTCAAGTGGTAAATCATATCAAGCATTGGAGGTAAGATTTGACCAGTCTTCGCCCTGTCTGACGGTTGTTACAACCGGAAACTGAAATCCGGAAATTTAGAGTAGATAGATCATATTAGATAAAAGATTACCAGGGGTTGTCTACCAAACTGGTTTCCGTCTAAGAGTATTCAAAGATTCACCATAAAAATATATAGAAATACCGAGGAGATCCGTCTAAACCGTCTAATATTTTACTTAAAGAGATTACAGGGGGAAAAAGAAATAGCCTCCCCCCCCCCTCCACACCCAGCTATTCAGCTAGCGATTCGAGATGAGGTAATAAAGCTTGGGCCTAATCTAAAGGTGAATAAAATCATACAGCTGCTCCAATAATCTCAGTTGGTCGGACAGGTCGGTATATAATGTTTCTACCTCATTTACCTTAGAACAAAATAATCATACGAAAATAGAGTTTAATAAAATGATTACAAAATTTCTTGCTAAACATCGATACTAGAGTTGATGTTACCTTCAAGTTGATAAATCATATACCATGTAGTAAAAATGTATAAAAGATAATTGATAAATCAGATTACACAAAGTACCATTAGCACATTCGGATCGTGCTTAATTTAAAGCCAATTCAACTGAAATCACTCTCAGCATGTTTGTACATAGTAAAATTGTTAAGATTCCATTAGAAGAAAATTAATGCAGAGGAAATATATCAACTTGTAAGAAAATATATCTTACTATGGTAAGTTACTAATACTTCTACTTTTGATGCAGCTGCACTACTACTACTACTATTACTACTACTACTACTACCACCATTACTACTACTACTACTACTTCTACTACTACTAAAACTAATGATGCCTCTACTACTACTACTATTATTATAATGTTGCAATAACAACTAAAACGACTGAGGCAACAACTATACTATTATAGTACTATCACTTCTACTACTACTACTACTACTACTACTACTACTACTACTACTATACTATACTATACTACTACTACTACTATTACTACTACCACTTATACTGCCACTCCTACCACCACTTATAATACTGCTGCCTGACTACTATTACTACTAGTACTATTGCTATAATACATCTCCTGCTGCTGCTATTACTATTGCTTAATTACTGATGCTGACACGGACCAGGCCTACAATGTATTGATATCAGTAATTGTAATGACATAATATCCATTATCTTTATTAGAAGTAATACCAATGACAGTATTGTGGTGAATGACATCATAATTATCATAATATTATCGGGTATTAATGAAAACTGAAGATATACTAGTAAGTATATAATAAATTTAATAATATGTAATGATATTCAATAGTGAATAAAGCAATAATAATGAATACTATTTTTTTTTTTAATCATGAAAAATAGACTTGAGAACATCCTGAAATCACTGAAATTATTTTTATGATTACAGTAAATGCAATTAATAATTAAGTGTCTTAAAGGTAGTATCAGCCTTTTTCACAAATTGCAAAAAACTAATGCAACTTGGCATAACTGTAGAATATGATCAACACCTATACTGTCTATTCAATCTTACTGTCATAGGTTGCCTAGATCAGTAATACGAAACGAAAATCTGACATACCAATCTTGACCAGCTCTCCATCAACATCGTTGATATTACAGCGTGTGCAGCACGGACCGTACACAGCAATATACACACCGGCGCATCAGCGTGCATTATTCTCTGCGCTAACGGTCAGCGGTTCGCACCGTACGGTATATTTTTCGAGGTTCGAAAAAAATAGGTATAAATTTGATAATCGCAATATAATGACAAACATACACATTGAGCTTAATCATGTTGTGGGAAGATATAGTCATTGGTATACTACTATATTCTCTAAAAACAGAAATTTAATATTTTGCCTGCAAAAGGCTGACACTACCTTTAATTTTGGTTGGTATTATTATTATTATTATTATTATTTATTATTATTATTATTATTATTATTATTAATTATTATTATTATTATTATTATTATTTTTATTATTTATTATTATTGTTGTTATTATTATTATTATTATATTATCATTTTTATTATTATTATTATTATTTTGTTATTATTATATTATTATCATTATATTATTATATTATATACAGTTTATTCATTTGTCTCGAGAATGATGTTTGTACAAGGCACAACGTTTCGAACGCTACTGATATCCTTTATCAAGTGCTATAATGATGAGATATTATTATTATTATATTATTGTTATATTGTTATATTATTTATTATTATTATTATATTATTATTATTATTATTATTATTATTATTATTATTATTATTGTTATTATCATTATTATTATTATTATTATTATTATTATTATTATTATTATTATTATATTATTATTTATTATTATTTATTATTATTATTATATTATTATTATTATTATATATTATTAATAAAGTAGTAGTAGTCGTAGAGTAGTTTTCAGGTGCCTCTTAGAATATCACATCACTATATAAATATCCATGATAATGTTCACAGGAAGATTTCCCCAAAAAAATGAAATAAAAATGATTTCCAAGGTTATAATATAAAAGATATTTCATTACAAATATATGCGCGTGCCACGCAGGTTAACACAAGTCAATTAGACGACTTTACGATACCATAAAGTGTAATAATAAACATCACGTCCCTGAAGTACGTGTATGAGAATAAAAAAATTTAGCTCCATGGAATAACTTTGTTGATGTCTAGTTGGGTATCACTTCCATAACTGCTTATCTTTGCTTAACTACAAAGCATTTTGTCGATCAATTAAGGAATGCGAGAATCTTAATACTAAACGTAAATACAAAGTCAAACAAATGTCTGAACTCTTCCTCAATTAGTTGTCGTAAAGGAATTATTTTCTTATAAACATGCTAAACAAGTCATCACATTGCGGCTATACGCTTGCACATCATCATGATTATGATAGTTCGACTTTCCTCTTTATGAAATTAAATAATCCCCTCTACTTACAAGGTAAAATAAATAAAGTTCAAACAAAATTATCACGGATGACCTGAATCTTTAAGTGCTAAAAATAACATGAAAAATTAACAAATATTGGAGACAGAGGGATGGTAAAAAGACAACATGCAATCCATACATACTATGTAATCAGGCTTGTCATACCCAAAAGTAGGAATAGGAATTTGGTATATTGACAATTTGGTATAATTCCTTGTTATTTAGCCTTAACTGGCAGAGCTTTATATTCTTTCATTAATTAGTAAAAGCAAATCAGTCTCATCTTGGTACTTTCATTTTTAGTTTGCAGAGGAAATGAACACCAGTGTAACTACGAAACTCTTTTGAGTTTTGTTTCCTATCGTGCACAAACCACGAGTAATCGATGCAAAACAAAAGAATACACGAAACATAATATGAAGGATCACGTATACATCGCAAACTGAATTTGATGTTTTTTTGCAACCAACAATGTAATATAATGGAGAATGGTATATTTTAGCTTTCGCTTGCTCATGGATCATGCAAGGATAGAAAGGCGAAAATGACCCCTAATTCATCATACTCTTGTATTTTATGGTGTAATCGATATAGAGTCATTACTCAAGAGGTAGCAGTATACTTATAATTCGATCGTTTACGACTTCCTCTGGAAGGTGATTATAATTACAATAGATTAATTAAGTAGTTTTTTTTTTTTTTTTTTTTAAGTTTAATTCATACAACAATCATGCATTAAACCTTCTGTGTATACCAATAATAAGTTTTGATATTGTACCAATGGATTTTATCTCAAGTAGAATCAAATGAACAAACGAAAACTCTTTAAAATTCTATCCTAAAACCATTTTTTTTAAGTGGAATTATTTTATGAACTGTTTGGATACGTTCTTCGATTCATATAAGATAACAAAAGCATGAAATCACACATGAACACGCTGGGGAAAAAAAAATAATCTTGTAATTTAGAATAAAAATGTGCATAATATAATAATTAATTTCTCACCTGCAACGGGCATCCACGGATAACCTGAGGTAGATTTACATGATGACATCACCTGTGACAGTGGTTGTATTAGTTCGCAGCCGCTATACCAGACAACCCGTACCAGCGGTCAAAGGATTCACTCTACCCCGATAGCTCCCGTCCCCCAGCTCCCGCAGCTGTGCTACCCCATGACGACGAATTAACGTCGCTGCCATTCTTGATCCACGCGCTGGTCGCGATATGGACTGAGACATGGACCCGTAACCTGCCGTCGTCGTCGAATGATCTCCCATGGCCATATCCCGCCGCCGTCGAAAAGTTCGATAAAGTCCCTCCGCTGTAAAAAGTGGCGGCGCCAAGTTGTTGAGTGCATGATGGTTTGGTGTCGCCGAAAGACTCGGCGAGGAACTCGATGAATAAGAGGAGGATTTGGGGTTCTTGGTAAATGCACACGAAGAGAGTTCATAGCTGCCGGAGGAGACGCGTAGAATTGTTCTCCCGCATGGGGGTAAGATGGAAAAAATGCCGGTGTGACGAAATACGAACTCGAACTCATGATGACCAGAAAATAATCAAATCACTTCATTAAAGCCAAAACCTCTACGAAACTAAACCACGGCTTTCTCGTAACAGGCCTTAACTCTTCCTGCTCGTTTGGCCACCACTAACGATGTTTACTATTTCAAAATTGATGCTATAAATTGTCGCTTGGAAATAAAACTTTGAAATGAGCATGCATGACTCTGGTTAATATTTTGATATTCTGCATGTACTCTGTACATCTAGTGAGCAAGGTCTCCCATTTATTCAAACGTCGGTTCCGATATTACTTTTTTCCTTACTCCACACTCGCTGGGTCGGTCTGACCAATGGAGTCAGGCACTTCAAACATGAAGAGAACATTGTGATGCGTACTCGCTCTAGAATTGTGAAGCACACACGGACGCTAATTAAAGCCATTAAGTGACTGGTTAACTGAGCGGTATGCTTTCACCGAGTCGATTCAGTGATGTCATCAGGTCACCTTGCCAAATTGAGTTTCATTTTTTATTTGGATTATTGTTTGTTCAGCCAATCTTTTGTTTTAAATCTAAGAGAAATAATGGCAAGCATCATGTGAAAGATAGAATAACCTTTGCACAGACCCGATTATATATTATAAAATTGTTTTACAAACCTAACAGGAGACAAAATAAAATAATTAAACTCGACAACAGACAAAAAATCAAACCGAGAATAAGAACGTAACATGCCAAACAATTTAAAAAGAAAACAATACAAACAAAGACATATTATACAAAACAAAAACAACTTCTTATTTGTAATTTTAATCTCTTTTTTTTTTTTTTTTTTATTGATAGTTAATGCCAGTTTTCCACCAACTTCTAAAGCATACACACATTACTTGTCTGTTGTCACAATTTCCTACGATATACTTTTGAAAGCATGACTTTTGTGGTTAGAAAGTCTTTGAATAAAGGGATTTTCTGTTTTTTAAATGGTGCTATCCCGGAGATATTAACTATACTATTTCCAAGAAAATCAGCTTGGATTCGGATGTAAATATCACACAATGCTATGCTCAATTAGCACAATTAATAAACATTTCTAACTATCGGCACCAATAAACAGAATAAAGTTATTTAGGAGGCCAAAATAACAAACTTTGCTATTTCTAGATTTACATTCATAGAATGTACACTTCATTCATGTGCAGACCGAACATCCGACTTAACATACTGACAGAAAAAAAAAATTAGATAATAGATAAAATGAATTAATAATTAACATTCTTCACATATAAATCTTTTATAATGTGCACTTTGTTCACAAGTACTTTTTTTTTTTTTTTGCATTTTTGCAATTCTTCCCGATCGACCCTGTTTCATTTTATACTGTTATCCATATTTTGCCTTTTCAGAAAAAAAACTGTTTCAACCGTTTCAATGCGAAATGTTTAATGTATATAATGTATCTTATTTTTCAACATCACAAGAGAAAAGAGAGATAGAGAAGAGGAGGGAGATAGAGGAAGAGAGAGAGAGAGGGGGGGAGGAGTCGGAGAAAGAGAGTGAGAGACGAGAAATAGAGGGCGTTCAATTCTCATCACTTTACATCTATTCGTTAATTGATATCAAGTTTCCGTTTAAACTAACATTATATACATGATATTCAAAACACATTACTTAGCCGAGTGTTGAAAGGACACATCTTATTAAGTCACACACAGATAATCTAAGCAAGTCTCTCATAACTGTCAAAACAACAACAACGAAAAAAAGAATGGGGGCGGGAAGAGAATTCTTAAAAAAATCACAAATACTTGAATGTGCAATGAGATGTATCGTGTGTGTAGCCACCCTTCCTTTTCACCTCTAGTTGTGCGAGTAAATCTTGTTAAATACGACAAAGGGGGAAGCTATTATCTCCATTTAAGCCTTTGTTAGCCGTCAATCCTGGCTGCAATGTACCGACTTGCCTACTTGAGGGCGAGTCAACTCCAACAATGGGCGTAATTGGGTTATGACGCCGAGTCGCTGGGGACGATTTGGTCATCAACATGCCTCGACGATATTCAGACTGTTAATCCATTTGGTTATTTGATGTCATTTAGTTATTTGATCAAATAATGCAATTTGTTGTGTTGTTGAAAATTTTCCTCTCGGAATCCCCGAAATGGAATTGAACATATAACATTTAGGCTGCACTTCCGAGTTGTATGCCACGCAAGCACACATACACAAACAAAAATAAATCTTTGCTTTTAATCTCTAAGGATCAAGTGGCTTATGGATCCATTATATAACTTTACAGACATTATGCTATCAGAAATGTTGTTATCAATCCTCTTACGCTCTGAAAAATATCAACTATAAAGTCGCAAAGTGTTGCATAACGAAATATTGAGGAAAAATGATAGACTCTCGCCTATTTTGGTGCAGAGTCTTTCTCGTTGGTTTTTTCATAATCTTTCCAAGTTCTTCACCGTTTCATCTCTCTCTCCCATGCTCCCCCTTCTCTCTCTCTCTCTCTCAATCTCTCTCTCTCTCTCTTTTTCCCTCTCCCCCTCTCTCTCTCCCTCCCTCTCTCTCCCTCCCTCCCCCCTCTCTCTATCTCTCTTCGCGCATTTCTATCTCCTCGTGACGCCATCAGACACACAGATGTATTATCTGTTTCACTTTCTCGCTCGGTCTACATCACTCTCTTCCTCTCATAAGCTCAACATTTCTCTTAGCCTCTTTTCAATAAATCATAATTTTCTTTGATTAAAATGTGTGTATGTCTTGTTTTAAACATTGCGATTTCTATAACGATTATTCATAATGTAGTTGGTCTTTATACAATATTGAAATTTACAGTCTGCTCATCTTAATTCAAATGTAATCCAAAGGCATGAACTTTGGCACAGTCTGTAATTTTCTTTTCAAACAAACCCTAAACAAACGAGAACATTTTGACAAGATTTTTTTTTCTGGTCTGAGAAACTTTTTTTTCATTCGCGATCAACACTCACGGAGCACGGATTTCCTCGTTTAATTGTAGGAATGATATGACGTCACAGTAATTTAACAATAGACAAAAGAAAACATGTGCTTGTTTGTTTGTTTTTTTTTTCTCCACCAAACGTTTATCCTGCACACATGATGGGGGTATTTACACCGAATTGGCCAAACACAACAAGGAGAAAGCCAATGAATAGATAAATCAATTAAAAAAAGAAAAATAAATAAATTACAAATAAATGATAATGATGATACATAATTATCGTGTATTGAACACTCATTGGCAACATTAATCAATTGCTTCAAAAGTAATGATCGATATATCGGAGCATTATTATACACACAAGGGCTCTGTTACATAAGAGTTGCTATTATAGTAGCTTTTCCATCAATGGTAACTACCATGGTAACGTTGCTTCAATAAAAATGCAGTATTTCATGCAGGCTGGTGTTTTTTTTCTTCTTCCTACAATGCCATTTTGCAAACATACATTGTCATGTAGAGACATTAATTGTGTAGAATTCACTTTAAAGGGATTTAGTAACTTTAAAAAACAAGAGCAATTTTATCAAGATTGATAAAATTATATTGTTCCAACAGTAAAAACAAACTACTGAAAGTTTCAGGTCAAATGGAAGTCATTTATTACCTTAAAACGGTGTAACAAACAATGCCAAGCATACAGCCGAACACCAGTACCTCTGCTGATAGCTTACCAGGCCGCTAGGGACGGGGGATTATACAACAGGAAATGGGTGTGTGGAAAAGCACATGGTTTTATAAACCATCCGGTGTGGTGGTTATAAAATTTGAGTATGAAATCATTGATATCTCGAAGGTAAAGCAAGTAATTAGCTTGCATTTTGAAGAGATACCAGACTGACCTAAGTGTTTATAATTATGTTACTGCATCCCTTTAATACAAAACAGTGAGCATGGTGAGTACTCTCATTCGTACAATACACATTATGCATATTTACACAAAAGCTTGGACTTTCCCCGTGATCAATCTTAAAAACTAAATTTTAACTCTCAGTAGACTATGTTACCTGGAGTTTTTAGTCGAAAATATGTAGAAATACTATTATAGAAATCAACTTACTTTTGCTTTTAATCACATCTCTCGAAACAAGAAGTGAAATAACTGAGACAAAGGATTCCCACCATGCCTGTATATTTTGAAAGTCAGTTAAAGTTTCATTTGCAGTATATTGAATGTAACATAACAAACAGGCGTATCAAGACAAGTGGTGTAATAGGGCGTAAGGCATGATATGAATTAAATTATGTGAAATTTATCTATTTCGCCAAAGAATTTTAAAACTGAAAGGTGGTCAAATAAAAGTTGTTGACCGAAATGGAACACAATTGACCAAAAAAAAAAAAATAATAATAAAAATAAAGGGATGAACGCATTAATTTGAATAATACGCTTTATAATGTGTTTTTAAAAGATGGGTAGATTTATTACCCACCCTGGTCGATAACCTGCTTGTACGTAACTCTAATATATAATTCAAATGGTGCATCTTTAAAAATAATGTTTGCTATTGAGATGCTATTAATTCAAAGAGTGTCTGACAGCGGGCACTTTCGTCTAATTTTGCCTCATAAGAAACCGGATTCTGATATAGCGTTTCGACATACACGACTTCCGATGATCTCTGCTAAAAAATAAGTTTTAACATCAATTTTTTGCCGATTAATTAATGACCATCATTGGCAATCAAAATATAATTCTTTCGTATAAAATGTCAAGTGTCATTCAATTATTTATACGATGTATGTAAAACTGTAATTGATTTTGGTTTGTATGTGTCATGTATTTATATCTGTTATTAGCTGATCAGGACATCTACGCCTGACAATTACTTCTGACAACTACACATATAAATAGGATTAGGATTTAATGTACGGTTAGATGTAACCCTTTTTTTTTCCCGGGTAGTTGCATGGGAGCAGTTGTCCCAGATTAACAAAAACCCATTATCATAAGACAAATAATACATGTAGCTATGACTGTTCTCACTATAGAGATAATGTGCCAGGAACATACAAATCAATATTGGTTGCATATTGAAAACTGATCGTTAAAAAAAATAATAATAAAAGCAAATAAAGAAATCGTCCTTGATTGAGAGTCATTATATTAAACATTGGTGTATAGGCCGATGATGGGCATCCTCAAAAAAAGACACATACTGGAGAAAGACTTGAATCGGTCCAATAACCGGCTGACGTGTTACAGGGTTCTATTCAAAAATCAACGATTCTTATCAAGCAAAACTGTTGTTCAATCTTCCGTTGGGTCCAGCCTTAGTTATTCCACACCAAACCTTTGCCTGACATATGAATTTCACTAGACCTGCTCCCGACATTCCTGGCAAACAATCACTTCATTCCTGTGATGTCTTCCGCAAGTCTCTCACCTGGCATTTCAGGTGAGCCCGGTCACTTGGTGAAAAGTATTCAACCAAGGCCTGGATATATATATGTCTGAGTCAGGTTGAAGTATATAGGATATAGAATAGAATGTCATCAATAGCACTATATAAATAACAAAAAAAAGTTTTACATGTGCTGCACGCAGAAATATGGGCGCAATATAAATTATGTGGATCACATCATCACCATCACCATTAGCATGCATCATCATCATCATCATCATCATATCAAATCTATAGATTCGTGTAGATAAGAACCACGATCACCTGGAACTAAAATTGCAATGTATATTATTTCTACCATTGGTATCGTACACGTCAATGACTTTCGTCTTAAGGAATAATGCAAAACAATCGCCAGCAGACTGAAATGAGACTACAGCTCTTCGCATTTGACGGATCTCTCTGCAATGTCGGAAGCGGGTAAAAATACTCGCCATGAGTGGCATGACATTTATTAGCTGTCCCTCATTTCTTCTTTTTCTTTTCTCTGTTTTCGTTTATATAAGAGAAATGAAAACAAATTGATCTGAAACAATATAGAACCGGTGAGGTGAATCGTAAAAAGCGTGACGTACACGCTCTTAATATAGATGAAGACAGCGGTGTTCGTCTGGGTCAAATATTATCCGACTGACAATAGCTCCCAGGTCAAGGGTCATTTTGACAAAATTATCTGAATCTGTATATTCGATTTCATGGCTGCGGATCCAGGATTCGCAAATAGTGGAATGCGGCCACCCCAGCCCCCGATTTGGGGGGTGGGGAGGGGGTCGGAGGGGCCCATGGCTCGCTCAAATTTCCGATGTCCAAACATCACACACTAAAGTTTCAGTTCAATGTCTGGGGCAAGTTTTCAAAATCTATTCAGAAAGGGCGTCCTGTGGCATCCCTCCGGGGCCCGAGCCTACTGGCTTATGTGATGTCGCACTTGTCATGGACTTAGTAATTCACGAACATGTAGAGATCAGTCATAGTTTTATTTCGAGCATCTACCAACCAACTCAGACTTGCGACCTCGGGAGCCCTATCAGTACTTTAACATTTTTTAAATATTTTTTCTATATTCAGGAATATAGTATTGACCAGAACCGTGCTTTCTCAAATATAATTAGTGAGGTACGACTTTTTTGTACCTGGAACGTATCTAATATTGAGCCATTTAATACGTGCGTGCACTATAGTCGGTGGTATCCATGAATAATTGGTATGCTAGTAGTTTAACTGCCCCGAGTTCATAGTAGGCGCTCGAAGGATATCTTAAAAATAGTGTACCACCATTTCTCTCTCTACGTCTTCATTTACTCCACAGGGTCCGCATAGCAACCCTGTTCAATCACACATGGAGGATCCAGAGAGAGAAGAGATATATTGTACTAGAATCAATGTACCGCTGGCACTCCATCCCGGCGCAGTTTTACCCTCGCCTCACCCCTCTCCGCCCCCGTGACATAGGCGGGAGTCAGAATCCTGGCGGATGTGCTCTTCCCAGTTATCTGCGCCGACGATGTTGGATTCACTGATTCCTACAACGAAGAGACTCATCAGAACCATGTCGAGTCTACTAGTGTGAGCTCATATCCTTGGTATTTGCATGATCGCGTCTTCTACCGTCTTAGTTCTGATGATGTAGACTGTGATGATAGAATGAGGTAAATTGTGTGATGGATGATGTAGCTATATGGATCACATGATTATAAGAATAAATCGAGCGAGAGGGCACTCCAAATCCCAAAATGGAGAGATATCCAACTCTTGACCGGGCACAAGAGGAAAGTGAGACAACGAAGAGGTCAATCTACTAATTAAATGTTTTTTCAGGCAAAATCTGAGTTAAATAGAGAAGGTTATGGAAGTGTTGAAAAGTCCTAGTTTTCCTTCATGGGGATCCTGCAAATTTGCATCTATCGGCTTCAAAATGGCCGATCTTAATCTGCTTATGGACAACTCTCCATTCGTTTTGTAACGATTTTCAAGATTTTCCCCATTTCTTCGAAATGTATCTTGCCTCCTTTGCGAGTCAAATATATGTTTGTGTGAAATGATATTTTTCTATGACAATATTTGAGCTCAGAAGTAAAGAAGAATTATTTCGAAAGAAAATGGGGAAGAATGGGAAAATACTGAAAAAATTTGTGTACAAAACGAAATGGAGAATGTTGTCTATAGATCGCCATTTTGACGCCGAGAATGCCAATTTCGGATCCGCATGGAAGCGAACAACTATACCTTGGTTAAAACTTCCATAACTCTTTATTTATAACCGATTTTGAGGAACCTTTATTGAGATTGTCTCTTCTCATTTTCCCTTTCCTATGTCAGTTGACTTTACTCTACCTTGGCTTGGATTCGCACATTTAATATATTTTATGTCTCATTATGAGAATGTACAAAAGGTTGAAGTGTCCACGAATGATATATCCTTCGTAGAAAATTATTGAGACATTTTCATCTTATGAACTTTAAAAATATTAGATTTATATATAGATATTTATGGGAAGGTTAAGATGGTATCTGAATCTTAATATCGAGATAACGGTCCGAGACTCCTTGACGTAACTAGTCAATTCTCGCCTGTCACGTGTCGCAGAGGTCTCGAGAGGACGTCTTATAGCACTTGAGAAAAAGAACTGGTTCGCAATTGGTTCCCGCTGGTGGAAGAGTCTCCGTTCTATCCGCAATAGTCCGCTGGGACCAGTTTGATGGTAGGTACTGATCATCGCTATTGACTAACGTTCATTACCCCTCTTTATCTCATGTATTATTAATATATGATTTACTTATATTTTTTAATGCTTTGGTCCACAGCTCACAAAATGTGCGTAGAGACCCCACTTTTCTCTCCCCAGTTGAATCGCTAGTTTGTCCAGGAAAATAACCTCCATTGTGACCACGGCGCCACTTTAAGGCATGTCCATGTTTATCATTCTAGATGATAGACAGTAGTAATAATTATGTATATGTACTTTGACAACAAAGCGCAAGAAATTCAATTTTAGTAGAGGTTATGAGCAATTTTCATCCACTCGAGAGTTTACAATCATTAATTCATTTTTTCTGGACAGATATCTGACGAACACTTGAGCTTTTTATCTAACGTAAAGTCAGATATTGAAGTAATTTTTGAGTGAGTGAGTTCCGATATACCTGATTGGTTTAATGACTCAAATTATATTTACGACAGAACAATCAAATAGATAGTAATAAAAAGTTAACACGGTAAATGTTTCCTGTTAAGGTCAAGAGATTCATTCTCCGGAGGATAAATATACATGATTGAGTATCACTGGTACAGGTAATATCATTGCTATGCTTTACCAAGAGACAGCTCGGCTGAGTTTTTTCATTTAGAGACATTGAGGCGCACAAAAATATTTTATGATATTTCTGTAATCATAAGCCAAGCAAAGCTTGGTTATAAAAAAAATTAATAAAAATAATCTTTTCAACAGGAAACCCTAATTATATATAATACATGATAGACCAGCCAGAAACTACGGATAAAAGACCCAAAGACAAAGGAATAATAAAAACAATACAATACCAATCACACAGCAACAGATTTTATAAAGATCCGTTAAAATACATCATTATATATGTAATGAATTTCGAGCCGGATTAAAATCAATTAAACAGACCACAACAGTACAGAGCAACACCAGAACGTTAGAATATCAACATCCCTCATCTGATCATAAACATTCAGTTTACTAACCGCCGAAAAATAACAATTAAATAATACTTCACCTTTGCTACTTCGAATTATTATTGACCCTCAAAAATTTAATAACATATATATTTTGATTATATGGGCGTCTAAATATAAAAGTGTTATGCATTTCATCGAGATCAACCCAATACTTAATTTATGAACACCCTTCAGTTAAATAAAATAGCATTTAGGCGAAATGATGGCACGAGATACACGTAAAGTGGCAAGAATATTCTAACATGATATACCGTACCACAACATTTAAATGCTGATTCTATTTCAACCGTCCTTTTATCACAGTTGAAGTGCAGAGGCGGATAACGAGTCTGCTGAACCGGACTTCAATTACAGGCATGGGCTCACAGCGCTGCAAGGGATAATAGTAGGCTAGCAAATAATTACTGCAATCGACCACCACTAATCACTATATTAATAGCTCATTTCTGAAAAAATGAATATATCTATATGATAAAACATCCTAATAGCAAAAAGAAATACTATCTATTAGAGAGTTTAGTATCAGAATACTAGACAAAAAATAATAAATAGCAATAACTAAAAAACATCACCGGAAATAGCCTCAAATTAGCAAATACATGCAATTAGCTCCTTTTGAGCAAAACAAATATCTTCGATGGAATCGTATGTCGGTTGCTGTATCAAACTATTGCACTATATATATGTGACTGGCTAGTACAGATGCAGATATTAAATAACAAGTATAGTTTACGTTAATAGTCACTGAATTATACATACTACGACAATCAAACAATAAAACAACAAAACCAACATCAGAAACAAACATGTACATGTACTCACTTGTGTCTTAAGGTATCATGTAGATCTCGTTTTTTGGAAGCTAATTTCATAAATTATGCTAATAGGCATCCTCTGCCGCTGACTTTTTCCTTTTTAGTCATAAAATCCCTATACCCACATTACGAGAATGTGGACGGTTATTCCTTTTATTCTTAAAAATTTCAGCCAAACCTACAAGTTATAACAATTGTCTTAGCGCCCCCCTGATGCCAAGTCTTCTCTTTCTATATTGTTTTGTTTGCATGCAGTCAGATGTTCTTTTCATCTAGCCCAAGTATTTTCGGGGTTCAAATTTCATTTCCTTGAATACACAATTCATACGTACGATATGAGATGACTTCAGATCTTTTATAATAGTTTAAATATCTTAAGAGGGTCAAATTTAAATGAATACACCAGCCAGAGTAGATATACTAAGTTTAAGCATTGCCTATTCAAAGTCGACCATACAATACCAAAAATGGATAGTTATCTTCACCTTATTGCCACTCTATACTTATTTGCATAACTTCACTCAAAATCAACGACACATAACAAAATTTCTTGTTGAAATATTATTGTATTAACAATAAATTATTAAAACACCCCCCCCAAAAAAAAAATTAATAAGAAAATAATAATAAATAAAATCCAGATGGAAGACCAACCCTAATATGCTGACAACCCTATGGCTGACATTTTAATATAGATGAAAAACTGCGCTGCTGAATGCCGAAATTCAAAAATAACTCAATTCGAACAACTCACGACAATTTTACTTTCGTTGTAATATTTGATATTACAAACTTTCTCCATTCTTAAATTTAGTTGAATTGTGCTATGCCCTACAAACGGCAAATGTAATGATGATAAATTACTTTCCCGATGTTAAGTCAGCATTGGTATTGTTATTTCTCTTTACCATGTTTATAGCTTTAGTTAAACGTACATGTATTAAATTAAGATATACTGCCATAATTTTTGTCACGGCTTGTGCTCTTCTTATATCATAATTACTTAGAACTAGGGCAGCGCCCAGGGTCTCTTTGCCGTCAGACATTTCTATATTTACATATTTTCTTTCTTGACTGAATTATCATAGCAGATACGGGTAACAATGACAGTTAAAGAACCATGCCCGCCTCCTTTATCGGTCACTCACCCAGAGGGTAGGGGCATAATTGTACCCATGTGTGTTCCGGGATGCGGGCCAAGGGACAACATCTCGGTGTAAAACCTTTCAATGTACCCGCCTTTTATCTTTTCACATCTTCATCTAAAGATAATTCAGTGCAAAGAAAATAAATGCAAAGACATGTCATTGCTCGAACCAGATGATTTCGATGGTCTTCAAGCGCGAAATTTTTATTTGTACTCATATGGACACTTTTTTTCGATTGGAAACACTTGTTTATGAAATTATGAGCAGGCATGTACGTATTTTCCGATTCGTATGAATTCAAAGAGATCGAGACGGGTGGTCCTAAATAGAAGATAATTAGCTATTTTTTTGTAAAAAAAAAAAACAAGAAGAAAAATTATGATTATAATTTAGCATAAATAAATCGATGCACAGGCAATAAGCGTATCAAAGGAATTGTTTTAGATGTGTCTTATCAATTCGTGAACGGGAGGAAAGGTCTTTTGTTCAAAACCATGATATTGCGATTGTAGAATAATAACTTCAGATTGTGCTACTTTTCTTTGGACTCATTATACCACAAATAAATTAATAAACATTTAAAAAAATATATATTTTGTTCAATCCTCAATACTTAAGCAATCAGAATCAGTTGTCGATCCGAGTTGGACAAGCTGGCCCGCCCTAAAATTAAGAAGAAAAAAGTGCCTAAAATCGCGTACTAGTATTTGGGGGCTCCAGGAAAAGGAGGGAAAAAAAAGGGAGGGGGAGAGATAAATGCGTGACTGAAACGAGCAAAAGTCTTAAAATTTGAAGTATCTCAGCGGACTGCGGTTCGAATCCCACCGATATTGCACTTTTTTTCTGATAAATTAGCACTCGTGCAAAGAAGGGCTTAAATAGCACCCCATGTGCTGATATAGCACTTCTAGAGCAATCACTATAATAGCACCCGTTAATTAGCACATCAGTTTTGAGAGTGAACATGTAGGCCTATTTGTATGTGATAGAAAAGAGCACGTTCAGGCAGGATGGAATCACATGAAACAACTCAACATGCTCAAAGGTTATAGCGTTAACTGAGCATCCCAGTTCACATGGGTTGTAACATAAATCAGAAACGAGGCTAAACTTACGCGATCATGAAGGTCAAAGATTAAAGGTGAAAGGTTATGAATGTGTCGATTCACATGATGATTCGAGAGACAATGAATAGGTTTATGACAGAGAGATCCCATATACGTGTATCTTTTTTAGCATAATGTTTGAGGAATAATCGCTTTGATCAATTTTTGCAACCATGTTTGTCAAAAAGCAAAATTTGAAGTGTCATGATTGTAACGGTTCTCATGAAGACACGCGAAATCGTTTGATACAAAAGTAGTTTACGACCAGACGACATGGAGATCCATTAAAATACATATATCTACGTATGATTATAATGTTTTGCATAATATTTGTACGTTGTGTGCTTGGTCCGTGATTATAAAATATGCCAAAGAGTTTGTGTTTTAGTTTTGACAACATTTTCTCACTACATTTCAATATGTTGGGTTGTTATGGGACACCGCAAGCCACAAAAAGTTTATGGGATTTTTTTTTTCTTTCTTTTTATTATTTTTTTAACGAGTTTTCTTTGTTTTCACCTTCTAATTGTTCCTTTATATATGTACCAAGAACAAACTCTAGCTTTTGATGGATAATACATGTATCATCTTGTTATTACTGAAATAAAACTACTTAGCAGGCTTAGTTTCTGCAACGTTGAAGAACTCTTGATAATCCTTTTTGTATTTTGTGTATGAAAAGCTGAAGATGGCAAGCTGTAACTTATAGATTAATCACCGTAAGATGGCGCTCTGATGTGAAGTCCAATCGGCGTCATCTACTAACATCACGATTATACATACTCCTGAGAATATCTTCGTGTGCGTTTGAACATCCCAGCCTGTTCAAAAATTTTAAACCTGCAATTTCCATTAAATAAACCCAATTTTTTATCAACTATAAATACAATATTGTATAAAATGGGGACAAATGATTTCAGATCTAATGAAGATAAGCATAATTGTTATCTACGGTAGATGTATTCTGTAACATTATTTTTTTTTTCTTCTTTACTATAGGTTTCCCGGTCAATTTCAAACTCTTTGCAATCGAATTCGTTAATTATCCCACCATTCCAACGATACCTGGCCAAGCGGAACTTTCGGTCTTTTAACGCATAAAGCAAGAGATTTCGTTTTTGAGCTATCACATATCAATTCTAGTTGTAAACTTAAGGGGAAGAGGGCGCTATCACTCTACGGAAAGCGAACGCGGCCATAGACTTTTTGTATTTTGCACAGTTTTTTCACTTTGTTTTCTTGATTATGGCGAGCAACTATCTTTTCAAAGAATAAGAAATGATCAACTGAATAAGTACGCTAGGAGTCCGAATTTTTCAAAAATTTGAGGGGGAATAACTTATTGCAACCAGGGAAAAAAGTCTGTCAGCTTGTGTCCAATTCGAAATCCTCATAAGACTCAAATTCCTGTACAAAGATGGCCAAGTTTTTGCTGCTCAAAATAGCTCATAGACGCTGCGGAGTAGTCCACCTTCCGTCGATTAGCGGGCATAATTATATACAGCACCGTTATATGAGCAAAGGCAGTTTTTAAAAAGGCTCTGAAATTCTCAGCTTTCCAAATATGGTAATCATCTCGAGTTGGTGTGAAAAAACAACGTCCTGTCACCTTTGAACATTATCCACAAACCGAATCTTTAGCTCATGGGTCATATTTCCGCATATCAGCGATGCGCATATCGAATATGGACGGCGTCGTTCGCGGCAAGAATGTGACAAGGATCCACTATTTATATCAATGAATCGTAGGAAATCAATCCTATGGTGAAATAGAAAGAGTTCTTGATTACAACTTTATGCAAATGGTGTTTAGGCTTGCCAAAATGTCCTTTTTCCCGCAATCTGGTCTGAAGAATCTACCCGTAGAACACGATATGATAAAAGTTCCAATTATTTTTTATGTCCAGAAACGTAATTTCCATCGAAACGGATCGACACACAATTCCTTAGCCGACATGGGAAGTTTTCTTAGGCGAGTTTTTGTGGCGCTAAGTATGTGATGGCAGTTGTCAATCGTCACTTCCCGGCCGTTTTATAGGGCGGGGTTTTGTTTTTCAGCTGCGTGCAATTTTTTCTCCACTAAACTCATGAATGTAGATCGTTGCGTCTCTCCCCTCCTGCAAATAATGGAGGCTGTTGCAGACCGATCGTCTGTCGTTCGCGCGAGGCGGGGGTGGAGCGGGGATGCCGCCCCCTTTCGTGAACACCTGGGGGGGCTTTTCTCGAAAAGGTGTGGTTATGGGAGTGAAGTAAATTAAGCACGCTTCCATTCGGAACACCACGGGCGGCTTTTCTCGAAACGGGGGGGGCGAGGGGGGGGGCTGTGTTTAGTAGTTTTCTGACACCAGTCGTATTTTATGAAAATTATCATTAAATAAGATAATATAATATTAATAGATAATAAATAATAATAGATCAATAATCAATAAACCGCGCAACTATTTCTATCGGCTTTCCCAAATATAATAGAAAAGATGTGAGGAGCAGCTTGCATATTTGTTGATTTAAAGTTCAGGTAATTCTAAGAGAACGAGTAGGAGAAAGCGTGTTATTCTATTCTGAAAAATTAGCATTTGATAGAATTCTAGCAAGCCCCGTCCAACAATTTTTAACCAGGGCCTTAAATAAGCACAAAAGTAGCATTTTTGTTGATTTGTTTTTTTTTTGCACGTGAGCACGGGACCGCTTAGGTGACACAGACAAAACCCACATACGTGTCTGACCCTCTTACCGTCGAGCGTTATCCAAAATCATGCGACGAATGTGACGCGGTAGTAGACTCGGGGCGCGCCCTCCACTCCAGTCTCATCAAAGTACTTTTGCGTGGCAATCTGTGGCAATATACTATAGAAAGGAACCAAACAAAGTCAAAACAATCGTCAGAATGGAGGCGGTGGGAGTAGCGGAAAAACATTGGGCTTCTCGAACGCAGAGTCCATGATGAGAACTAGATTTTATGTTGCAGACACCAAGTTCTTGCATGCGCAGATCGATCAGATGGCAAGTTTTAATATACGGACCGTAGGAAAGAAAAAAGAAAGTGATGCGCTTGAATGTTGAAGAACAAAAGAGACCGCGTTTCTATGATAATTGCCTGACATGCGCGTATACATTATTTATTAGACTTACGCGGCGTCTTTGATTAAGTCGGCCAAATTTTTAAACAACTCAACAGTTGTTCTCTATTTAATGCATTTCATCGCACGATTGGCTCAGTATACAATTTGACGCGCAAGGGTGCTATCTTTATTCTCAGTTTCGACATAATAAATTGCAAGAATTTCTAACATAACACTAAGTATTCAAAACATTCATTTAATCCTGATTCTTTCTCCTTTCTGTGTCATTTCTTTTCTTCTTTTTGTCTTCATGAATCTAAGATCGAAAAGTGGGGGCGACTCCGGCGCCCTATATCGACCGATATATTAAGCGCATAAAGCGGCCGGTATTTACAGGGCAATCCCACTCCGCAACTTGAGCTGAGGGTGGGGGCGGGGGGGGGCGGTGGTACAACATGCGACCTCGCCTCCGGCTTCCAGCTACTCGTTAATACTCAAGTATAATTTGAATAAGAATCAGAGAATACAAGCTATAAGTGCCCCTTTATTTCTTCAATATATCTTTTAACCCGCCAACTTTTTGGTCGCGAGCTGCGCGGGATACTAGGCGTTCATAATGCACAATTAATCGTCCATATTTAGCTTCAAAATTTTATACCAATTCAGAGTAGTGGGATAGAATGCACATTAACTCGCATATAAAAACTAGATACTAAATCATAATATTTAAATCATAATATTTACCCATCAAAATTGCTTTCAGCTCGCCCTTGCGCTGCTCGCGAGTACGTCAATAGAGTCTGTAAATACACGAGCAAATATCTACATATTCTTGTATTAGAAAGTGGCCCTTTATTCTATAATCTTTTAACCAACGCGAAAATGTTGGCGGCTCGCGCTTCGCGCTAGGCCGTACTAAACGCATAAGCACAAGATATCTCGATATTTCGAACTAAAAAATGTTCTGGCGCTCGCAGATGACCCAATGATATTTAAGTATAGGGGTAGGCCGAGCATTATTGCGCAACAATTAATCGCAAATTTTACCTCAAAGTTTCATCCTCAGCTGCTTCGCGTCTCGCAGATATGATTTAGCTCGCACAGTTTCTCAAATATTTTCGGCTTGCGCTTCGGCGCTCGCTTGCTTTTTGTCATTAATGAAATTAAGCAAACACACATTCTAAAGCATCTAATTAAAATGGCAATTTTTGGGGCGCTGCCGCGCTATTCATATCCGGAGATACATTTCTCTTTATGGCCTCTAGGCTCTCAATTGCCGCACCTTTGCAGGAAAAAGCCGTTTTCCATCATGACCCCCGCCCGCCACTTCAAATTACGTCTGGCAAACACATGGGCTTATAACATTCGTTCTTCCATGGTAATTAACCATGGGCAAAGTTTGCAGCTCGGCACGGCCTGATGGTAATTCTAGTGGGCAACAATCGTATCCATTGCGTGGGCAATGTAGAATACATATGTCAAGTACCACTAAAAAGGTTTTGTTTAAAATATTGAGATTTTTTTTCTTTTGTTGGGGCTGAATAATATTTTATTTTTGTTTCACGGGTAAAAAAAAATGTTGTTACAGATTCGCCCGTTTAGGTCATTGGTATGTATTGTCCATATATCGGGCAGGGAGTGTTATTAATCGCGATTCGCGCCCTCGTTATGCGCTCCGCGCCTCTGAAGCATTTTTTTTTTAAAGAGTGGGCCAACCCCCCCCCCCCTCTTGAAAATCCTGGATCCGCGACCCGCCATACATTCTTCAGATTGAAGCGCCCCTCATGGGCCGCCCCCCCCCCCCTCAATGCGATCACACAAACGACCGGAACAATGCTTGCGAAAATGACAGTCCGTACTTTAGTTATGAGTGAAATATGCGGACCAATTTAGAACAATGAACACATTATTCCTTACCGGCAAGAATTCCGCCGCTGAAATATCCACATTCTTCCATTTAGAAATAATTTTTCAATATTTTTACAGTAAAAGTACAGAACGAATAACAATTATTGCGGAAGAAATTTATTCTACGCTATATGGACTGTTAAACGGCCCGCAGCTTATATATCTGATGAGAAAACTAATTTCTATCAGTAGAAGTCGCCGGTTGATAATTTGTGAAATAATTCTCCGAAAAATCACATATTTAACAGCAGATGCTCTTAAAATATGACAACCCCTTCCCCCCCCCCCTCCCCCCCCCCCCAAAAAAAAAATCCCCCTATATCTGGAGTTATTCAAAGGTACCAAACACATCCCCAACTATCATTAACCATTGCTCTGGCGAGTAATACTCAAAATTTCGGAATAACGAACCTTTTTCATTTTCGGAATAACCGAACATAATCTCTTTATCTATCGGAAAAACCCAAACCGATTCATTTTCGGGAATAATGAACCTTGTTCTATTTTCGGAATAACGAAACCCTTTGTTCTATTTTAGGAATAATCGAACCTTTTTCTATTTCTAAGAAATAACGAACCTTCGGAAAACGAAACACTACCCCACATCCCCCTCCCACCCCCGTGGCGCGGCCGCGAACTATCGGACCAGCGGACTTATCGGGCTCCTATAGCGCTTTCGGGTACGTCTTAAAATAGAAAATCAATATCAACAACTAAAAATCAAGCTCTCCCTCTTAGTTTGCTCATTGATAGTCTATTATATAATACTATGATCTATCAGTATTAATTAATCAATATTTCCTTAAAACGACTGGATTCAAGAAAATCGTACCAATAAACACTGCCATTTCGACAAAACATCACCCCGTCGTTCCCGAATGTGACGACGGTGCTGTTAATTTTACTCCCCTCCCTCAACCCACCCTTTCGAGAAAAGCCCCCGCCGGTGTCACGAAAGGGTCGCCATCCCCGCTCCACCCCCCGCTCCAAGCGAACGCAGACATTGAACAGCGACACGCAGACGATCGTGCCAAGTACAGCCAGATAATGGACGCGTCTTATGTTAAGATTTAATGTTCATACTTAGAATTACATTCACGTGGAGAGTAAGAAATGTTGATATGCATTTCTTATGATTGTTGTAGCAACATTGCAAAAGAACTGTTACTATATGCAATAATGTTGTCAATGTCACGAATCGGGACTAATTTGAGCTACCATTTAAGAACTACGACTGCTCCACAAAGTTAGAATTGACGGCTCAGTTTCGCAGTGGATTGAACAGTTGTTTATTTTGGCTCTTCAAAATAACTTTGATGCAGACTGAAGTTTTTTCCGTGAGTAGGGCAGAGCAGATCGAAACTTCTGCATCTGCATTTGGTCAAATCGTTTTCAAAGGCAGCAACACTGCGTAATTCTATTTCCGTTTTGCTGCTTCTTGTTACAAAGTAAATATGCGCCATTGTTATGTTTTCGCCAGGTTTCCATCGCCAGTGAATATAAATGCTTTCTAAGCACCATGTGATAAGCTTTAAGTACAAATGCCCTGTTACCTCGAGAGGCAGACTCTCTGCACGGCTCTGCACATGAACCTGTTGGAAGATACAAGAAGTACCCCATCATTCGTAATGGTCTTTCTTGTTTTTGCCCTCGTTTTTTTTTCCTTTATTCTCCTTCCTCTGCCAAGGAGCATTCAAGCATCTAGCGACTGTCTCTTGTGGAGAAACACTTGTGAATATTTAGTGAAGTTCGAAATTCTGGACAGAGAAAAAATACCTCACGTCAACTGCTTTTTTAATTTCCTCTGGTTTATTCACTAAAATCTTTGCTTTAATTTCTGTAAACTAATCAAAACGTATGTTGACTACAGGGTTTGTCTACCCCTTACTGTGCTGTGATGTCCATATTGACTTTGATTTTTTTTTTTGTTGTTGTAACTCAATGTTAATTTATGGGGTCGTATAAGACATTATTGAATTTTGAAAGAATAAAAAAACAGGAAAGGAAAAAGATGAACAATTAGTAAAAAAAAAAAAAAAAAAAAAACAAAATACAAAAAGATAATCTTGAAGTACGCATAAGATGGGCGAAGAAAGTACAGGGGAGATAAAGCGCGGTGAGAGAGACGAGACGAGAGACGAGAGAGAGAGAAGAAGAGAGAAAGATGAACAGTAGATAAGGGGAGAAACAGAGAGAAAGAGAGAAGGGAGAGTAAGAGAGAGAGAGAGAGATGGATGAGCCTTAATCTCATAAAAGTCAAAGATTTGAAAAAACAGTGATAAACTTAATGAAACTACTATTCGCTCCGCGAACAGGCTTAGACGACTCGTTTGCAAAGCCAATAAATGGACGCGTCTTTATGTTAAGATTTATATGTCATACCGTTAGGATTACAATTTCAGTCGGAGTAGAATTGATATGGATTTTGATATTGTAGCAATCAAAACTGTTATATGCAATGAATGGTTGTCAATGTCCCACAATGGACGAATTAGCTACCATTTAAGAATACGACTGCCTCACAAATTAGGAATGCATACGGCGCAGTTTGCAGTTGGATTGAACAGTTGTTTATTTTTGCCTCATAAATATTGATTGCCAGACTGAGTTTTTTCGTTGAGTAGGCAGACAAATAAACTCTCTGCATTCTGCATCTTGGTCAAATCCGTTTTCAAAAGCTACAACACGCGATATTTTATTTCGTTTGTGCTTCTTTTAAACAAAGTAATATGCGCCATGTAATGTTTTCTGCAAGGTTTCCATCGCGAGTTGAATAATTAAGAATCTTCGGTAAACACTCATTGATAAGCTTATGAAAAGCGCTGTTACACTGAGGCAGAACTCTCTGCCCACGGCTCGTGCACATGACTCTGTGAAGATACAGAAGTACCGCCATTCATTCGGTAATGCGTCTGCCAAGGAGCTTCAAGCATCTACGACTGTCTCTTGTGGAGAACACACTTGTGAATATTTAGTGAAGTTTCGAAATTCTGAGACAGAGAAAAAAAAATACCCACGTCTAACTGCTAGTTTAATTTCTCTGGGGTTTATTTTCTTTTTTACTTTTTAAAAAAAACGCAAAAAAAAATCTTTTTTTTTCTGCCTTTTAATGATGTAAATAATTCAAAACGCATGTTGACTACAGGGTTATGTCTTAACCTTACTGTCGTCGTGAGTGTCATATTGACTTTGATTTTTTTTTTTGTGTTGTAAACTCAAATCGTGTAATTCTATTTGTCGTTTACAGTTCACATTATGCATTTTTGAAAGAAAAAAAAACAGGAAAGAGAGAAAAAGATGAACCAATTAGTAAAAAAAAAAAAAAAAAAAAAAAATCTTGAAGTAGCAGGAGAGATGGTGATGAGACAAGGAACCAGGGGAGTATAAAGGGGTGAGAGAGAGAGCAGAAGAGAGAGAAAAGAGAGAGAAGAGCGCGGAGAGAGAGAGCGGAGAGTAGCAGAGTATAAGAGGAAGAGAGTAAGGGGAGAACAGAGAGAAAGAGAGAGGGAGAGAGAGAGTAGAGAGAGAGATGGATGACCTTAATTCATAAAGTCAAATGTTTGAAAGATCATGATAAACTTGGATGAAACTTATTAGCTCAAGAAAAAAAAAAAAAAAAAAAAAAAATACTGCAAGATAAGTAGTACCCGTCAATTTCACTTCGATATTTTGCCTCTAGTGCATTTTTAGTTCCTTTATGGTCCCCTCTCTCCATGCTCTTCTGCAATTCCTAAAAAATCGCCTATAGTAATTATGATCACCTCCTGTAAGGCGAAATATGAAAATTGTAGCTACTAAATTATCACCATATTGTTCTATCTTATATCCCTTCATTCCCTATAACCTAATAAAGCTTAATAAAAAAAAAAACCCTTCCTTGAATATGGGCATACATTTTCTTTCATTAGCTGTCGAAGATGGGCAGTGTCTTTATTGTAGAATAAGACTAGTGCTTCATTATATAATTCATGTTTTGGGAAGAGCTAATTAATTACATCGAAAATTAAATAGTCAGGCTTTTCATGTAATCTTTAAAATAATCCAATAACAAAAGACCCACCTATGCAATATTTGACAGCATAAAAAAACGAATATCCGTATCTCCAAAGCATCAATTTTGTTATACAAAATGAGAGAGAGAGATGAGATCGAGAGGAAGAGAGACGGGGGAATCATCGAGAAGATGCTCTCTTTAAACCTTATAACGTGTCAAGTAGACAATAATCTATATATATAAATATATTTTGTTTGTTGTTTTGTGGGGTTTTTTTTCTTCGAAAATTAAGATTCTAAACACGCTAACACAGCGAGCTTTAATACCAACGGAAACAAAAAACCTAACAAAACGACGGAGAACAAGTGCCGTATTCAAGCGCCACAAATGAAAGTGAATGACACATGGAGAAACGGTTATAACCTTGCCACCTGCACCCCCGCTCTCAGCACACTGTCAGCCCGTACTCTGGCGTGAGATGAGCATGACATCGCATTGGCAGTGTCTCGCTTAGCGCGCTGGAGGCCTCTAGCAGCTCATAAATTCAACGACAGCGCTAATATTCCGGCCTCATTTTCCGTTGAACTTCTCCTTCATTTGCTGACGTGGAGCCTGGCGTCAAGAAAGGAAATTTGAGATCACTCTGTAAAACAAAGTAGGAGACTGAAAAACAGGAACGGGGAAAACTAGGTATCATCCTCAACCAGTCTGAATAATTTCCACAGTGTATGTTGGTCATCTTCAATTTGCATTATAAGTGATGAGAAAGAAAAATATCCACCGCGTTATGACTAGAATTTCTAATGAAAAGCTGTTGTGTTATACGAATTTTGAACATTTCTCTTTCGACTATTGTATTATTTATACAAGTCTTTACCATTTGTTATATTATCATTAACATAGCTAGACGTATTACCTATAGGCCTAAATATTAAAGTCTCCACGCAGAAATATTGTTCCATTCATCGCGACACTGAAAAAATATTATAGGATTAATTATGAGAGACTTTGATCAATTTGGCTGCCAGCTTGAATCGCCCAATTGATATTGTATGACTAAACACGATAATATTCAGATCTTTTTCCTGTGAATTCCAGACCCAATCAATCCACAATATTTTAAATACAATCAACAATTTCAAATCAACAACATTTACACCCATACATCAGTCTAACTCGCGGTAAAACAAGAGGATGACATTTTGAAAAATGAGAGAGGACGCGTTTGAATCTCCCTTCCCTCATTTATCTACTTCATTAATGCTTCATTGTAATTTATCTGTTCCCTATCTGGGCAATTGTTATGACCATTCTCGATTTCTTTATGACTTCTTCTCGCAATAATCGTATTTCAATGGTAACACTCCACTCGCGCATTGCATTCTATGAATGAATATAAATGTCTCTCTTTAGCGGTCTGCCAAGTTTGTAAGAAAAAAAAAAGGAGTTCCCCTTCAATAAAAGATTATGGGGAATCGCGTGCCGAGTTACGTAGTTCAATGGTGGATTATCGTGTGAAAAAGATATAACATTGAACGTGATTTAAAATACACCGTGTATTATTCTGATTAACTAGCTCATTCTAGAGTAAAGTCATGACTGAATAAAACAGGTCGGCACGTTGCAAAATGGGGGGGGGGGTGGGGAGACGATTCGATGACGGGCTGAGAAGATTGCGGGTTGTCAACAATATTGTTCTATACTAACAGCGATATTTGTCAATATTGTCAATATGTCAAGAACATAATTCATTTTCATTTTTTAAATGAAACTTTGTGAAATTATTCATATTCAATGATGCAATTTTCAGATATTTTGGTGAACTCGACATTGTCCGAGACCCAAGGAGCCGGAACTCAACATTCTGGCGTCTAATTTAACTTCAGACCCCTACACCGCTTGACCTAAAATTTGATATTTGTGATGTGAGATCACACGTACTTAACAAAGACTCATAATCAGATCTGCAGATATGGTTCGAGTTTACTTCATAAGGTGATATTGACAAACCAATGATGATACCCATGTAGAGAAAAATTAAAAATGATATTCCGAACTGATAAAGCGCTGGGATGATTACATTAAAAAGAAAGGAAAAGAAATCAAACATTGCTACTCTTTTTTTTTTTTTTTTTTTTTTTTTAAACCCTGTGTTATATCTGCAACTTATACTCGTCCCCCCCCCCCCCCAGTATACCAGTTATATATCATAATTCACGCGTTACCCTGTTACAAATGGTTAGTGATGAAATACATAATTGTGGCGAAGAACCGTATATAATATATTGTTCATCCATTTATAATATCATGTTTCATCCATTATAATAATAATAATGGCTTCTTATATAAGGCTCAGGTCCGTCATTGGCATATGACGCCCATGCGTTTACAAAGAATGTTGGTTACACATTATTACCCCGGCATAGGCTGAGCGGGCCAAGTAATTAGCGCTCAAGCAAATCGGTACCCATTTGCACCTGGGTTGGAGGAGCATGTAGACAAAAAAACACCATGCTAGCGACGTAATGCGTCATACGGCGTTTGAGACCCACTTTGCTTTCTCAGTCCATGATAGACCACTAGACTATGACACTTCTATTTCTTACTTCCATCTAGAGTTATCATGAATAAAAGCTTAAATACATCCTGTCAGTTGTTCATAATTTATTTACTCAGTCGTTACACCCTATTAACCATTCGATAAAAACTCACAAACAACCACCATACTAAACATGCTACGGAGGATCCAAACAGCTAACAATCATGCTCAATAAACCATGAAGCTCTCAAACAAAAAATTTAAACATCAAACCAACTAAATCAACCGACAACCATCACTAAACCTCAAAATCACGCCATGGAACGAATTAAACAGCCATTTAAATCAGAATGAATCAACCACCCAAGTAATCTCAATCAGCAAAAATAAACAACCCGGCAACAAACTGTTTCGAATCTGTTATGCTACAGTCACACAGGACATTACGTTTTGATGTTTATCCTTATTTCATTTTACTCATATCTCTCCTTTCTGGTTGAGGTTCGATCACCTTTTTAATGAAATACTTTCTAAATGGAAGATAAAAATGCTTAAATTGGGAATTGTTGTATTAGGAAGAAAAATTAGCTTTCGTTCTATATGTAATTTTGGTTTTCATTTCTCGGTCCGGTCTGGGCCTTTAATGCTAGTCCGTCAAACTAGTCGTAATAGCCGGGTTGTATTGAAGGAAAGCTAGTCCTTCGTGACTAACTAGCTTTAACTCTAAAAGGCCTGGTTTTTTTTGTCATCTCATGACTGGGGGGGGGGCTGTTTCCGCCGCCCCCCCCCCCCGAGATCTCGGCTGTCGACCGCCATGCGCGTCACCTAGGACGTAATCTCCAAATTTGCATCGTCAAACGTTCCGAAAGTTTTTCAGTATTAATTAATTATGCTAATTTATGCATACATTTACACATTGCTCTAATTCATTAAATAATGCTCCAAAGTTGTTATTTTTTTTTATTCATAACCTCTTTGTGAGATTCTGATGAAAAGGATTAAAAAAAAAATTGTATCAAATTTCATTTCTTATGTATTTCATTGTTTTTTAATTTCTTCTGTATTTCTTTGTTTTTCGCCTTTTTGTTTTCTATTGGTTTTCTTTTTTTTTTTTTCAAAGGGAATTGTCAGTGACATTATCACGACCACGAAGAAACAAAACTAATTCATTTGAAAAAGTAAAAGCAAAAATAATCATACATTTGTATTGGATTTGTACACGAAATCACGTTTTGAGCAATTTTCGGTCTGACAAGCATGTACAAAATGTTGCGTATTAAGAACCGCGTACCCGGACGTCGCAAATTTGGTCTTAAAAGTTGCGTGAGACTTGAAAGAAAAAAGTCATGAAACGCGTGTCGATAGCTTTATGCGTTACCGAGATCTTGCGCGAAACGTCCATGGGGGGGGGGCGGAATCCGCCCCCAGGCCTTTAAGGTTAAAGCTAGTCAGTCTGGGCATCACTACGACTACCTTTCAAGCTAGTCGGTCTACCCGCTTAGGTTTTCAGTGTAGTCCAGGAGTAGTTGATGTCCTAGGTGATGGTTGTCCTAGGTAGGCTGCTTAGTCCAGGTGCTGTTGTCTGAGATATTGTCCTACTCTTTCTCGTGCGCGCTCTCTCTCCCTCTAAAAACAAAAAAAACAAACAAGCAAACAACAAAACAAAAATTTATGTTCATTCTCGAAGGAGTGAGTATTAGAAGAGAGTGAATGAGAGTTTAATTCAAGTGAATTTGGAGTGAATTTCACTCTCTTTTGAAATTCAGAAATCCATTCCTTAAATAGTAAATTGTTAACATTCGGGTTTTTTTTTTTTTTTTTTCTTTTTTTTTTCAGAGAGAGAGGAGAGTGTTGGGTACATAAAGTAAGATATGTGGGCATAAAATATTTACCAAACGGTTAATGTAAATATAAAGTACTCAGTACCAGGGGCCGCAGAGCGTTTTGAAAGTGGAGGGCTGAGCTGAAAGTGAGAAGGGGGTGGGGCTGAACAGGCTAAAAATAGCCTATCCGACATGCGTAGGGCTAGTGGGCAAACTACTGAAGGGCAAGGGCGAAGCCCGAATCCGTCAATAGTTTGCCAACTAGCCCGACGCATATTGGATAGGCTACCCCGCCCCCCCCCCCGGCTCCGCGCCCCCTGATTATGTTAAAGATATGTAATGGTATATCTTAGGCCGGGTAAATTCGAACTAACTATTAAAACTATGGCCAAAAAATACATGTTGTAACAATATTCATGATCGATTATATAGTTTAGGGCCCTGTTAAATTTTGAAGTTAATAAATTGCCTTCAATCATTCATGGTATATGAAAATATGGATCTTCATTAGAGCTTTGTTCAGTAGTGTTACTATGATATTTATCATAGTGACAGACAGTGTTTCCACTCTTTGGGGGAAAAAATCCCGAAACTGGACTAAAAATTCCCGGAAATCAGTGGCATTTCCTGGAATCTTCAAATTTGTTTTAAGATAAACTTCAGACAATGGTATCATAAGCTTAAAGTATGCCTATAGGCCAGAATCAAGGATTTTTAAGACCTCTTGCGTACCTCCTGAAATAGGGACAAAATCATTTATTCGAGCGCGGAGCGTTAGCCGAAATTTTTTCTAGCTCTAAAATGAGGCAAATAATGTAATATATATCATGAATATTCAACTTTGTTAACTCAGATATTGTGTACATCTTGATTTTCAGATTTCCCGAAATTTCCTGGAATTATTTTACTTCCTGCAAATTTCCTTGAAAATGCCACATTTCCTGAAATTTCCCGAATTTCGGGAAGAGTGGAAACACTGGTGACAGAGTTACAATTGATGGATTATTTTTTCAAAGGCAGAGGGGCCCTAGTCATGATCAATCCACTCGTCTCTGTACACCCGCTTCCTACAGATGTAGGAGGAGGAGTATTGGGTTTTGACAGACGTGTATCAATCAGATATGATTATTTACGTCTGGATCGACCTTTAGCGTCACCATCTGAGAGACGTGACTGGGTTTCGAACCAGGGTCCGCTCCATGTCAGTTTATAGGCTGATTCAGAGTGGCAATGGGCGTTACCGCTCGACCAACTCCTGATCCCTAAATGTAGTGCCGACCTATAACCTGCTCGTAGATGGCGTCTATATTCGACCCGAATCGTACGCCAAAAATATTAACTACCAACCATCTATTTTACTTATATGTTGGTATTACCTTATCAAATTTACTCAGAAATTAACAATTTTCTTTTTAAAAGAATAATGTTGTACAAATATAATTATACCCTTTTACACTTAATTTCAACAGATTGTTATTCTTAATATCATATCAGACTTTTGAACATTACAACGATCAATCTTTGTGGTAAGACAGATGTTTGTAGATTTTAGACCACAAAATGAGTGGTAAAAGGATGTATACATAAGCATTAGCCTAATTATATCACCATTAACAATAAATCTACCAGACATCTCATATAAAAAAGTACAATGTTAGCAGTCATCATGGTCATTACTTTCAACTCATATCAGAATGAAACAAGACTCTGATGACATAGTTATTAGTAAAACCTTGCCTAAATATTTATTCTTACTAGTTCTTTTACTGTTGGAAATGATAAAAGACGTCCTTCATTTGATATTTACGTTTTGAATATAATTCTCTCGAATGGAGAGTAAACTTATAAACAAGATTTTAAAAAAAAGCAAAACAAAAAACAAAAAACAAAAAACAAAAAAACTGTGCAATTATTCATTTCTGCGAGAGACTAGAACAAAAGCATAAACATTTCTTACGTTGCCATGCAGCGACGAACTTGAGTATTTCTTTGGATTTCGCAAGAATTGACAAAGAGTTACAGACTTCTGCAAACGTTTAAAAATTGAACACGTTCACATTTCTTAGCGAATTGCATACTATTAATATTATTTACAAACATGACAAAGCGTTCGCAAACATTTAATTTGCAACCATTCGCCAACGACCGTAAACGCTGCTTATAAAATGCTCTGTTAAAGTTCTTTATGTTTCGCTCATGCAATTGACTATGACCGTGATTATTTCGCAAACGCTCTCACAAAAATTCGACAACGTTCACTTATGACAGAGGCAAGTCCTGATTTTCACCGACATGAATATATTTTTTGCAAGTGTTTCCGAAAAAATATCTTTGCAAACCGCAAAATCCGTTCGCCTCTCAGTTAATCGATTTTAATCTTCAATATTTCGTATGTGAATGTTCCTGTGGATAATAGTAGTACAATGACGACGACGACGACAACGACGATGGGTCGAGACGAATCCAAAGAAACTTTTTTGATACAGGTATATAAAATGCTGACGATGACGATAGAGTGACGATTAAGACGATGATGGCCGATGACATCAATGGCTTCCTTGATCTTTATCAGAGTCCATGTCATTGTCGTCTTCATCCTTCAAGCTACAGCTATGGACGTCGTCATCGCCTTCTTTCGCCTCATCATCCTCTTCATCCCCGTTACCATCTCGTACTCGTTCCTTCTTCCACTTCATGCGACGATTCTGGAACCAGATTTTGATCTGTCTCTCGGACAGGCACACGGCCTGTGCGATCTCGATGCGTCGCTTTCGTGTCAGGTAGCGATTGTAATGAAACTCTTTCTCCAGCTCGAGTGTCTGAGCACGCGTGTACGTCTGGCGACCACGTTTGCGATCCGTTCCGATGATATGGGTGCCTGCAAGCAACGAAAGCAAATGGAAGACACAAATGTTTCAAAATATCTTGTGTGAATTTGTTTTTAATCTAATTGGGGAAATATATTCTATGAGTAGGCTATATCTGGAGAGTATAGGTCTTCCATTCTATGTCTTGGGGTCGGGTTTGAGAAAGGGAATACCTTATACATATCATAGCCTTGAATGACATATTTCTTTGAGGGAAGTAAGCAACCAAAATGGACGACAACTAATTATTTTTTGCATTGTTGTGTTCTTTTTTTAGAAATGAGATGAATATGCTCCAATAAAATTGTAATCTAACAAATCAGGAACTAAAAGGTGGAAGGGACAAAGATAAGTAAAGAAAGGTAAGACATAAATATTATGTAGAAATATAGACGCATGTGAGCTTAATCACGAGTTTGAACACCTCTTTAAACATTTCAGTACATTTATGGCCATAATAATAGTGAGTGAACATGGTGAATATGCATAATAGGTATGATAGGGGGTGAAAGGTCGTGGGAAATTTTAACCGATATTCTTCAATGACAAGACCGGAACCGGAAGTGCACAGGAAATATGATGATATCATCTAGTCTTGTTTCTCATTATGTATTACGTGTTTGCATATAACACAAGGTTACCAAGTTATTTGGTGCATGTGTTGTATACACACATGATCAGTGCAAGACAAAAGTGACATTTAATTGTGAACCGTTTATCTTTGTCCAATTATATGTACCCCCTTTTTCACATTATATATGTAACAGTCGAAAATACAATTATTTTACAGTGGCTCTTCACATTAAGTTGTAAGAAGTGGATATTTGGTCTTTGGTATTGCTGTAAATGTATTCCATGCACAATGTCTACAAATCGTTTAAATTAACTGATATATAACACAAAGTGCAGCGCTCTTAATTTTGCGAGTTTTGATAATGTGTCATCAATTTGTGATCAGTCAGCGAGTTAATACATCCATATTTACACAGCATCTCCATGTGATTTGTGTCTTAAAATGTGTTAAGCATAATTTTAAAGATTTTCTAAATTTATATAGACCTTATGCATGTGACGTTATAATCTCATAGCGCCCTCCCTCAGAGGATATAGGAATACGCATAAACGGAGTTGTCAGAAATGCATCAGCTGAAGATCACAAACGCGTGCAATAGCCTCAGACTTTGAGATGGCGGCGCGATGACATCAATGTGTAAGGCCTATTTTCGAAATGCTGATGGTTTATTAAGAAGGACTTAGTTTTTGGTTGTGTTACAGGGGCGTATCCAGGGGGGGCGAACAGGCGCGCGCCCCCCCCTCTATTGGCCGACTAATAAAAAAAAAGGGAGGAGAAAAAGGAGAAAGAAGGAAAAGAAAGAAAAGAAGAAAAAGAAGAAAGAGAAGGAATAAGGCTCGATGCTTGTACAATTTTCGCCAACTTTATTCAATAAAAAGCCGAAATAGGCTTTATTTGTTCTAAACGACCATAACTAAGGCATTTAATGTGGGGAGGGCCACGAGGCCGACTTTTCTCATATTGTATTTTGCAATAATTGCTCAACGCCCTTTTTTAGAAAAAGAAATACATTAGTGACGAAAAGTAAAAATATTTAAAACTAAAGTTTCAAAATTTCACAAAGAAAAGAGGCTCTTGGACCTCTGCCTCCTGGCCCTCGGCCTCCTGGGAAACATAGTTGCCTCATGGCCTTTATTAATTCAAAATACTTTTTGAAACCCCAAATTTTGGCTCGCGTTCGCGCTCGCTGATGCCAAATCAAATGCACAATATAACTCTAAATTTTACCTTAAAAAAATTTTAAACCCAAATTTTCGGCTCGCGCTTCGCGCTCGCTGACCCAAATCAAATGCACAATAATAGTTCTAAATTTTACCTTAAAAAAATTTTAACCCAAATTTTCGCCTCGCGCTTCGCGCTCGCTGATACCAAATCATAATGCACAAATAATAACTCCAATTTTTACCTTGAAAATTTTCAGCTCGCGCTTCGCGCTCGCGGATACTAAATTGGGTCTATTATACACAATAATCTACCATTTTCTAGTACTAGAAAATGCCCCTTTATTTATTCATATATAACTTTAAAAACCTCAACATTTTCGACTCTCGTTTCGCGCTCGCAGATTCCAATTCAGAAGGGTATATAATGCACACATAAATAGGTTTCTACGCAACATACATTGTCTTAGGGTATAGAAGATGTAACTTTTGTGATAATTGAAAAAAAATGTGGAATTTCATGTACAATATGAATATTGAAGAACCCCCTCCCCTTCCCCTGACGGCGATAAAAATTTCCTTGCGCCCCCCCCTATTGGAAATCCTGGATACGCCTGGTTTATAACACAGATGAGTAGATATCAAATAATTTCACAATCATCAGTAGATGTGAAGTTATACAATATATATCAAAATAATGAATCTATAAGCACTTAAGTTTATGACATGAATATACAAACAGGCTCAATATTAATATATCAAACAACATTTCTTCAATGCAATGATTGCTATTTATAAAGATTCCAATGCATTATCAAAATGTAATTTCAGAAAGTTTCTATTCAAGCTCACATATTTTGTGGCATTCGTCTTATTGGTACGCATTCAATTTTACAGTTTTTTTTTTTTTTTTTTTTTTGCCAAATAACGGAGGTGCTTTGACATGCTTCGAAACCAGTATATCATAGTCGTCATCCAATCAAGCGTTATGATATACACGTCAATAAAGATTTCAAATAAAATAAAATTCAACTATAACACCAAACTTAAAACATAACACAAAAACAACAACAACAATCAACAAGTAAACAAGTAAAACATGATATTGGCGCCTGGAAAACCTTAAGCTGGATTAATGTTTGTGTTAAATTGTAAAATTACATTTTGTATATATCTAGTTTTGTTTATTTATTATTATTTGTATAAACTCTGTACCATTGTCCATATTTGTCGTGTCATATCTATATAGGAAAGGAACTGTGTTACTTATAAGCATGGCTTTTCTTCTAGTTTCCTTTTTTCCATATCAAAAATCTCATCAATTATGGATTTTTATATTATGTATATATGCATTGTATATTTTTTTAAGATTTGCAAAATAAAAACACTTTGAATTGAATTGAAATTGATATGATCGTATTAATATGCCTTATCATTATACGGTTTTAAATTTATCATTTGAAAGCAATTAAATGAGAAGTGCATTCAATTGAATACAAAAGTAGGCCTAAATAATATGAGTAAAATCCTTAAATAGAAAGGCATGAAAAATCCTAATAGAAGCAACCTAACAAAACCACTATTGTATATGTTTATAGGCCCAATGAATAATCTAAAGGTATAGTATTGGTAAATATAACAAAAACAAACAAACAACATAGTCACTTTCAAGATGAGATCTAAAGTCCTTTATAATTAGCATAATGCATTTTTTCAATATAAAACTACTTTACAGACACAAACGGGAGACTATTTCGCGATAATATATTCGTATGTATTTAGTTATTTTCCTAGATTAAGTAATAGCTAAGTCAATGGTCATCTCGAAGGCCTATTTCGAGGGAATAATAGCAATATAGATCTGCTCTAACGGCCAAATTCAATTTATATATATATATATATATAATATATATATATATATATATATATATATATATAGATACAGTATTTCAGAAGAGACCAATTCAATTAATACTAGGCCCCCTATAAGCCCCCTACTAGTATTCAATCTCGCCAAGACTATAACCCAGCTTTAAAGATTAAAAGAATCATAATCGAACGAGTAGAATTACAGATGGACATGTCGACATGAACAAAGGCAGTCTTAATGATACATTCTTTTAAATTTCGAAAATCGCCAAGCCCAGCATCATCTTCTGACAGTTCAGTTTTTCCATTTTCTTCTTCTTTTTTTGTGTGTGTTTTTTTGTTGGAATACAATTCGGAAAATGTCATAAATCCGTTAGGCAGTCATACCCATCAATCCTTCAAAATGGAGTATTAGACCGTCGACGATTCGAGTCATAAACTCGATTTTTATGATTCTCCTCAATTTTTGAACCTGACTCTCTTGTCCACCAGAGGTCACGAGGTCAATGAAGGAACAGTGACAAGTGCGAGGACAAAGTATGTATAGGTGCATGTGTATTCACACTAGGTTTGTATAGTTTCTGCTGCAGTTTGTAGAAAATAAATTATAAAAATTATCAGAAACAGACACTCACAGAGAGACTGAGAGAGGGGACAACAGAGAGAGAGAGAGAAAGAGAGAGAGAGGATGTGAAAGAAGTAAAAAGCAAAGTTCACTTTGTTTACAACTTTTTGAATTAATGAAAGGAACTACTGCTGTTTCTATACCAATTACTACAAAATTACGTAATCAAGAGTAATAAGAACTAAAGACACTTAAAGGGATTGTTTAACTTGAGGAGATTGCAAAAACATAATAAAAAAATATATATAATAAAATGAACCACAGGCCCCGCCCTACATGATGTCAGTGCATCACTTGTCAAATAAATAATTGCTTCATAATCATACCTAGCTTTAAAAAGGTTTTGTTTTCAACAGGAACTTTTTTTTTTTTTTATTTATTTCTTTTTTTTTTTTATTTTTTTTTTCCATCTGAATTAAATTTCATATGGGCACAGGCACATTTGACTTCTAAGGGTAATTTTTGTAGAGTATATGCTCGATATGGGTGCAGATTTAGATAAAATGGGTGTAAAGAAGAAACCCGTAATTTTGTAGAAAGTTAATGTATCCAACAGTATATTCAACATTATACAGAAAAAAAGGTTATATATAAAAATTAGATTGTAGAAATTATGATTCTCTGTTGATGATAAACGTATTTTCAATCGTTACACAAAGGAAACTGTATAAAATATTTATTTGCTGACTCAATTCAAGGTCAATTCATAAGGTTGTTTTGGAGTGATACTTCATCATCATCACTGTCTTACAGCTCGTTTGTCAGAAAATGGATAATCTTTCAAATATTGTAATTCCGCTTCTCAAATTTGTATTTTCAACTTTTTCTAACTATTTTCTCAACTTTGTATTTGCCATGCAGTTCTCAATATCCTATAAACCAAACAAATAAAAAAAAAAAACATCTATCTTGCTTTTTTGGTATGTAATTTTAATTTAGATTTTTCTTTAAAGCTTAAGTTGTGTTTCCGCATTGCAATTTCATGTTGGTCTCTTTTCTAATGATCAATTTAGATGAAAGGAATACATGTACTGCCAATGACCTTATCGATGAAAATGTGTAGGCCTGTAGGTTACTGAGGATATGCGTGATTTTTAAATATTAAAATCATCGTGAAACGATATAAAGTTCGTTTAATTCTTTTGGGCTAATTTAAAACCGTCATTGCTACTTCTGAATGACTTGAAAGAAAAATGTTATTTTTTTTAATCAACGTCGTGTTTTGATTTTAACCATCCTGCTGCAGCTATACCCTAAGATGATTAAAAGACAAATCGTGCCATCAATCACATTAAAAAATTAACTTGTAATAAATTTGTAATCGTTCATTCGTTCTCAGGCTGATTGTTTTGACATATTTTATACATCTATATAAATCTGAAGCTGAATGCACTTGTCAGCGTAAGAGATATTAACTTAATATTTACACATCTTTGTCGTATCAACCGCACCGCGTTTCATGTCACGACTGGGGGGGGGGGGTCGGAAACACCCCATATATCACTCAAAATTCGCATACTTCGCACATTATGCAGAAACTAATGAAAAAGTTTGCGAGCGCAAAGCGCGAGCCGAAAATTTTGCCTTATAATAACATTTAGCATTGTATTTGACATACATTTTACCTCTTTAATAGCTTCACAAGCTAATCACATATAAAATATGTTAAGCTTTAAAAATCGGGGGGGACACGTCCCCGTCCCGCGCATACTGCTTATGGTATACAATAATACAAGTTAAATACAACTGTTATTTTACATTCTATATAACCGATATAGCATGATTGAATTCTTCCAAAATTATTTTGAGATTGGTGTACAGTACTTGAGATACAGTACGAATCTCTCAAGTGAATAGACTAATTAGTTTTGTTTGTATAAGCAAGATAAATCCCATTTTGGTAGAAATAATGTATAAGCTTATCCCTTCCAATTGAACTGGTATGTATTCAACAGAACCCGCATTTAGGCCATGGAAAGAAAATGGAGCATATTTTTAACCTATGTTTTCACTTGTTTGCTCCGCAAAAACTTGGTTCTTGCTTACGAAACCTTGCCAAAAACCAACAAGGAAAGTAGGCAAGAAAATGGAAAGCTGCATTCCATTCAGGAAGATGCTCTGTATCTTCTCAACTTCTCCCAATGTTTGTCATGTTCAGTCATACCAAACGAGGCACAGACATGACGGCGTGATTGTGGGCTAGGTCGCCCAGAACTAGCCGCCAATTAGTCAATCAGCAGCCGTGCGTTTAAGAGAAGAGTTGCAGATCTTCTTTATAAGACCATGTCAACCATTGTCAACTAGATAAATAGAATTTCCTCCTTGAAATGTTATGTCAATGGCTTGTATATCAGCACGGTAGACACCTGCTATTGTTTACAAGCGCGGATCCAGAATTTCCTTGGGGGAGGGGGGGTGAAACTTTTGAAAATAAATAAATAAACGAAATCATGCGGAGCTAGCAAACAAGTGCAAATCGACACTTTTCTCTGGAATAAACCAAATCTAGACATCTAAAAAGGAATTTCTTAGGTTGAAATCCTCTTGAAATATGATAAAAAAACAAAAACAACAACCTTAAGAATTATGCGAGCGCGAAGCGCGAGCACGTTTACCTTGTAAAGACAGAGATGAAACAAGGTTTTGGGTTTAAATTATTGTGTGTTTTCTTTTTATATATATATATATATATATATATATATATATAAATATGATTTTGACCCTCTTATAAACACTGCAATTGCGAATAATAATGTAATTATGGTCTTTTATTCAAACAACAGCCAAAGCTGAATTACAAAAAGTTTTTACAAAGTAAATGATACATATACTAAGTAGCTATAAATTACATCATTAATCACATCATTTCATCATTAATAGGTAAAGGTTTAACTCCATTCAACTTTGCAAAGTTAACTGGAAAAACAATGAATTGAAATAGGTGTGAGGCAAAGGTGACATAAGATTCATCAAGGAATATGGATTATCAATTGAAAAATAATAACTGGCAGCAGGAAGAGAAAGAAAAAGAGTAACAAAACAATGCAACAATGAGCACGGGTATTGAGTGGCAAATTACTGTGATCGTTGAATTTCACATTGCAATGACCTGAAAGCCAAATCATAATTATTTTGCTTCTAATTTCTTACTTTTTAGAAAGATAATGATCTCATTTGTCTAGAATACGAGCGCGAGCAGAAAATTGGTATTAAAGGACTGAAATCAGAATTTTTAAAATCCTTTTAGAATGACTTATCTTCGTCAATAAAATCATGCGAGCGCAAAGCGCACGGACAAAATGCCATGGAAATTGAAATGACTTGAAAGTTTTTAGCACCTTTAGCGGCGACATTTTTTTACAGCCAGCAAGAATTGTGACATAATATCAAAAGCACATTTTAAAAAAGCAAACCACTTTAGACAATCTTAGCTTTCTTTTGTAATTGTTACGATAAAATCATGAAAACGCGAGCACAGATTTTGTTACAAAATGACTTTAAAACTATAGGGGACTTTGAGCACTTTGGGTTTAAGTTTCTTTTTGAAATCAATTAAATAAAATCAAGCTCACAAGAAGCTCGAACAAGTAATTTTGCCATAAAGTTTAAAAACGTAGAGTAATTTAATTAAAGAATTTCAGCTTTTATTTCCTCCTGAAAATATTTATAAAAAGGGCAGATTTGTATTTTATTTATTTCCTCCTCCATCTGGAACAAATTCAAAATTGCAAAATTGCATAGCCATTATGAATTTTAATTTTCTGTATAATGCTTTCTAAACTGCTTATTGGCACTATTCTTCTTAGCTTTTTCTTGAATCATCAGGTATCCTCGTTGTACTGTATTCGGTACTATTATTGTTGTATTTTTTTTTAAATCTTCAGTATAATATTACCTATCATTACAATTTACTTCCTGTAAGAACCACGGATAGGGAGTTTTTGAAATCATATGCGGCGTTTATTGTACATTGGACACTGTATACTTGCATATGGACATTTCCCATGAGAGCGAAACATACACCGGTCGAATAGGTCTACCTCGAAGGCCGATGAGGCATGGTCGACACGATACGACTATACACTGAGACATATCAAAATGTCACCATTATCATATAGACCTACTATTCCAACCCCTATATTAATTTAAATTAATAACACAATGATATCCAGGCATGATTATTACATAACACAGCATTTGTTAGTGGCTGTGGCTGGAATTATAATCAATTATAGAGATCGGGTTACCACAGGCAGACTGGTCGTTGTCATCGGGGTGAATGAAAAGGGATTGGGAATCAAATGGTAACCAAATATCCTTAAAGTTATATGGATGTCGGCCACTTGATTAATATTTTTATTCTGTTTCAATTGCTCATTGATCTATTTCACCCTAAGTAATATAATTATATTGTCCGTTTTAATGCACAGGTACATGACTATAAGTATCGACTAGCTGACGATGAAATGCCTATTTAAGAAGTTGATTTAAAGTACTAGCAGTCTATTAAACGATGATTTCGCTTTATTGGGCATGGACAAAACATCTTCGTTCCAAGAGAAATTCGATAAAACATAACAATGGCTTTAATGTGCTTTATAAACATTGATATTATATTAATATGGCCTTTACTGGATCCGTAGGAGCATATAACAAGGAATGGAAAAGGCTTTGATTTAAAAATGTATTTCAAAAATAGGATAAGGCTTAGACATAATTATTCAAAATTTCCTTCTTTTTTTAATCAATTTTATTTTCAAATATACATTTAGAAAAAATATTTTCCCATATTCTTCATTTACGTTAAAAATATAATAAGTTTCATCAAAAGGTGAGGTATTTTTGGTTTTTCTCTATTTTTCAGGGGAGGAAAAATGAGCACAGCTGATACATTTTCTACAATATTTATTACAGGCAGCTGTTAAATGGTAAAATAATCATCAGACGGGGAGGTATGATATCATAAAGAGTAGAATAAGTGTTTCAAATTAACATAGCCGGTGTCATTACACCAGATGTTTGAAATATGATAAATTTGAACTGATTTCTTCAGATTAAAGGTCTAATGTCGGAAAAGTGGTTACTGAAAGTATAATCGTCGCATTACTCTTTAAAATGAATCCCCAGCTTTGAAGGAAAAATGCACATAAGTGATATTTAAAAAAATAACAGTGAATTTCCAATACTTATATAGAAATGTTATGCCAAACGAGTTGGTTTCAATCGAGGCAAGTTTTAACTATTAAAGAAATATCATGGAAAATTATTAATGATTTAATTAATTTGGTATAGTTCGAATCTGGTGTTCATATAAAAAGGTATGATGTATGTGGTTTTAGTAATAATTTACTAGTCCCCATTATGCATTAAACTACAATGTTGAAACTTACTTTACATTATTAAAAACTGTTACTTGTGTAACCATTCCTTCTCTATGCATCATTATGGTTTAGCTAAGGTGTGTTTGGAAACGTAAGAGCACTTGTAGAAAACATCATTAAACGAAAATTGTGTACTTAAAAATTAGGAATTCATTGTAACTTATTGGGCAATATAAGGCTGCTCAGTGATATGTGTAAAAATACACACACACTCTATAGCTTGTTTGCATTGATCATGGAACCTTTAGTTTAAGCTACAGATTTCTTGTTCTGTTTGAAAGGAATACAAAATTTCTATTTCATTCTCATCTTGTATATATAATTTTATATTGTTTAAAAGATCCACACCATTAAATCATAACTGCTACTACTACTTATTCCACTACCACTACTACTACTACTACTACTACTACTCAGTGGCGTATCTAGGGGGTGGGGCAAGGGGGGCACGTGCCCCGGGCGGAGCTTCAGGGGGCGCAGAAAAAGGAAAAGGAAAAAAAAAGAAGAAAAAGAAAAAGAAAGGAAGAAGAAGAAGAAGAAGAAGAACTTGAGAAGAAGGATAAGAAGAAAAAGGAGAACAGTAATCCGCAGTGAATATTGGGGCCATGTTTCCTCCCATTATTAATTTTGGCGCCCCCTACACATCACCACTAAGTTTAACTTTTTGGCGTCCCAACGTTTCTAGTCATTTTTTTAAAAGGTTTAATACCTAGTTTCGGGTCAATTTTGCGCCCCTGTATAGGCCTATATTGAAGATCAAATCGGCGCCCTTAACTTCAATTTAGCGTCTTTCTATTAAGGTTAAGATCAATAAAAAAAAACTGTGTGCCCTCTTAATCCTAATTTTAAGACCAATTTGACATCCCCTAAGTTTCGATTTAATTTGGAGCCCCCTTTTAATAGTTAAAGATCAATATGGCGCCTAAAATGTTAAGATCAATTTGCCCCCCCCCTCCCGCATCAGATAAACATCAAGATACCTCTAAGTTTGTTTTTTTTTAGTTTTTTTTTATAGTTTTTTTTACTGTCCATGCTTTTTCTCGCTGCCTTTTACTCCCTTTTATTGTTCTTCATTGTCACTTGTCTTTGTGTCCGTATGACCATTTGGTATTAAGATCTGTTCCTTGTTTATGTAAGTTTACATATCTAGAAAACATTTTTTTTGCTCTCGCTTCGCGCTCGCATTGTACTATAATTATTTTACAAAATTATTTGAGGACCAACAAAAAAGGTTTAAAATTATTATTTTCCTACTAAAAAGATGATTCATACAACTCCCAAAATATTTTGTGCAATAGGCCTTTTGACATCCGTAGGTAGGGCTTTTTTTTTGTTTTTTGTACCTTCGTTGATAACGAAATCTGTGTGTCATCATGATTCTTAAATGCAAGATTCGAGTAATGCAAGAACTCGAATTTTTCCGCTCGCGCTTCGCGCTCGCAATAGATTAAAATATTTGCATAGAAAATAAACATAAGCTACGTGTATGTATGGACAGCAAATCATCCCCAGGTCTCGGGACATGTATCTGGTATACAATAAACTAAAACAGATCGGTGAGAAGAACTGGAGTAGACCGGGGGGGGGCGCAAAGTCAACATTTGCCCCGGGCGCACTTGGCCCTAGATACGCCACTGATACTACTACTACTACTACTACTACTACTACTACTACTACTACTACTACTACTACTACTACTACTACTACTACTACTACTACTACTACTACTACTACTACTACTACTACTACTACTTATACCAATACTAATACTACTATCAATAATAATAGTAATACTAATATTACTACTACTTCTAATACTAGTACTAATCCTACTTCTTCTACTACTTCAGACTACTACCAATACTTCTCTTTCTTCTATTGTTACTTCTAATACTACTACTATTACTTCTACTACTACTACTACTACTACTACTACTACTACTACTACTACTACTACTACTACTACTACTACTACTACTACCTCTATTTCTACTACTACTACTACTACTACTACTACTACTACTACTCCGTACTTCTAGTAAAGACTTATCATTCTCATACAACTTAGAATTACATTGTGACAGTCACTTATTATAGTTTCATGGCAGATCCCATACATTTTACAAATAAGGAGATGATTATTAAAGCATAACATTATAAATGCAACCACTGACAAATGACATGTTTGTTGCAAGTTCTGGCATGACTGTTCTTAATAATGTTATTTATTGATACATGTAGTTTCCTCATTGTGGTATGATTTCTTTAATGTTTCATAATATTTAATCTAATTTGGCTTTTGTTAAGTCAATGAGTATAGAAAATGATGATAAATCGCTACTGAAAGTGTTTGCAAATTACTTTCTCTGAAATGCTACTTCCCATACTTGGTATAATTGGTTATGACGAATAACAAAACATAGAAAATAAATGAATGAATTAGTTAATGAATAACAATTATTAGTCTTTATATTTACATTTCAGTACATGAGCATATCTTATTATTATGAGACATCGTATCATTGTAGACATATAGGCCTACAATCCTCACACTGTATGAAATGTAAAATGTTGAATCAAGAAGAATTTTCGTTTCAGTTATCAATACATTAGAGCCTTTATAGTCTCGTTTGACTTTGTATAAGCATAGATTTACCATCCATGTATTCAGCAGAAAAACGGACTATCGTGCCACAATCTCACTCAAATATATTATTATGTAATCAAAATGATTCATATCTAGAAACATTTAAAATAGTGATTACCGTTTGACATTATTGCTTTCTTAAGAAAAAAAAATAATGAACCGATTTGTGTTGGCTCACCTGGTATTTTCATCCAGTTGTAGACAGGACCTTTATAGACCGGTTCATTGTCCCCATCATCACCTTTTGAATCGAGATGGCCATCGAGTCCCTTTCCATCGTGGTGGCTCTGGAGTGTGATGTCGGGTCCAGTTCCTATGAAGGCCCCACTCACGGGACTCACAAACCCTGCAGTGTCTTTTTGAGAGGGGCTCCATGTTGTAGGGTATGCTGTGACATTTGGTGTGGGGTACCCATTATGATGGGCGTAAGTGGTAGCATATTGGTCCGTGTAACCCCCACCTTGGACTTGAACCTGTGGACAAGTGGTGGCAAAACCACACGCCTGGTACCCATACGACGTGCTGAAAGGGGTGTTATTCACCGAAGGGTAATAATTAGAGTTCGTGAAATCAAAAGAGGTGTAATGTCCCGTTGCGGTACCTGCGTGCATCCCTCGCCACCCCACGGAATGGGCACCACCCGCCACGGCGGGGTCCCCGGGTCCCGTCTTACAATTCCTGCTGGCAGCGCTCACGGCCGGATCGAAGCCGCTGGGAAACCACGCTTCACCCGGTTGATATTTGCTGAAAAGTGAGTTCAAAAACATTGAGCTCATTTAAGCGATTGATTTGTGGCCTCGTTAGACGGGGTTTTATGGGCTTCCTCGTCGGGCAGACTCGGGTGGATTTACTACCACTATCTCCCTCAACCCTTGTGGACGTCCCCCTCTAGTCGTTCGTAGACACCTTGAGCGAGATGGAAGCAGTCGATTGACCAATCACAGGCCGTCAAGATCTTCACTCAACCTGTGATGTGATTAATTATGCAATTGTTAACAAACAATGGTGAATTATAAATCCATAGTTCAACTCACATGAGGATTTCATTAGGGTTCTTAATTACCGGCAATCATATTTGGGATGGAAGAGGGGGGGGGGGTAAATAATAGAAATTGGTACTTTGTTTTCTTCTGATATTGAATTCAATGTTTTTGTAGTTATTTTCACGTAGAAAGTTTCTGTATCACTTTCTTGTTTAGTCACAGCCCTACAAAAACCAATCTATGACTGGGAGAGACGGTCTAAATCATATCATCAACATGGTCAATATCATGAATGATTTAGTAATCGATAAATGTCCTAAGTCAAATCAAATGTTACTTTATTTTGGAAGATTTTAAATCATGAACGTGATTATAAATCAAGCTATGAGGTATATAGTGGTATATGAAACGAAAAGCGAACCCATAATAATATTTCTAATATAATTACGATCATGAGCCAATAAATCAGATCCATTGCAAACTTTGTATAGCATGTACATACAGCCTGCGTTATAGTGTATTTCTCGTTTAAGGGAAAAACAAAACAAAGTTATCTATTTATGCATAACATGGAGATTTCATTTTCGATTAAAGTTAATCATTCATGATCTTCAAAACTAAATAAGTTGGTTAATTTCGAAATAAAGAGAAAATGCAACAGTAATACAATGTTTATAAAAATAATATAATAAAATAAAATTTTACAACATAACGATCTCTCCGTCAGTTCACCAATAAAGTAAAAATTTTAGGAGAGAATTGAATGTATTTGTAAGAGGGTGTAGGCACCAGTTGTAGAGGGATGCAATGCAAAAGAGCTAGGAATGGGTGCATGGCGAGATGGGGTCGTACAAGCCACATTCCTGTCACGTCATACCACTCTCTCCCTTAATATTGGTATATCATGATCAAATCTGGGATATAGCTTTGGTCAATTTTAAAATATTATCGTTCCATATTTTTTTATTATATTTTGAGATGAAATGAGAGATTATTTGATTAAAAACTTAAAGTCATTATAAATGTGCATAAAATTGCAGTTTGTCAGGAGTGGTACCTGGGAAAATATTTATATTTTACAGGCATATGTGGGGAAGAAAGTTTCCGAAAATAAACACGCTAAATTTATGTTATAACTGCCAAAAGAGGACGCGTTATATTCCCTAACGGTCCAATCAGAATTTCCCCAAATATTCAACATGTACAAAAATTGGGGTAACGGTTACTTTGCTTGTTTATAATAGGAGTGTTTCAGAAGAGATAAATATGATTTAGGCCTATATCATTCGTTTTTACCTAAACTATTAGGCCTTATACCCAACTTTAATTATTCGATTGTATTTTTGTGTGTTCGAAATATAGTCTTTCAGATGCTCAAAACACTTTTAATGAATGCTGTTTTTCATGCAACACATTGACAAACTTACAAACATTTCTTACTGCAAAGCTGGAATATGACTTTCTACAATCTAAATACACATTGGCCGACGGGGAGTTCAGTCCGGGTCCAGACATACATGATTGAGTATACCATGAAACTAATTAGGTCCATTCCTGCTCATGTCAAAACAAAACATATTATTAGATGGGAGCTCTGAGCATTATACAGCCAGCTTGCGTTCAGCATGATCATGATGACAGTGCCAAATTTTTGTCCCCCCTTTTTTTTTTTGGGGGGGGGGGTGGGACAATAGCAAAATATATAATTTTGGGGCCGATCTAAGGTAGATGTAGACAAATTAATAAAAAAAAAATGATTAGACACATATGAAATATAAGGGCCAGTATTCCATAAACTATACTTAAGCAATTTGTCTTAAGTCTATGTATTTTTCTAAGATTTTGTCCAAGAAAAAAAATTCTTAGCCTTTATACCAAACATGTTAAGCACTTTGTCTGAGGTCAGAAAGCATCAAGTAAAAGTCTGGATTTTATTTATATCGTCATTTTTAATTTTTGTGGTGTGAAATGAGCTTGCCATATAATCAACATTAAAGTTAAGCCACTAGGTCGTAGGCTTAAAGTTAGGATGAAATTCTCATTTGTTATGTGCGATTTGAGGGCGCAATTCCGTTAAAGACTTTTGACTTGGCAAAAAATCTAAGAATTTATGCTTCACTACCAAAAATGGGCTTGGACAGAATTCTTATTAAGGCGTATTTATGGAATGCGCATTTTAAAGATAAGCAAAAATGCTTAAATTTCCTGCTTTTATGGAATACGGGCCAAGGTCTTTACGAAATGGTCACTATCAGGGATGATGCAAATCCCCATAATAAAAGTTTTCCTTTAACAAGGCACTTTTACGCATTGGCACACTGCAAAAAAAGCCCTAAAGTAATAAAATGCACACAAAATATTGAAATTATATTGTATTAATAAGCACCGGCTGTGTTTTGTTTGATAGCACAGGGAACTTACAACTTCATAGTAGTGGAATGTATTAGTAGACGGAAACATATACTTTATTAACATAAACCAACACGATAACGTGGTTCATATGCTGTAAACAGATACGATTTGTGTTTTTTTTACAATTACATGACTACAAACATTATTTAGCTTTTTATTAGTAACTTCCTCGAGTAAAACATTACAAATATCAATGGAAATTAAGTAAAAGAAACACTTGTGACAATCTTAACCCTTTTAAAACATTGTATTGATAAACTGATGGAAATGTTACGCTTTGTTTTGATGTCTTAGTGTTCTTATCTATATTTTTCGTAAACATAATATTGTACAATTTAAAACAAGAAATTAAAGATACGGGGTTAGCCCCCCCCCCCCCCCACTTTTGACCGCAAACGTTTACAAAAACGCAAAATGACAATCCATTTGTGATATTTGGCCTGTTCAGCCCCCCCCCTCCCCATTCGCGGCTCAGCCCCTCCACTTTAAAAATGCTTCGCGGCCCCTGATTATGTCAATGATAACTTGATAAGGAGAGCTTTGAATGTGACGTTGATGATGATAATGATGGAATATGAAGAAAAATAATACTCATATGAGAAATCTAATCATATTACCCCAAAAATTACCAACAAAAGACTTAATGATGACAATATAATACTCCACAACCACCATGAACACAACCATAAACAAGATAAATACGGGAAAAGAAGCTAAATATAATTATTAGAATCATTTGAATCTTTTCATCCGTTTCATTTCATTCAATAATAACAGGTGGCCTAGGCGCAAACATTCAATTATACTTCATAATTCTATCTATCTCATATGGGGAAGAAAAAAAAAATCGCGGATTATTGAAATCAATGATTATGACATGATTTAATGGCATTAATTTCTCCTTCTGGAATTGAAATTTGGATCAGAGCAAGATCTGTTACACGCGGCTTCAGAATGTTCCAAGATACAGAGCGCAATACCGACAATGTCCCCGAAGAAAAGAAGAGCACTATTTCTCCTGATAAATAAGATGGCAAATCCCCGTGTCCGCCCACATTACTACCCCTAAGACCAGCTCCAACCACGGACAAAGGAACGCATCACCATCATCCTTTCCTCCATCCATCCATCCATCTCTCTCTAGAAACAGCAGGCGGATCCTTTGATTAAATCAAACTGAAATCGAGTAAATCAAATAATTTCGTCAATCAATTAGATGAATTCTGACTGAAATATGACATTCCAAATCTCCATCGAAATGGTAATAATAGACTCATCAAAATTGGTACGTTACCATGAAGTCCATCTCATCATCACTGGACAAGAACCCGAATGCAATGGTTATGTTCAGATACAGATATTGCCGCCTTGTCCGAACTCTGCGTTCTGTCTGTTCTTTCTGTTGTGATAAATAGTTATGTTTATATTCCGTGGATGTTTATCATTTAAGGTGGCAAAAATGCCAGAACCCTTTTCGTTGTTTTTCAGATCATGCCTGTTGATGTTAGGCACAGGTTAACATTGTTTATTCCGTGTCACAGAAGAAAGAAGTACTTCCTTTTTTTCAATAGATCGACATTCAATGTCCATCGTGTGAGGTGACTTGAGTTTCATTCCCCATTTTTGGGGAAAAAAGGGGAATAAATAACACCCAAATCAAAACATAAAGAATAAAAAAGAAAAATAATAAATAGCAATGTAGGCCTATATTTACAGGAAACTGACTAACCATGCAAAAATTAGTTTTAAAAGACCACGTTATCTTAATGATCGATTACAATTATTGTATTGTAAAAGGTATACTTCCATGATATGGCTTACTACGTCATAACACGAGTATTGGATTCTACAATCGGATACATTGTATATTATAATGTTTATTTCAACAAGACATAGGTTAGAAGAAAATGTATAAATAATCGCGTTATATTGCAGTTTGTGTTATATAATGAATGTAAGTTGTACCATGATTGTATCTTGCTTTATGAAAGAAATATAATAAATAAAAACTGTTTTAAAAAAGTATCGATCTTCGTGATCTTGTAGAAGTGTCATCGTTGGTATGACACTGTAATGTTTAGCAGAAGGTACGAGGTTCAAATATCTAAAAATATTATTTAGTAAGATATTAGTCCAGATATGCCACACCCTACGTCTTAGTTGAATGATATCTCAAATGAATCTGTTATTTGGATGCTATATGGGAGCGCCATTATGTGAGCCATGCATGCTGATATTGGCGTATCTTGAATTAATAGGCCTATACGTTTCATTGCTGAACTTCGTATGAAGTTTCTTTTTTTAATGGGTCCTCCATTTCCAAAGGAAATATTGATATAATTTTTTGTTGTGTTGTTGATAAATTTTTGTTCGTAAGGAGGTTAATGATTATTCAAATGTTATTTAGCACAATTATTTCTTGTCCTAATGAAATAGTGTTGTGATTTCTGTGGAAAAGAAAAATTGAAGTGAAATTGAAATTGAAAATCAAAATTGAAGATCAAATTTTATGACTAAATATTCTAACGAGAGACAAGATTTTATACATTATGTGCGCGCATGTAACTGTATACGTTCTGCAATTTCATATTAGGCCTCTAATTATTACGAAATAATTGTAGTATGTGGCACTATAAGATTATGTTTCATTTATTAACATCCAACCTATTAACGTTTTTTATTTATTTATTTATTTATTTATTTATTTATTTTTTACTTACAAATGCTACGTTAACATACATTGCGCTATATCTTAGGAGTCAGTGATGTTAATATTTCATGAACATGTTATTGATTGGATTTGATTGAATCACATTTCAAACATTAAAACTGCAAATGGCATAAGAGTGATACAATTAAAGACATCTTTATTACATAAACTGGGGCGTAACAGAAAATAAAGGAATCCTGATTTCAATACTTTGGAATAAAATAAGCAATAAAAGCGAAAAGTACGCACTTTTCACCAATGCATTCTTATGATTACTCGATTAGTCTTGTAGGACCATGTGACACTTAACAGCGTTGTTCTGGAAAAAAAAGAGGGAATTTTTATTTATTGCTAATGATACCCTTTCATTGGACTTCTCAATAGGCGAATTGTGAATGTGCATTATTTTCCTAGCCGATTGACAAAAGCGATTTAATGATAAAATTTGAAATGCCTCTGCCATGTTTGTATTAAAGAGAGCTTATTCTTATATTTGTCTACTTTCCATGTATTAAAAATTCATAAATGCCCATAGAATAAACAAGACATTTCCTAGCAGAACTGACAGGAGGTCTTCACAGAATATATGAAGAGCTCATTTCCAAAAGTTACATCCACTTTCCATCCATTTGAAAGTTCATTTGTTTACATTAATCTGCTCATTTTTAGCACCTCTACACACTCTTACAAAAATAAAACTTAATTTCCAATGGGAAAGGTGAAAAAATTACTTTCAAATACTATATCCTTTCCGAAAGGTACTACATCCATTTCAGTTCCTTTCCAAAAGGTACTACATCCATTTTATGTAGTCCCATGTATGTGTTTTTATTGCATGCTAATAGTGCGTTGTGTGTTGGGTTCGCCAGTGCATCAGTGAAAAGTAGAAAACTAATGCACTCAACGCAAAGTTTGATATTCTTAAAATATGGTATCTATATATATCAAGCGATATGAAATAGTACAAAATTTTCCTTTGGGAATACATGGTATTTTATATACTCCGAGACATTTCCTTTCCAAAAGGTACTACAACCATCAGAATATAAAAGGTACAAATTCATTTACAAAAAAAAAAAAAAAAAAAAAAAAAAAATTGTAGACCCTAGATTTTTAAGACTGGTTTTTAACATTAGTATCAAGAGTAGAACAATCTGT
>CALNVZ010002100.1:42072114-42084459 GCA_940671915.1 Paracentrotus lividus
CCAATATGGAGTGCGTGAGTTCTTTCATTAGAATTATCTGGCCCAAAATGTGAATTTTGTAACGTCCATACCCGGTCTCCCCTACTACTCAATACAAACTTGGATGGAGAGGTTTCGTGATGGGTAATGGCAAAATGCTCATATTTTTGTGATTCTTGGACCATATCACATAAAATGTCATCAACTTGTAAAAAACGAATTGTAGTTTACGGGTGTAAAAATATAAACAATATGATTTTGTAATTTTAAAATTACACTCATCTAAAGTGCCATTAGCATTTTTTGCGGGACACACTGTATGATAACAGAAAGAAGAAAAATAAAAGACGGAGAGACGAATGATTAAGTGAAGAAATATTTAGCAAGAAACATACATGTTTCATTGTCGTAAAATTAGTATCAATTGGATTAATACAAGTATGCAATTAATAATGACAACTGGATGCTCACTGGATTGATCTAACGCAATGTTTGATTAATAATATGCAAATAAAGCAGTGCTCACATTAACATTGCATCACTAAATTTGACAATAGTTTTGAATATGTTTTCTAACGAAACAAAATATCAAAGAAATAAAACCACCCCATTCCACCCCCCTAAAAAAATGATGTGTACATTTTTATCTCGCAAATTCTAACCATGAATGTACTTTGGTTTCAAAGCGATTCGACTCAATCAGCATGATGAAATTAAAACCACGTGTTGATAATGTCATTGAATGAGTTATAGTATACATCTTCATCTAACGGTTCAAACTTAAATTTGATATACAGATTTATATAATTAAGGTACTAGTTCATGTTTTTTTTTTTTTTTTTTGCTATACCGGTACAATATACCTTTTATCAATATCACTATCTATCAATATACTTTTAGATATAGATTTCGTTACAAAACAAGTACGCGTGACACAGTAACATCTTGCCCACATAATGTCGTTTCTATTACCAATCTTGCAGTTTCTCTTGTCAACGAAATAAATTTATGAAACTGAAATAGCTAAGATTTATATATTTTTCTTTTCCAATTAACTTTCAGATAAAACTTTCGGGGAAACATTTCAAAAGTTGAACAGTATCTGCCTCCATGTTCATGCTAAAGATACACATATTGACTATTGTAGGCCTATGTCTTGACTGTACCGGTAAAAATAAATTCTACTTTCTCTATTGCATATAGATGAATATGTAAATGTTTGTGTAAATTCTATATGTACATTTCAATGTTTGTAAAAATGTATTCTTGCAAACATTAACAAAACTGAAGTGGTACTTAGGCAAATCATTGATCTCAGCATGGACCTACTACCTCTGTAGGTCCATGATCTCAGGTAGTGAAATTGGATCATCGAGGTATGCAACTACACCAACTTTTAAAACGAATTGGAATATTCGAATATTTAAAAAAAAAAATCAAATAATACTGGTTATAATATTATATGTGAGGTCATTTAGAGAGTACTTTCGTTCTACCGTTTATTTCTAAGAGAATGTCAAAAGGTGTGATAGATGTTACATATGAATTTACACAAATCAAACGTGGCCGAGTTTAGAAAAAAAATAGTGAAGTCTATAGACCATGTAGACCCAAAATGAAGAAACTGAGGAGAAATGGACAAATTCGAAAGGACTTATATCATAACTAAATGTATAATTTAAATAAAAAAATAATAACATCATGGGGAAAAAAAACTAGTTGTAGGTAGTTAAGACGTGTAAGTATGAATAGTGTAGTGGTATAAGCAGGTAAAGAGAATTACGGAGAACGTAATAGTTCAGACATGGAAAAGTATATATTCGAAAAAAAGTGAGGGAAAAAGAAGTTTCACAAATATTAGTTCAGCACTATACACTCCATATGAAATACAAATCAAATATATTATAGTGAACATTCCTGGTTTACTTTTTTCCGTCCATCCTTGGACTAATGTTTAGAGTAGATCTGGATAAGTTCTCCCAGAGGACCAATAGCAGATCATAATTGATCGGATTGGCCCATAGTTGGATCATTTTCTCCGGTGATAATTCAAAATTACCCCACTCTCTAAACTCCATTCATCACCACAAACAAGGGAAGGCGAATAATGACATTAGACCTGTTTTATCAATCAATATTTTGGCAAAATAATGGAGACGGATATACTTTCACGGTCATTTGTCAAACCTAAAATATATCTCACTCAAATTCATGTCAGAGAAAGGCCTCTCCAATTTCCTGTAGAAAGTGTTCATTATTTGTTGAGCTTCACTTATTTTTGTGACATATATTTTTTTTTTTTGGCTGAGGGTATTTTTATAACACTTTCACATGACTTTGTCAAGAATTCAGATGAATCAATTATTGATGATCGACTTACAATCATGACAATAATGAACAATCGTGCCGTCAGAATTTGACAATCCGTCTCAATGGTGAAATAGTCACAACAAAATTTATTGTATCGAGTTTTCTCAACCAAAACTAAAAACAATATTTTAAAAGAAATATTAGGACAAAACTTTTATTTTTTGCATTCCACAAAGCACCAATATATTATATTCAAGGCATTAAATTAAACCCTCAATTAACACAAACAAGATTACATGCGTGGATTCGTTTTCATCTCAGTCGTGAATAAATTAGTGGTAAATTCATTTTCCTCCTTAGAATGACATAAAAACTGTTCCTAAATTATACATGTATTGCTTTTAAAACCTTGCTTTACGATTACCTCTGAAATCATGTATAAGCTGTCTTATTTTAAGGAGTAGTTATAAACTATTTACACCCTCTTGATTTGTTCATCCTGAAAAAACTAATACTTTTGAATATTTTACGACATACTAAAACGTTTTACAATATTATTATATCATCATAATTTATATTGTTTAGAATCACACAAAAACACATGCTCAAAACTTAGGCTGTCCATATCGGTTAGAAATTACGCTGACGTATTGAGTATACAAATTTAATTCACTCGTAATTGAAAAAAAAACAACAACAACAACACTCATCATCAACAGCAAATGAGGGAGGTAACTTTAGAATAAAACGCTTTCAGTTGATGTGTTTGCTGGGGGACTTTCATAAATATGATAAGTAAAACAGTAAATGCAATTATGTCAACGTCTTGCATTTTTAAGAGGAAAAAATATTTACAAGCCTTTACCCCATTCGTATTTTTGATAACATGGTATTATGTTCTTGTCATGGCCAATACAAAATTTCAAACAGATGTGTATAAGTATACGTGTAACTAAATTAATCAATATTTTATAGATTTTCTTAGAATATAGAATCCTTACTGTTTACATATTATGTACCAACATGTTACGACCAATTAATATTTGGGAAAACGAACTAGGAAATACATTTCTTGAAAAGAGTGGAGATCGATACAATCATACAAAATCAATCGAAATAAAATGATTATCAGTGAATATTTCAAAGCCTATTATGACAGATCAGCCCGATTTATACCGTTTATTAAGAGTCATAACCTTCTTATTCGCATGATACGCCGCATACTTTTATTGGTTAAAATCAAAATCATTTGTTTATTTATTTTGTATCATTTTTTTTTCTCGTTGACATTTTCTATTATGGCCCGAATTCTCGAAGGGTGATCAAAGGTAGTAGGCCTACTTAATACGTATTTAGTACACGTAGGCCTACCAACTTTACTCACCCTTCAAGAATTTCTCGGCCATTGTTTCAAGACATAGAAACGATATTGTTTACGACTGTGCTTAATGCGCAAAATTGTATCCAAATTGAATTACAGTAAAATAATGATTGAAAAAAATGAATATTACTGAGTTATTTGGTGAGGCATATGGATATATCAGATAACATTCACCCTTACCTCCCTGCCCCCCCCCCCACCCACAATGTGTAGAGAAATTTAATTTCAAAACGGAAAGTAATCTGCCCGAATCAGAAATTTCGAACGTATTTTTGTTGACTTATATATAAAGCAATTTTCACACGTCATCTTATCATCACGTAGGTTTCTTCATTTCCCCCTCGTCGTAAATTTTCGAAGAAAATATAATGAGGAATAAAAAGATAGCAGCAGCCTGCACGCAGCGGACTTGTCAAACCGGGTGCCGCCGTAACTAGTGGCGTAACAAACGACCCGTAGCTAATACAGGTTACTAAATCGGTTCCATGATCAATGTACCGGAACGAACTTGACTCGTAAAAGAAGCCTCATTTGCTTTATTTCTGTCACCCCTTACTCCACTTTTCTCAACTTTCATGGGTTCTCATATTTTCCCCCTCGATTTTTGTTTAGTTGCTAGGTGGTGAAGAGTCTGCAAGTAGTTATATTGCGAGGAGTCGGTTTTGAGGCTTTGAAAATATATTTAGTTAAATGGTATTTAAGTATTCTATGCATTTCAAAATGTGTGCTTAAGTATGCTTCAACCGAATAAGATGAGTTTTTACCAGTTAACCCATTTCATCGACATTGAAATGTAAAACAGTTATTGCATAATAATTTGCAATGCTAATGTTTATCATACTTACAACATATCAATATCTCCAACTAATATATTTTTCTTTAATTTCATAGCTTGTATTTGTATAATATACACCTTGGTTTCAGATGTACATTGTCATCAACGTGTAATATTCCGACAGTGTAAGCGTTTGGAAAAAAAAAATAGTTCCATTAAACCATAGACCTATAACCTCTGACAGAGGTTATAGTTCCATGATTAAACCGACATTCCTTAGCCTTTCGCTTGTAATTAATAATTCAGATCGAATATTTCAAAGATTATGCAATATAGTTGTGATGCCATCATTTATAAAAAGCATGTTTTTGATAAATAATGCTGAGATCTTCTTTATTCATGTTATTTATGGTAGGAAAACCAATGAACCAATTAAAAAATGTATTACTAATTTTGTCACCATTATGTTGCGTAATCGATTCAGGGAGCTATATAAGAAAAGTGATCTTGTTCTCATGTTTACGTCGACACCAATAATAACTTAAATTTTGAAAATAAATAACAATATAATATGTATGGTAACTAAAATATACTTAAAATATCTCAGTATTATCTTACCTTTTACAGTTAAAAAAAAAAAAAAAACACCTTAATTTAAATGCTTTAAAAGTGACAACTTGTAAGCAGCCTTGTACCTTCGAGTTGTCTTTGGTCAATACCGAGGTAATCACCACTAAGCCAAACCGTTGTCCAACAATTATTCATCCACATTTGTATCATTATCATGATAATTTTATTACGATATTTTGTGTTAATCTTACACTATTATAATTATTTGTTTTATCATTAAGCAGAAAAAAAAAGGACAAAAAAAAATATTATATATTTTGGATTCCACTCAATAAAATAATGTAGCCTATTATGTAAAAACTTAGTAAAAGAAAAAACTTCCAGTCCAATCAGTCTTGGGGCTAAGTTAATATTTATAATTTGTATAATCTATAATCATAATTGATTGTAGATGTAGCATTATTATATACATTAATTTGATCAAATTACGTGTTAATGCAAATACAACGTTATGAACATGTAAATGCACATTGTTATATATTATTCAAGATTATACAAGATATCGATTCAGTAGGCTACTGTTTGTTATTCCCGTCAGTGTTAAATACTGTATGCTACTTTATAATCTATTGTGGTATCTTAAATATCACAATAATTATCATCGTGATCATACCGATTAAACCAAAGAAATATCTCATAAGTAAATCCTGTAATGTGATAAATATATCTACCCGGAACAGCCACATGACCTGGTACGACCGCAAGGTTATCCATGACACTGATACATTTTTTTTTTAACCTGAGAAACAAAGATTGTTTACTTCCACGTTTTTATATGTTGTTGGAAATAAATCCTGCAACTTTATCATAGTGCATAATATTAACAATCAATACGAATCTTTGTAAGTATACACATTTTAATACAAAAAATATGTGAAAAAATATTAATTCTATAAGTAGTAGGGGAGACCGGGTATAGACGTTACAAAATTCACATTTTGGGCCAGATAATTCTAATGAAAGTATTCACACACTCCATTTTGGGTCTGTAGTTGGCCTATTATGTTGGCTAAAACCTGAGGCACATAAAACTTGAAAACATGTAAACACTAATTAACTACATCTTAATTAATGAAGACATTTTTTTTGTAACAACCTACCCCGTATACGGGGTAGGTTGTTACACCATACGGGGTAAATTGTTACTATGTAAACATACGGGGTAATTTGTTAAAATGTGTAAATCTCTCATACCATACTTTTGTTTCAACTTTCCAGTTTTCTCGGTATCGTTAACAGTAGATCAAGTAGAGCTCTAGCATAGACTAAAGTAATAATAGAAATATCAAAATATTAACCCCTGAAAATTGAAACAAAATTACTTTACATGTGTAATGTAACTGGGGTAGGTTGTTACATCGACATGAGATTACAAATAAAATCAACTGTAGCAAAGCCATTAGGCAGAATTACAGGGCATGACTCAGGGGTAATTAGTGACATACATACTATATTCACAATACCAGACTATCATCATGTGCCTTCAGTTGTAAGAACTATTACAAATTTTAATTTTTGTCAAAAAATTAACTTGGAACTGTAAAAAATGGTTTTTGTTGATTTACTTTATAATAAAACAACGGAGAAACCTCACGACCGGCAATTCATCACAGCTATGTGTAGGCTGTATATAGATGCCAGTTAGCACGAACTCTCTTGTTCCAACTTAGCACACTGAGAACTGTAACAACTGACCCGTGTAACTTCCATACCCGTCTCCCCTACATTTAATAATAAGGTTTTCAATTGTTTGGTTGATTTTCTTCTTTCGTTTCGACGTTGTCGTAATATCAATCCCTTGTTTACTATAAGAAAATATAGAAATGATTAAATGTGTAAATAAGTCACGGTTTTATATCTAACGTATATTCATTATACCTAATTAATAATTTAAAAAATTATAATAAAATTCCGGTCTTTACACCAATTGTATCCATGATTACCATGATGACAAATGTCGAAGTATTCACAACAGACATCGAGATTCCCTTCAAGAACTTACAGCTTAATATTTACTTGCATTATGAACACTTTCAGTTTTTCCTTTCTGTGTATAGGTCAGTTATTGATGCTCATGTTAAAAGCAGAAACATTATTAGTTACATCTCTTACTTTGCATGATTCTTTATCAATTTCCGCTTGTATTTACTTCTTCTCTTTTCTAAAATAAACCTCTGAAAATCAAAATTTAAGATTATTGAACGCGAGATATTCATCAAAAATAAAGCCAGCCTCATTTTTAAAATTTAAATCAAACGTATAAGTAAGCATGCAGATTAGACAACAAAACAAAATTGTATAAAGACTTATTTTTCATAACTGTTTAATTATATGTCACGAATCTCGGCTCTATGTTTATTCAAAATAGACACATATATGTTGCAGTTCAAATGAAATGTTAATATATATCTAGAAATAATAAATATGATTTGATCTGTAAATTCTTTGTTTATAATAATCAATGAATAATAATAGAAAGAGACAAAGTCATTAGTATTCTGGTATTCGTAGCTTTTAATACAACGCATTTGAACAATACTATTTTCCCCGTTACCATGGTTGCGTATGACTATAGAAATAAACTATAAATTAATTAGTAATGCTTCAGTAAAAGTCATTATACCATATTATTAGAACGATAGCAATATACATGTGTGTGTTAGTTAAAATTTTCAAAGAAGAGAAAGCTATAGGTGGCAGTTATCAATGATGTCGGTATACAAGGAAACTAACGAGTGGGACTGAAGCCTTACCAAGGGTCAAGGGCCTACAAGCACCAAGATGCCCTATACGATGCGCGGAGAGCGCTGGCATAGTAAATCTTACCTGCTCCTATCTAATATGACATTTACGATGACGACAAATCGTAAAACCACACGTTAGCGCACCTCAGGATCGTAGAAACAGGGAAATTAAATATTATTATTCTATTTCAGGTCGCGGTACTTTCCTCTCTTTCAACTCACCGATAAAAGTTGTGTTGCTTGGTTTCCAGACGATGTAACACCGGGATTCTTGAACCTGACCAGAAAGATGGCCAGTGGTCGGCTTAATTGTTGCTCTTGAAAGCGTCAATTTATTGAGGAGACGGAAAGGGAAAGGTTGTGGACCCCGACAAGCGAGGGATGTTCTCTTTCAGATGAGTGACGATTATCACTCCAAACCAGCTCGTTCAGACTTCTTCCAGACAGGCGACAATTTATCGCGCCAAATTCCTACAAGTCCTAGCTAAGAATTAATCGATATATAGGTGACGGTTCAGTTACAAGATTGGCCGTTCCCTGTCATTTTGCGTGAAGTTGTAACATTATTGTAACACGTTTGGCATTTTTGCATGAAGGTATAATCACTTTGTTTTAACTTGAGAGGGGTTAAGTATCATTCATTCATTTTTCTATATAATGGACATTCCATGTGTGATCTGGTCACGTGACAAAACACATTCGCGCCATCAGAGTTGGTGGCTTTTTATTGAAATAAAAACATTTTTATCCTAAGTCATATTTTCGTCATCTACCTCATAGGTGATCCCTAACCATAACTTGTGCCGATTAGACTCTAACGACTCAAAGTGTTTTAGCGTATGTTGGGATGATGATGGTAGGGGGTCGCAAATGAAGGGGCGGGACCAGATTAAGAATACTCAAAGATTGATGAACATTTAACGAGAATGTGACGGAACATTTTCAAGTTTCAATTACATAATGACTTTCGGTAAAAACATGGGAGGCATTGCTAAGCGCTTGATTTATTATGGCCATTTAGGTGGATGTTTTAGGCCCATAAAATTGCGTTCCTTAGAGAGAATGATGGTATTGAAAAGCTCACGTTTGCACATTTTACTTCTAACGATACCCAGTCCATCAAAATGGGTCGGACAGCAGGTAAGAAACCCGCCAAATAAATAACATTTTTATAAGTGACAGGGGCATGAATGCATATGTTTTGTTTTGTTTGTTTGTTTGTTTGTTTTTTTTATACTTCATAACTTGTACTGTTTTACATGTTGCCTCAAGAGCACCATGTCATTATTATTATTATTATTATTATTATTATTATTATTATTATTATTATTACCACAATCACTATCTCGGCATAACGCAATGGGGAAAACTTACTAACGAAAACTCGACAAACCTAACGTAAGTATTTTGAGTATTTTCAATAATAAAAAAGTAGAGCTTCGAGGGAGAAAGTTTGATAGATAGGATGACCATTGGTTTTGCTATCATCATGATCATAGTATAGGTGGTGTCTGGAACAATTACACATTTGGTGTAATCAGTTAATAATGGTATGAATGGGCACTGTCCTCTCTCGTGTAAGAGTCTCATACGTTGGGGGTTTTACTTTCTTTCTGTTTTGTCATTACACTTACCAAATAATTGTTTTCAGCACAAAAAAAACAACAAACAAACAAACAAAACATAAGCAAAAACAAAAACAAAAACGGTTATTCTTGTTGGGCGCGTCCAGGGGGAGGGCTAAATCAGCCATGGCCACCATATAACAAAAATAGGCCAAAATAACTCAAAATTGTATTTATTTATTTATTTATTTTTTTTTAATGGAAAGACCTCGCTATTGACGATCTGAAAAAAAAGTCTATTATACCTTTTCGAATGATAGTTGTATTCCTTTTGTAGTAATAATTTTAATTTTTTTTCTTCAAACTTAATTAATTCTATATTCAAAGAAAAACGAGCCAGAATCCATGGAAGCAACGAGTTTATGTTAGGTTTGCGTTGGAATATGGTGATAAACAATACAAAAAAATAATTACATTCGTGGCAGGTCCAAATGCTCTGTCAGAATGCTATTCAGCATAACAAATAGAAGTAGTATGGGTAGGAGTAGTAGCAGCAGCAGCAGCAGCTGTAGTAGTAGTAGTAGTAGTGAGAGAGATGGCCCTCGATCGGTAGTAGATATGAAACTACCGCTATTATTTTTACACATGATATATTATGATTATGTGTGCATACAATATGAATAATTTGAACGTCCAACAGCCCCCCCCTTTTTTTTGTGATTATTATTCTTCTTTTCTCTTAAGTGTGAAGTTTTATTCAAAGTTTAAAGCACACCTTATGATCAAAATTGGTAGTTGATAAATTTCAAAAGAAATGATTTAGAAACAATTGCAGCTAATATGATAATTAACGAATAGGAAATTATTGCATTTGGTTGGTTAATGAGGAAGAATTAGTTCATACAGACAGAGACAGGGAGGGGGGTAGGAGAGGGATGGAGAGAGGGGCGGAGGAGAGGGAGGGGCAGATATAAGTAAGCCTCGTACAGGATGTGTAGCTGAAGGACCATCTGATAGCTCTCTTAAAATTATCAACCATGCAGTTCCAGGTTAATATTAAATGACTGGATTTACCGAGGAAAGAATATCCTTGGCGCATTATTTATTTTACTAAATCCTCATTAATAACCCTACTAATATGACCCATAATAAAATGAGCACTTATGATAATTGCATACAGTAAACGTTGTAAATGTAATATGCGAAGAAGGTGCTGCTTCATCTACCGTATATCGTAATGAGAAATCCTCTCGCCTTTGGGTAATGATTATCAATTAAAAAGAAGAATAATATCTGAAGGAGGAAGAGGAGAGAGAGAGAGAGAATGGAAGAGATGAGGAGGGGGGTGCATTAAATTTGTTGGTAAGGGGATGAAGCTGATTTTAGCCTTGAGTTATGAGTGATCCTTTGATTTACGATCGTCTATATACTCTACATCGAAAGATGATTTCTGGCTGTTTGTACCGGGCATAGTCTAAATATTTCAGTACTCCACAACAATATCAGAGATAGATTGTATCCTACTGAAAATGACCTCTCCTACCCTTTATCTTTTTTTTTTTTTTCGTTTTTTCTTTTTTTTTTTGGGGGGGAGGGGCAAATTCATCCTTCAAAACAATAAACTCTAGTCACTATTTTGTGTAAATATCATTTAACACTTTACCATTTTCTAAAAAGAGTATAATCATCCTGTAATGTATGTTTTATGTACAGCTTGGGAAATAATCTAAGACTAAATTAACTTAAGTTTCAATATTGAGAAATAGATATTTTAATATGGATCCGTACCACATAATAGGCGCATGAAAATGAATAGTAGGTACAAAAATACTTCCTTTATTAGGGTCGGGGGGGTAGTAATATGAAGAAAAAGAAAGGCTGTTTACTTTCATGAACCAGAAACAACTGCAGCCCCCTCGCCTCAACTCCCCCATTTTTACCACATCTCTTCACCTTCTCCTCATCAACGGCAGCTGATCATCAGCCAAGCGGAGCGAGCGGGTTCGCTGTGACAAGGAGCCTACCGCCTGCTCCTGTCTCTCCGCCAGACAGGTGGACTTCTGGCGAGGAAAATTTACAGGTTGTCGGGTCCGCGGGCAGAGAGGCTGTACGTAAATCATTGCACTCCAGTAAGTGATTCTGAGGACAGCATCCCTTTCAATGACTCTCTCCCGCTCTCTCTATCTTTTTCTTTCTACCTCGAGGTCTGACTGTCTCTCTTTCCCCTCCTTTTTGATAGCTCTCTTTTCTTCATTTCCCCCTCTCATGTCAACCCTCTTTCATCTCCTCTGCCCCCTCTCCCTCTCTCTTTCTCTTTAATAGTTTATCCATCCTGTAATGAATGATTTCTATTATACGGTATTTTTTCTTCAAGATTACCCCCGTCTTAATTTATTGCTTTTTGATTTTGGAAGACACATTTTGGTCTTTCAAAAAAGTTATATGAAAAAGCACCTTTTCTACAAGATTATAATCGATAAACCTCAAGATTCATTTGGGTTATCACCACTCTCTTTACATCTTTGTTTCATCGTCGTCCATTGGTCCTTCTTCCTTTTCATCGTTCCTTGGTTTCCTCCAAGATCATTCCATCCCATTCCTCATTTGTTTCTCTTCATCTCATTCAAACAAGACTCTCAGAGTTTCTGTCGGCTTCTCTTTGTAGCTCCCATCCATCCCCTCCTTCTCCCCTGTCTCGGGATGCCATCCACCTACTACTAGTCTGATTTATTATCTTGGCGAGGACAAGCGCCTGTTCTTACTTATCTTCCTCCTTACCTCGCTTGCTTGCCTCAACCACGTCATCCTGCCAACAAATACTCGAGCGATGACGATCTGACCACGCATCACGGGTCAAACAAAAATATAAATAATAAAATTAAAAACAGGGGAGATAGCGTCAGAGAACAAAACTCTTCATATACTTTTTAAATAAATATTATAGTCCTATATAGTCGCTTT
>CALNVZ010002100.1:42100530-42125923 GCA_940671915.1 Paracentrotus lividus
AGGTTTAACCCATGTAGCATTAGATAATCAACTACTTGTAGACCATGTGGAAACCTGGAGGACGGCAGAGATCTTCAACGGCTCCGTCAAGAGCTTTGTCGATCTGTGGTAACTCCATGTGTCGATTCTGAATCTCATATATTTAGGCTGTAGATTAATTAACGAGCATTCACAGCAGCGGTAATAAATTCGGCATCATGGTTCTTATATACACAATCCAATGCCAGATCTATAAACTTAAACCCATCGTGCAATAAGTGATTCACAACGCATAGGTGGATCATATAACGACATAAAATCAAATTATTTATATTATTGTCTTCTTCTGGGAGGGCAAAACATATAAACATTCAATTTCATTGCGCCTTGCGTGTGTCCCAGATGTTTATCTTCATTAAATGCCCTAATGAAAATACACCACATGGTATTATCGGTAACGAATTGTACGCCTCTGTGATGGTACATCAAGTGTCAGCTATGGCAGACGAAAGTAAAGTTGGATAAATTAGAATAAATTAGAGATTGATTAAATAGGCAGTTTTAGCTTCTGAGCCACCCTGATCCAAATACATTTTAGTCTACAATCTAATCGTGTTCCGATGTGTGGACATAACGAAAATCGGAGAAGAAATAAGGAAGTTGTGACATTTTGAAAATTTACGTTTCATTCTGAAACATTTTTTTTTCTCTTCAAGTTTTAATGAATATTCAAATGAGTGATTTGATGATGTCACCGTTGCACATTTTATGTTTCACAATACAAAAGTGACACATATTTTATATTATAATTTGAACTTTGCCCTATATTTACCCAAAATAAATGAGAAATATTTATTCTGATATTTTAGACAACTACGCTTTTGCCTGAATCTGAAAAAATAAAATGCAAAATTTTATATAATAGGCCTACATGACATTAATGGTGAAGTGATGAAATCACCATGTTTTCTGAAAATATGTGAAACTTCAACATGTCACAATTTCCTTTATATATCTTATTCGATTTTCATTATACTTGACCCAATCTAGAGAGGAAATTTTATTCTTTTTCTTTTGAAGTTATGGTACTAATAATTCTAGACCAGACTTCCCCTTGAGACCTATCATGTATATATAATGGATAAGTTCACTATTATCAAATCCAAGAAAATATCTAACGCCATCGGTATCATCGTTGTCATGATCATTGACGTGAGCATTTTCAATCGTTTATAAATGGTAGATCTTTTGATAAGGAACAATAAATCATAACTGAATAATTACAATGAATCAAATAAAAGGATTTATTAAAAAAAATCATTAAAAAAAATAAAACACACACACACACACTTTCCCTATATAGAAATATAAAAAAAATCCTGCCTACATGCCCAAACATTATTTTGTAAGCGCCTTGAATGAATCGATACAATAACGACGAACTGTTTCAAATACCTAAAATTGAATTAACAAAAATAGAAAATAAATAAATATGTACTGCGTTGTATTTAGAATCATTTAAATTAAGTTTTTTGGTATAATTGTAATTCGTTAAAAAAAAATCAAGCCGTCTTCAAAAGAAAAACTATTACAACTTGCAAAGGCCTTGTATGACACGTGTAATCATATAGAGCGGCACAGCAGGTCGGCCCTCCGGTTAGGCTCCCCGCTGGTTGGCGACACTCGATCGCATGAGAGCCGCCAATACTCCGTGTAATCCTGCTAATTCCCAGGAACTCCTTATTACAACTCAAACCGGTGTACAATGGCGACAAGCCCCTGGGCTGTATGCAAAAGAGATTATTGTGCCAGTGTGATACATGAAAATATTGTAGCAATTATGCCCTCAAGTACGATATAAGTGTCAAGTTATATATTGCAAAATTATAGTCGAGGTATACAACCAAATGTCTTCCGTATTTATATTTTACAGGTAGAAAAACAAAACAAAACAAATAAATGTAAAATTATTTTTGCTGTAATTGTATTCGTTTTGCTGTTGAGCTGTAATCGATTACTGATTATGTTCTGTTCTCTTATTTCTTGTTTCTTGGGTTTCTTTTCTTTTCTTTAATACACTATCGGTAAAAAAAGAAATCATTCTCCGTTAATTACTCAAGCGATGTTTTAGTAGATATTTTTAGCAAAATCAAATTTCGAATTTCAAGAAACTGCAAAGATATAGACACTGACATAATGGAAGCTCGGGCTAGGCCTGCAGTTAAATTTACCTTGTGAATCTTTTGCTCTAATGACAAATAACATTAAAGGGGAAGTCCGGACCCAAAATAAGTTGTTCTTATCAAAAGAAGTATAATTAGACAAACAGATTTTAAAACGTTTGAAGAATATCGGACGACTAATAAGAAAGTTATTAATTTCTTTACGTTGCAAAAAAAAATTGATCACTACACCAAATTGGCAACAGCTGTGATGTCATAGTTGCGCTGCTTGCCATGCATTTTATATATTGTTTTATAATAAATATTCACTTTACTTGTTAAGAAACTGTTTTCCTCGTAATTTTGTAGAACATGTCCAAGTTATATTGATGGCAATATGCTATTGCATCTATGCTAATATTGTAAAATCAGCATCCCATCTATAAATACAAAAACGAAGTGAAATAAATACAGGCGAGTGGAAAAGATCGATATAAATTTACATTGCAATCTTTTGAAAATTTCCTGGATTAAGAAATTGGTAAATGGTTCATAGATAGTAATATACTGTGTCTTTTGCAATCTTTTCTGCGGGAATTCAAAACTTAGATTTAACATGGGAACAATTATTACCGAACACTTGCAAGAAAATAAAAGAATGCTTTTTGGAAAGAAATGTTCAGTCTTATTCCACACTTTTATCCATCCACTATGAAACTGTTTCCTGCCAACCCTTATGGAAAATGATTACATTAGAATTGGTAATAACTCAATCTTTAATAGTTCATTGTGTAAAAGGGTATTCGTTTTGTAAATGATATTTTAGATGCAAATGGTAATTCTTTCTTTGAACGAAGTTCACGATATGTATAATATTCATATCAAATTTTCTTTTTATCGTGGATTATGTGATGCAATTCGAGAAGGTTTTAGCAATTTTTTACTAGTTATAAGAAGGTTCAGCAGCCCATTGTACCAGATACAATGTCACTTGTTATGAAACATATAAAAGGTTGTGCACATATCTATGCAATTTTATTGAAGAAAAGGAAAGTTGAATGCAAAAGTTTTTTAAAATGGAAATGTATATTTGACTTGAATGACAAAAACTGGGGAACATATTGTTCCATTGGATTAATTGTACGACTGATGTTGCCCTACGATGGTTCCAGTTTAAGGTGTTACATCGTATTTTATATACGAATGACATATTGTTTAAAATTAATTTAGTTCCTAAAAAAGAGTGCACGTTTTGTAACGAACAGATTGAAACAGTTATCCATTTGCTATGCGATTGTACTCATGTTAAACCTATTTGGGATATGCTTGAACATTGGATTTTTGATGGAACTAGAAAAAGAATCATATTTTCACTTCAAGATAAACTATTTGGTTTAAGAGGTTCAAATAACCATGCATTAAATTGCATACTGATAGTAGTCCGACAGATGATATATACTTGCAAAATAAACAAAAAAAATCATGTTTTTGATAATATTAAAATTTCGATTATAACCTATTTCAAAAATGAAAAATACATTGCAGAATCGAATTTTAAGGCTAATAAGTTTAGAAAAAAATGGTTTCAGTTCAAAGACTGTTTAAAGTGAAGGTTAGCATAGTGAATGTTGTTATACTTTGCTTTTATCTTGAAGCACTTTTTGAATGATTATGTGTGTATTATATACTTGACAGTTTATATTCTTACATTCGTATTTTGAATTATTGTAAAATGCTATTGATTTATGTCATATCATATGCTTTGAAAATGTAATTTTTTGAGACTGAAAATAAATAAAATCCCTGTGGAGGGAAAAAAAAAAAAATAAACAATTGAAATGAAGGTTAATGGAGGAAATAGAGAGAAAAAAAATAAATAAATAAATAAATACAAAAACAAAGATTTTAAGTAGGTTATCAGTATAGAAAAAAAAAATGAGCGTTGAAATTCACAAAAAATATCACCTTATGCACAATGCCTACAATCATGACAATGCTTTATTCATAATGCATGGATGCAATAACATATTTCCATCAATTCAACTCAGGGAAAGCTATTAGGAAAACTTTATCTTGACAAATAAAGTGAAAATTATGATAAAACAATAAAGAACATATATGGCAAGTAGTGCCCCTGTGACATCACAGCTGTTGCCAATTTGGTATATTGATCTTTTTTTTTTTTTTTTTTTTGCATCGTAAAAAATTAATAACTAAAGTTTCTTATTAGTAGTCCGATTTTTTTCAAACTTCCCAGCAAGGCATTGTGATTTTTTTTATTTTTTTATTTTTTATATCTTACGGTATTGAAATCCTTAAATTCAATAGTTTGTAAAGTTGGTTAGTGTATGGCCTATTTCTTATGTTTCCTGGAGATGAAGTTAAATAAATGGGGGAAAAAAAAACATTATCACATAGGCTACACAAAAACCAACCGGTTTACGTTGTTTCTCATTTTCAGAAGAACTTCGAGAAGCATCCATGGAATAAACATTCATTTGCTGGAGTGAGCGAAGGCTTTGATTAAAAGACTCTTCGGGGAAATCAATGTTTAATTTAAACCGGCAACTCTTTGGAAACGAACATTCCGCTACATAATTTCTTCGGGGAATCTTTGCTCTGACTTCACAAGCATTTACTAGAATAATATAAACGAATATCATATTCTCTACTTTTTGTACTGAAAGTACCTCGGCACTACTGACACATATGATTTCATGTAACTTGGGGAGGGGGGGGACATCGGAAGTGGATATAATACACTCAAGCGGAATAAAGCGTCCAAAGATACAAATATTTGTATATCAAATATTCGAAATAGAAATGACCTAGTTTGCACATTATGCAGAAACTACATGAACTATTCAAGAATAAAATGTAAACGAATTCCATGAATATATACCGTATAAGCGACCTGAGGAAAGAGCATTAATTCACTTAATCACTGTCTTGTGTCTTGTTTGCAAGCGTGAAGTGCGAACAGAAAATTGTGCCTTTATTATAACATTTAGCATTTTATTTGACATATATTTTGCCTCTTCACTAGCTTCACTAGCTAATTACTAAATAAAAAATTGTTAAGCTTTTAAAATCGAGGGACGGGGGACACGACCCCCCCCCCCCCGGATCGGCGCCAATACATATAACTGTATAAAATTGGATCAATAAAAGGCCAATCTAGACCCCCCAGATTTGGGTGTACCTACCACTTCAAACTGGTGCTTAACCATATTAGACAAACTGGTTAGACCAAGTGGATATTCGACGAAATAGGTATCGCCAAACTGGGATGATATAAAATGATCAATTGGCTTATTGTGGCAATTAGACCGAGTGGTCAGTATACGAACTGGTTATAGGGGAATAGAGTTTAGACCATGTAGGAATAGACCAGATGTGCATTAGACAAATGTGTTGTATACCAAGATGCAATTCAACCAATCTGTGCAGCAGGACAAAAAAAAAATATATATATATATATATATATAAATCTCGGCTGACTACTAGTACTCTACTTAGTTTTTTTAAAGATAATTTTACTACTCTTCCCCTATAATCTTAGAATCTGCATGGGCATAGCCAGCATATTCTTTACTTGAAAAACAACATATATATCGCCATCTTGTTACACTTTGAAAATTTCAAAGAAATTTAACGAAATTCGGTGGCAAAGGAAAGGATAAGGAACCGAAGAATGAATAAAAAATTGGGATGCCGATATGTGAATAGCACAATTCCCCCTCTATCACCGATGCCCCCCCCCCCCGATAGTACGCAGAATTGTAACATATACAACATTAACGCATACTGGACAATACTCCAGTTACGTATTTCTGTCAAATTATCAGATATACACTGAGAAAAAATTATAGGGAAAATATTAAGAAAAAACTGCTTGAGGCATATAGGTAATTTTGAGAATATATTATTACAATATGTTGGTCATTGAAATAACTTACTAGGCAGTTCATCAATAATTCTGTTATTGGATAATTGCACTTGTTACTAGCTATAGGTTACTAGCTATATCTTGTTCAGCGGATTGGATTTGGACAAATACCTGATTTTGCTAACACATTCAATGAGGGTGAAGATATTATCTGGGGGCGTTTCATGAAAGGACTTGTCGGACGTTTTATCCGACATACTGTTATAAGCTACGGAAATGCTTGCATCTGGTTGGCTGAGAGCAAATTTGTCGGATAAAATGTCTGACAAGTCCGTTGGCGAAATGCCCCCCCCCTGGATTATCATGATGTCCTAATGCTCCCCGATGATAAAATTTCATGCCATTCATTCAAGTCATTCAAGTCATGGATCTTTCAGGTTTCTAAATGAGAGCAGAGGCCAGACCAAGAGAAGGAAGCAGATCTAGGTCTATCTCACTTTAACTTGCTAATAAGAGCATAGATACTAATATAATAGGAAGATAATTGCCCAAATGACAAGTTTAATCCCTGAGACTGATACCCGCCAAACTGTTTTCCAAATCCCTGTCAGACATCTTGACACAGAGCTATAAGAATTAAAGCTGGGCTATAAAAATGTAGCGTTGAAGATTGAATAATATTAATTACATTGGCGTCTTTTGAAGCACTCTTAACAAGCAAAGTTACCGCTACACCATTTTTTACACCTTGAATCTTTATGAAAATCTAAATTCTACTCTCTACTGACATTTATATTATTTTCATGAAAACAGGCCTCCCAAATGACCATTTCATAGATATATCTAATCTATGTTAAGGAGCTATATTAATATATTATCCTAAAATTTCCTTTTCCATGCGTGCTTGTAAATTTGCTTTATATTAAAATAAAAAATAGGCCTATAGCAAATTTTTCGAGATCCTGACTTTTGATATTAACATTATTAGTAATATTTTGCACATCTAAAATAATTTTAGAAAATTTTTTTTCTTCAAATATTTTGTTTTAAATGATATCTTTCATGCAAAATTCGAAAGAGTATATTTTGAAGTTTACCAAATCTCAATAAATATCTGGAATTCTTTTCACTTTAGCTTTTTTTTTTAATTTTAGCTCACATCTGCATTTGTTTGTTTGTTTGTTTTTGTTTTGTTTTTAATATCGCTTGTTTCATCTCAAATATTGGGTTAATAATCTTAGTCAAAAATTAAAAGAGAGCCCTGGTGACGAATCCCTCATTGGTAATTTTCATTTCAATACAAAAAAAAACAAAAAAATAAATAAAAAATAAAAACAAAAAAAATGAAAACCACTGGTTTTCTTGAGGTCAATGACCCCGGTCAAGCTGGTCAATGGCATCGACCAACCCAGACCCGAATTCCAGTTCATTGGGAGCAAAAAGGCCTTTAGCTATGTGTACCCTAACATAAAAATTCTTGTTTTAGTTCTCAAAAGACGTTAAGCGCCTACATCACCAGCGTTCACTGCCAGTAAAATCTTTCTACAGTCAGTGGCGGTAATGGTGGAAGTCAATATCGACGGAGATGAATGACCATCGTGACGGATTTCTCACCCCCTGAAGTACCAGCTAGGAGGGTTATTAATGAGACAGCGCCCCTATACCGACCTTAAACCCCCATTTGTTGTGACAGCCCTACATCCTAATGGGTCCTTTAGAATACTTCTAGGGCCACGATCTTGCTCCCTTTCTTTATCTCAGCTGTTCAGAAGTGTTTGAATGATGAGAATGAAGAAGTATATTTCGTGTGTCTCTTCATCCCATACCCTCGTGCACATTTAATACAAACGTTTAGGGCAATCCGTCTTGTAAGCATGACGAAAACCTATTCGTCACCCGAGTGGTATACGTTCTCACCCTTAATCACCCTCGAATAGTCAAAGATAAATGATACTTTATATCGTCAGTGATAAACTACATAATCAAACAGATAGCCAATTAGAGGAAATAACAATAGAATCATTTATAATTATTGAGTTAGGATTGGAGATTTGTCCGAAGATTACTTGATAAGTTCTCTTTGGTCTAGTGGTAGAGAGGAAACGAAGGGACACCCTGCATCCAATGTACATCAGCCTATGAAATGAGTCATATCACCACTGGCCATAACTGTTGATGGGACAGGCCATAACTGTTGATGGGACAAGAACCATGGACCTTCCCCTACAAACACCGTCTTCATAGGAATTTCTAGAGGTCAACGTGCTTTCGACCAAAAGTTTTGAGTTTCCAATCCATATTATGTACTTCACTATCAAACGCAATTTTAAAGTTGCCACACTTGACTCATGTGAGGAAGTTAGTTGGCCCTGTAACATAAAGACTTGCAATCAAGTAGAAATCGATAGTAGCCAATCAGAATCCTTGTTGCATAAACTTATTGAATATAAATCTTCCTGTGAACTAACCATAATGGGTGTTTCAAATCTGCAATTGATCTTAACTCTTTATGTTACAGGGCAATGGGGTGAAATTGTTCAGAGGAACTGGGGAAGTTGTCCTGGGGTAGCTGTCCTGTGGGGTGTAACACAAAGACTTACGATTGATTAAAAGTTACGATTGATTTTTTCTCTGTCGCCTCATCATGGACAGGATGCTCCAAAGTTTATGGTCTTAATCCTAACCCTAGCCCTAACCCTACCCTTAGTCTTAGTCAATCCAAATCCTAATCCATGACTGTACCTGGTTTCCAAAATGAGGCTACCGAGAAAAAAATCAATCGTAACTTTCATCAATCGTAGTCTTGTGTTACACCCCACTGAGAGTGTGTTCTGGCAATCAGTTGTCCTAGTAGTCTGGAGCCAGCCTACAAATTTATTTACCCCATTTTCCTAAAAGATTTTACCCCTGAAAGTGATAGGTGTAGTTCAAGTACAGAGGAATCGAGGAAATCGATGTCAGCTTGTGCGACAGTGGGGGACTCTTGGCCCCCAGAGCACTAAAAAAAAACCCGTTTTTTTGGGACATTTATTTTACCGCCATCTTCCCTATGGGACCATAATTTGTCAGGGGAAGTAGTGATGAATGTACAGTTAGCAAAAATATTATTAGCTGACAAATAAAAAATAGGTGGGGAGTGCAAGAAACTGACAGCTTCAAAGCCCCCCTCCCCACATGCGCCCGCGAATGCTCGGGGGCCCCGGAACGAAAAAATGTGGGCCTCCGTGCTTTTAATAAAATAAATGTGCATGACTATCTTCTTATATAAAACATCGGTTCGATACTCTGTTTTATTTATAATTCATTTGCATACTTATTGTATATGCTAGATTATTGATGACTTGCCTATAATTGGGATTTGATCCTTTTATATTGTATTATTTGTTATTTTAAGGGGAAATCCGATCAACTGTGGTCTTAAATTCCCCCCATTCCCCCAGCCCCCCCCCCCCCCCCCCCCCCCCCCCCCCCACCCTCATCAGCCTTGAAAATATAGGAAGTTATATTAATTTTTGATTAAATACAATAATCTTTGCAATGCAATGATGTCGGAATATAACTCTGATGCCAGGAAATGTGGATAATAGGACTAGGATATAGGCCCTATTCCTATACAGATCAAAGCTTTGCTAGACACCCCCCCCCCTCCGCTCAGCACCTTTTTTGAAAGACTGTACGAAAATATCATATAATTATACGCATATCAAAAGCAGCTACATGAATATGGTGCAAATTTATTTGTTACTTGTTACAATTATGTTATTATGTTACGAGGAATGGATGATGAGAAGAATCAATGGACAAAAATATGCACAATAAGGAATGAGAGGTGTTAAGACAAGAGAGAGTATAAAATAGTTATATATTGTATGCATGTAATAATGAATGTAATTGAAAAATGGTAATAATCTTTGATTATGTTTCCAAAATAACTAACTTCATATATTTTTATATGCCATGTTATTTATTCTGACTCACTTTTCTTGGAAGCATCAGGAGTGGATCGAGGAGGGAGTGCAACCAACATTGGGGCTGTTTTATGACAATCTGAGTGCTTATTATATATTCAGAGACTAATAATTTTTTTAAATGATCATTTATTATCTTTCAATTGTATTTCTTTTCCCTCTATACAAACCCTTCTCTTCTCCTGTCCGCTTCTCTATGCTGTCTTGTTTCCGTAAAATCTTGAATATTTTCATCGAGCCTTATTTCACATTCTTGTACGGTAGGACTCACTACATCAGGTGTTTCTTACCAAAACGATGTAATATAGAAACATGAAATCAAAGTCTTGGAATTCTCTGATATACTGCTAATTACTTTTTCTCCTCCTTTTTGTTAATGATTTGGAATTACAATGATGTACTTTGTAGGAAAAAAAAGAGAAAAATATCATGTAACAAATGTGTTTACTTATTTTAGTGGTCATTGTGTGCAGTTTAGAATTCCGCCTGACATTTAATAGAATTTAATAAATGTAATGTTCCATTGTGTATAATATTGATAGTCATTTCACTTTGGAAAACTTTACTTGTAATTGTTAAACAGTGTTGCACCAATTATCTGAGTATCAAAACAGTTGGAAAGTTGGAATGCAAAAAATAAAAAGAAAAAATGTACATACTAAAGTTTAACATTCTTACATACATGATATCTTGTTGGATAATTTATACAGATACTGCTACATAACACAAAGTGATGAACACGATTATCATACCCTCTATAATAGTAGGGGCTACTTATCAATCCGGATTGTCCCCTGTTGTTCGATCAAATATTAACAATATATAAGAAATTAGACCGATGGGCTAATAACATAACTACAACACATAGTCGTAAACGATCCTGCAGTGAGCAGACGCAGGCACAGGCACAATAATAATCTTATCTGAAAACCACCAGTTTCTGTACTTATATTCAACTACGCCCCTATCATGTCATATTTCTGACTTGCGCCCCTCCCTGATCTGGATACTAACAGATCAGTTGCCCCCCTCTGATTTCCTAATACCCGGATCCGTAGCTTTTCTGTATTTCAATTGTGTAAAAATAAATCTAAATAAATAAGACAATGCCGAGCTGCACGCGAGTAAATGTCATTTGATCATGAACATAGCATTCATTAAGAATAAAATTTTCGAACATCTAAACGATTATCCGCAGAGCCTTGTTGTTGGAGCTAATGTATTACGATTACATTGAATTATGTTGTATTACGATCTTATTTTCTTGAAAGTGAATTTGTCAATGGCTCAAAAGGGTGCAGGCCTGATTGAGGGGGGGTCTAGCGAATGTCGTTGATCTGCAAGATAGCCTATAGGCCTAGATTTATCTCATCTTATAGAACATTAAAATGTGTATTCGAAAACCTTCGTTTTGCCTCGAACGATATTTTTTTATGTTGTAATTAAAAAAAGAAAAAAAAAACAGGAATAAAAGTGTTAGTATGCCAGTCTATTCATTTACATTACCCAACACTTCTCAAGATCTCTGTTTATCAGAGAAACTAAGATCAAAGCCTATGAACGGCTAAGTCCTTACAATCTAATTAAAAATAAGCCTCTAATAATTTGAATCATTTCAGCAACAGAGAACATGAGGATTCGTATGGTTTTTATATACCATAGTACAGAGATATTCCATGCACACCGTAAACGTGCCGGCATACTGACCCGACGCCATTGCGCAGTATGGGCTAGGAGGGGGTCTTTGAAAGCAGTCGAGTTCTGCACTTCCCCACTATTTTTTGCAGCTAATCATATTTTGCATGTGTAGCATTCCCATACCTATCTTTCCCACTTAAAATTTGTCCATGGGGATAATATGGGGTTAAGATAAATGTCCCAAAAGGGTTTTTGAGGGTCTGGAGGGCCGGTCCCCCACTGTCGCAAGCAGCTGAAATCGTATTCCTCGATCTTTGTACTGAACTACATCACTTTTCAGGGTCAAACCCTATAGGGAAATCGGCGGTAAAAAATTTGTAGCTGGCTCCTAGACTATTAGAGTATCTTGTCTGCAGTCGCTTCTCCGGGAGATGAGTGGTATCCAGAGTAGTGGGATGAGGTGCGTGGTGGCGCGTGTTAGGAGTAGAAGAGTAGCAGTAGTCACGGTAGTGTGGTAGTAGTAGTAGTAGTAGTCAGTAGTAGTAGTAGTAGTAGTAGTAGTAGTAGTAGTAGTAGTAGTAGTAAGTAGTTAGTAGAAGTAGTAATAGTAGTAGTAGTAGTATTTATTTATTTATTATTTATATTCATTTATTTGTCATTGATTTATTTTGTCTTATTCAGTAGGGTAGCTCCATCAATGATCGAAACATTGTTTTTTTCATGGAGGCCCTACAAAACATGAAATACAATATACAAACATTCAAATTAACATGCTGGAACAAAAGAACTTTGCCAAAAAATATCCTACCTTTTTGGTCAGTGAAATAAAAGTCAAAAGAACTCAACACAATGGACCAGACTAAGAATTTGACGAATATGGCGCCAGAACAGAAAAAAAAAAAAAATAAAAATGAAGAATTGAAGGAGCATCTTAACATTATGGTTTGGCAAACATTCCAAATTACTGACCTTCATTTGAAAAAAAAACTGTGCTTTCCCATTTGACCGGCTGCCATTTGAGTTTAATTTTTGGTAAAATCAAACCTGGTAGTATAGCAGTAGTAGTGACAGTAGTCATCATGAGTATTAGTAGTTGTAGTAGTTGTCGTCGTCGTAGTGTTTATGGAGATGGCAGAGGGGAAACAGAAAAAGTGAAGTCCAACATATCTCGCCGATTGCGTCTGTCTGAGGACTCCGAAAGGTCGATTACACTAATTAAGATGTTTGTTTGTGGGGGTAATCGAACTTCACCTTGTAAAATTACAAAATCTGGACGGACTTCCTAATTATCCAAGCATTGGTCTGGGGTAGAACGGGAACCCTTATGAGTCAATTGGCATCAGAAGTTTCTATCAATTAAAAGGGGATCTCGTCATTTTTCCGAATTGTAATTTGAGGAGAAGGGTGGGCCAGTCTGTCTACCACTTCGAAACTACTCGAAGGCAATGACCTTTTGTCTTCTAATTGTGATTTGCATTAAACATTGCTTTAGGTGCAATAACTTTTGCTTTAAATCAAAAGCTATTTCTAATTATCTATTTTATTGATTATTTTATAACTAGTTTTTGTTGTTGTTTTGTAGATGGTTCTGTAATACAGACAATTTGTTCGGACGCTGACTTGTCAGTCATCAAAATCGGTTGTTGTGACAAAATGTAGCAAAACACCTTGTTTATGTAAACAACGTCTTTACAAGAATTATTGTCAGAATTGCACTGGAATAAATTTTGAGATACAAGTTTCCAGTCATATGAGGCTGCTTCCTCAGGGCGTTTAAGATTATTAATTTGAACTCAGATCATTAACTGAAATCAAAGGAATTTGACAATTAATTGAGGAGTGGAAATTATGATCGTGGGGTGGCTAGGCACATGCCACTCTCTATCACGCTGCTTTCGGCAAATTTGAGCTTTGGTGTATTGTACATGTACGAAAAGGGCATTAATAAACTTCAGATTAAACATTTATTATTCGTATGAATAGATGGGGCACGTGGCCACTGATTTGTCACAGTACAAGAGACCAACGTAGCAACCGAACATACTTTACACCCTTCTGAGGGCCAAGGGCACAAATCGCACTGGGGCGCACGTCTAATGTAAGCGTGTATTAAAGAGTGAGAGTGTAATAAAAAAAATAAAAATAAAAAGGCGTGATTTAGTGAAATACCTACCAACAGTTAATCATTTTCCCCGAGCCTAACATTATCCAGCTGATCATTATGACATGTATACATTCATGAGTATTCATGTACCCCCCCCCCCCCAAATGCCCGCAGACGACACTTCGCAGACACGCGCGCAGACATTTTGTGCGATGAGTTTGCGCGCAATTTATTATTAGAGCCAATCAGACACAGTAAATGATTAAAGAGCCGCGACACTTCAGAATGGTTGGCCCCATCTTTGGTGGTCGTATTTTTTTTTTCAAGAAGCCGCCACACGTGATGCAAACCAATATCTTTATCATTACATTTTGTTTGTTTATAATAAGAAATTTAGGAACTACACTTGTTATTACTGTAAGGAAACATGAATGTACAGACACTTTCGGCATCAGCTCTGTCTCCCTGTCTTCCCTTGATTATGTTGGGGTTTGTTTTTATCAAACGTACCTTTTGTTTTCCTCCTCCCCAACTCACTTTCTTTTATTTTTTTTATCCTACTCGAAGCCTACACATGTATTGCCCTTTCTCCTGAATGGAAACTACTGAATAATACGAAAAGAAAAAAAATTTTTTTTCTAAATATAAAGTCTAAAGCAAGCAAAACAAAGATGATTACCCCATAACGAGTCTCATACACTTACTATGAGAGTAATAATCACGTTTGGCCACGTATACCTTCTTAAGCCCCAAATCAACAAAGGACTCACTAGACCCAAGTCGGGCTACTTTCTCGAATGTCGCTCCGAGTCGAAAAAGACAACAGTTTTCCCCAAAGGCTCTTGCTACCCTAAAACTGCTAAACATGACTAGAACACGAAAGTCTGCGACGAGTATATCATGTATGATGACTTTACCATTCTGGATGAATACATTAGTTGTCTGACTTCATAAAAGATGAGCTGGTGTTAATTCTTCTATGCTATATATGTTTTGTATCCAATAATGGGCTAAGAGCCTTCGTTTATGTCATTATCTAAGCTTTGTATAGCTTAATGTTTGATAGCTGTATAGGTCGGCGGGAAGTGGTCTCAATAATCCCAACCAAATTGGTTGTTTGGTTCTATTTTCCCTTCACCTTCTGTTATTCTATTCCATCTGTGATACATTGCAAAAATTGCATGTAGGCCTAGGCCTCAAGGACAAAGGTTCACATTTCGTTAAAATAAAACGAAAGTAAAAAAAAAATACCAAAACAAAAAAACAACAAAAAGAACAGCAAACAAACAACAAAAAACAAGGAAAAGAGAATAAAAAGTTTCATGTGTTGAAGACTTTCGATACATTATTTATCAAACAGGCGGACAATGATATTGGCCACCATCTCCTTTAGTCTAATTTTATACATAAGATTTTATTTTAAAAATGGGTTTGGTGGTGGCTGGAAGAAGAAACAGAGGGATACTTTGATCACAATTTTAAAACTTGTTTTTAATACGTGTTAAAAAAGAACACAATCACCATTTTGTCAAGGTGAAAAAGCCTTCAAATACAATCATTGCTTTAGCCATTCCTATCTTCATTATTTTTCTTGTATTTATTTTATGTGTCTCATTATATAACGTGAACGGGTTTTTTTTTTCTTCTTCTTCTTCGTCTTCCTAGGCCTAATTAGATAGAGTATCGTTTTCCCATTATTATGTGACCAAAAACGTATTTGAATGATTTGGGTTAAGAATAATTTTATTACTGATGCTTTAATCGTTCTTATTGGAGTAATTTACCTCCTTTATAATTTATCTATAATGCTTTGAACCATTACAGAAGAAGTAAACAGTTATAATCAAGAAATATTTACTATCCAAGTTATTTCAAATATATTCAAAATTACAGGATTAAGTATATGACTGGCATTGTTCCAGTAACTTTCACAATCATACACAATAAATGAATTAATACTTTTTGTCATTTATTATTTCTACATTTTTCTCCTCTCTTCTCTCTCTCTCTCCTCTCTCTTCTCTTCTTCTCCCTCTCTCTCTCTCTCTCTCTCTCTCTCTCTTCTCTCTCTCTCTCTCTTGCCTCTCTCCTCTCTTCTCTCTCTCTCTACACATATCCCCCTCTCTCAGTTCATTAAATAATTGAATAATTGAATAATTAATTTCACAATTATAAATTTTGTATCATGATGAACACCATGGACATTTCTTCATGTTAATATTATTAATATAGGGCAATATTTTAGAGGAAAAGAGGTATGGTCATTTGTCTTATTTTTTTTTTTTTTTTTTTTTTTAACTTACCTCTTTTTTTTGTTTTTCCTAATAAACCACCACTCCTTTTGTATTCTTACCTTTTCATTGATGTATAAACCAATTGAACATCCAATAAATATATTGCTTTAAAAAGTAAACGGATATATATTCATTTCATCATATTCTCTGCTTGTAAGTAAAATCATAAGATAGAATATCTTACCTCACAGTACATCAATGACATCGTTCTCTTTGGTGTCTGATAATGGGTGAGTCTTGCCATGGATGACTGTAATAGCGGAACCACCAGACTGATCCCTTGGACGGGTACGGTGGTGATCTCCGCCGCTCTTTGCCGGTCGTTTTGCATTTGGTAGAGTCTCTTTCGGGCAGCTATATGAGTCGTATCCGCCACTGCTAATATATTGTGTTCTCCCTCTAAAGGTGCTAGTGTGTGGTAGCCTGTGGGCTTGTGTTGCCATCGCCACCGCCACTTGTGATGTACCTTTGCCGCCAGAGTTCCCGCGGCAGTCAGGCTGGACAGGTATGGGTCCTGCGTGTGACACGCCTGCAGGATGGTGGTACATGGGTTGCATGATTAGGGTAACGATCGTAGGCTTGATGTCGACCAATGGAGTAAAACCCACCTCCGACGCCGCCATCAGTCCCGTTTCGAAGTTCTTTGGCGCTCCCATGGCGTAGAATACGCTCGTGTTGTCGACAGTCGTCGTGCTAACGGCGAATCGGCACGGGCATGGTTGAATAGGCATGGTGATCGGCTGGATAGAACCAAGGGGATGCATAGCTGGTGTTTTGATCTGCTGGTAATTGATACATATTTGCCCCCGATGATACCTGAGGTCCCGTTGTCAGTCCATACCTGTGGTCGCAGAAACCACCGACGCTGCCGCCTGGATCGACGTATCGGCGGAACTGGGCGTCAACGAAGCATTCGATGATCCATGTATGATCGAAGAATGTAAATCTGATGGCACCGGGCGCCTCATAAGCTGCCGCTGTCACGGTTATCTCCTCCATTTATCAGTGAATTCACACAGAAGGCGATGGTCGTCATTTAATATCGCTCGTATTTTTATGTCGTCGATATTACGGGCAGTCCGGTGGAGACGGTGAATAAACCTCCACGACCCTGCAGGGCATAAAATTTAGAGGAGAGAACTTGTCACGTGACACATATAGGCCAATAACCCGTGCTCATCAAGTCTTTCCCCTCTCCTTTCCTCTCAACAAAGAAACAATTGGTAATAATCAGATCCGTGGAGAGCATGAGGTCGGCTGAAATTAGAACAGACAAGGTTATTCCAGGTCGTAAATATATAGTTTTGAATAGGGACAACATTTTAACATAATTAGCATAATTTGCATTCCTTTTGTTTTGGGTGATTCAAAGTTCATTTAAGTTTGACAGAATATAATTAGATTGATACTTACCAATCAAGTCTTCCCAAACTTGAAAATAAAAGAGATCATTAGAACTGAATTTCAAATATAATAAATATCAAAGAAAAATGAAGATTCATGTTGGCCTACACATTTATCCCGTTTATGTACGAGAAGAAAAATACAGTGCAAATTTGACGTTTGTTACAGGAATATTCACATTCAGCTAACAACAAAAAAAAAAATTGGTGAAAGAAAAAACAGTTACAAATATTTTGACAATCATGACAACAGCCACATGAACAGACAATGACATATATGCAGGGTCAAGTAATAGGCCTACTCTCCAGAGTCTTGACGTATAGGCAGAACGATAGGTGTTAGTGACGAAACAAAGAAAAAAGTGTCAAAGTTTAATTTCAGTAGAAGGACGTGGAAAGAAAACATTACCATAAAGAAGAATACCATTTAAAATAATACATCTACAAAAGAACCTGTGGTGTTATTATTTGACTATTTTGTATTGTGTGGAAATTTGTATTGGGTTGTAAATAAAATATTTACCGAATATTCGAATTGTCGTGCATTATTAATGAAATTAAAGGATATTCAATTTAATTCAGTTCGATAACGGTCCTTATTTCTTTATTCACAATGCATCGCAGGAGCCATATAACATATTTAAAAGCATTCCATAAACATATGCGATCGCAGATAGACATTATTGCTTGAAACATACTGTGATTTCATAAAACCCCCTAAATATAGGCCTACAGGATTGAAAAGTAAATTGGGATGAAAATCGATACAATAAAAAAAAGTTTTATTTTATCTGAGGCTATATTAATGTGTTGCGTGCAGAAAGAAAATGTATATATTCTTAGAATTAGCAAGATTTTTTAAGCAAAATTTATTAATTTAAATACATTTTTGGAAGCATGAATATTACACATTAAAAAAAAAACAACAGCAAATAAATAAATAAATCGTTTTGAGTGCGCAAAATCAAGATAAAAGTTTGTTTACTTCTGAGTTCTCTGTTACCTGGTTACAACATTTAAAAGAATTAAAACAACTGAAAATCAGGTAATCTCCAAAGAATAGTAAAATATAACAAGCAAATTACTGCAAATATCATTAAAATAAGTTTTGATTTTGTTGTTGTTGACATTTTGAGATAAAACATTGACCATGTTGACAGAACTAGAAAACAGTTCTGGTATAGTCTCATGCATATTCAATGATCAAGCTGATGATGTCATATCTCCACCTATTATTTAAAATCTTATTTATATCATGTTTTCATACATGTGTTTAAAAAATCTATCCCTTACAGAAATCACTTCAAACATTGAAATAGGAGTCGTCCTTGTTTGTATATGTATTCTTGGAGCAGAAAATTTGAATATTTGTAATTGAAAATGCTACAAGACGAAAGAAAAAGTGGAGATAAGCTTGCTCATTACATGTATAAAATACTACTCATTGAAATGTTTCATCGAGGGAAAAAATGTTTATTGAAAATATAAAGAAAAAAATATTTTTACTCCCAATTTTTATGAAATTTTCAGTGTTTGTGCTTTTATTTCACTTTCAAGTCGTCTGAATTTCAGAATGAAGTTATTATTTAAAGCACTATACATGTAGGCATATCGAATCATTGTTTCGAATATCACCAGATCGTGACAGAACATAACAGAAGTATATGCTCTCTTTTGTATTGGCCAGGTGTAAGGGACCCACTGAATACTGGTACATCATGTTCGAGGATTGGTCGGAACATATATATATATATCCACGACCATTGCGACGAAGAATGGTAATCAAATCACAAAAAAGGAGATAAAACTTCTGCATGTACTTGAACACGCATAATTCCATACGTATTGCTTCTGTTTACATTCAATGAACATGATGAAGGGGGTGTAATCTTGCAATTAAACATTTAGATTGTCATAAAAAATACTTAATAACTCAAGTGCTAACAAGTGACATTGTACATCATTATTAAATTTAGAGATCAGCTAAGATAATCCTATTACCCCATTATCATTATTATAAACTTTTATCATTATTGGTATAACTTTTGTTATGTTGTTGATGGTGATGGTGATGATGATGATGATGATGATGATGATGTTGATGATAATTATCATTGTCATCGTCATTTCTGGTTCATAATAATATATACATATTTAAAAAAAAAAAAGAGGGGAATTAGATGCAACTGATACTTTTTCATCAGGACTATTTTATTCATTTAAGGCATGAAACTAAATAAAAGTATTATTTCCAATAACTTTGAAGATAAAATTATGCAGAATGACACCTTTCAAATTTTTATTAGTCAGAACGAATATATGGAAAGAAAGGTTTACATGGTTTATTGTTCATTCATGATATTTTCTTTACTTTTCTTTTACAAAAACAGACCCTTTTCGACTACATTAATAATCCGTTGTTTTGTTGTTGTTTTTATTAGTTTACTTAATAATATTGAACAAAGATATAAATGTTTACAAGGTTTAAAAACTCAAATAAAAAGTTGCAGAGGAACCAAACATTGGCCCTTGTATACGCTACCAATGATCAAATTTTAAGCTCATAAATATTCAACAAAATTATGAATATAATTTTTTTTATAAGCTTTACGAGGGGATTTCTTGAGTAAGAATTTTCACCGTAACTCCCTGGATGCTCGATCTGCATATGAATAAAAGTATAGTTAGAAAAAAATCTTGGGCCCAGGAGGGCTTCGAACCAGCAACTTTTTCTTCTATCCGAGAAGCGACTAAACCACGCGACCATCTCTAATAATAAATACATGTTATCACATGGCTCTTCTAATTGTTACTCATTAAAACTTTTGTCCCCAGTAGGTCCAAGGCCATGTTTTTCAAAAAATTATAAATGACTATAAGATTTTAAATGAAGGTTCAGATCAATAACGTCCTTATGAGATTAACATTGAAATAATTCATTACTTAATATCTTGGGGGAAAATGCATGCTCAGTTATTGTAAGAGCTATGACGCATTTGCCTATTATTTTCGAACATGAAAGGTCGGCGTGGAAAGAGATAAAGGGAATAATTATTTTTGTTTTTGTCCTCAAGTAAAATAACATCTATTATGTATTCTACATTTCATATTAAAACAACATAGGCCTATAATCAATATCATATATATCATAATAATTACGTCTAGAGGTTTGTTAAAAGCGAATGAAATAATCAATCGATAGCGTTTGTATTACTTATCAGAATGGCGCACTTATGCATTTAGGTGATTACATTTTAATGATCCATCATTGCTCGGTGATTTATTCTTCCCAGTTTTATGATCCATATCATCTCTTAATGTCACTCTGGTCGTAAATGTGCAGTAAATGCACTTTTCTTAATGAACTCTAGGTTGCAATCATGCTTTATACTATTATTATACGCATTCCTTTATTTATTTATTCTCAGCCATGATTTTCTTTTTTCATCAAACTTGATTCTTCCCTAATTTTAAAATCAGTGATCTAAATAGTAGAGTGAGCGAGAAGAGTGGAAAGTGTAGGCCTTTTCTTTAACTAGAATATTCCTAAAATCTGGAAAAGTCGATTTCAACTTTTCCACCGCCGGTATATGACTATTAACAAAAAATGCACTATATTTTCGAGAGAAAATAAAATCGGCATTTGAACTCACTAGATATCACGCTCCGAGGATGAAAAAAAAAATTGATCGAAATTATTATCGCGTTAATCAGTAGGTCTATATAGTTTGGCAACTACTTCACCACTTCCTGGATGCTCCAAGCATACCGCACTCCTTCATTTATGTTCAATGAACTGGCCATCTTCATTCACTGAACAGCAAAAATGAAAACAAATGCAAAAAGAAACAAAGGCAGAAAGCGTACATTGCAAAATGGTGATTATTTTAATGTTCTAATTATCCCACCTTGAAATTTATACTATAGTGCTGCGAAAGAAGTATGAAAAATTGGCCATCCTCAATCCATTAAAAAAAGAAAAAATAAAAATAAAATAAAATAACTTTAATAGTCTGAGCTGGAATGCGTTCCGCGATTAATCAACCGACCTAAATTACGTTTTTAGCAAATGATATACAATGAACTTTGTGAGAGTTTTTATTATCATTTTATTATTATTATTATTATTATTTTTTTTTTTTTATTTCTTTTTTTTTTTGGATAGGAGGGTGTTTGTTTGTTTTCTTTTATATAATTTATGTATTGTTTTAATTTTGTAATGGTTGTTGCTGTTTGTTTGTTTGTTTGTTTTTTTCCTTTGTTGTGGTGTTGTGTTGTGTATTTTTATTTTTTTTTAATTAATTAATTTTTTTTTTTTGAAGGGGGGGGCGAGGTTTACTTTCCTTGCATTTAATATGCTTTCGTTTGTAATCGATATATTAATCGATGACGAGTTTAAGGAAATAATACTGTCTATCTATCGATAATAAATAACATGTTAATTTTAATAAATGACAGCCAACAAAATCTTCATAATCATATCATGAAAAGGGGTATACCACTAATCCATTGTTATCTCTTGTTTTTATTATTACTGTGATTATTTGAGGGGCTCTATAATAAGTACTTGTTCATTAAAAGCGAAGTCAAATTCGCCGATTAGATTTGATGAAAAACTCCCTGTATTATATTAAAACGATGAACTGATATCTTCCTCTGTACTAATAACAAGAAATTTCCCTAAGTAGAGCCTTGAGTTCCGAAATGCACAATGGGTATGAGATTGAAAACTTTGAAAAATTGAAAATTCATTGGTTCAATTAGAATATCACAGCAATTATGAGCTCTTGAAGCGCATTGGAATATATCTACATAATCATTGCGCTTTATAAATTAATATTATTATTATTATTAATATAAGAACTTGAATAGACCAAAGCATCTTGTCATATTAGTATTATTGTCATTATTATTATTATTATAAGAACTTGAAAAGACCAAAACATCTTGTCATAGTTTATCAATTTATTTGTATGAATTGAAATCGCTCTTTTTGCATCGTTTTTAAATTTATCAATGCGCTTGGCCCAGTTCGCAGTATTCACTTGAAAAGTTGGCTTTGTTATGGTTGCCAAGTGCATTACAGTTTATTTAATTTTAGACGATATCTTTTAAATAAATACTAATATAGAAAGCCTTCACAATTTATCTGGTAGTCATTTTATCTCGATGGATGTACGGTATTTCCTATAAAGACCCTTTTTTGTTCATGTGTTAATCAATTAATCATAATGCATGTGTATTGCAAATCTTAACTAAATCACGATGATATTCACAGTCCTGAAGAAGGGGATCTGTTTGTTTGTTGTTTTATACACAAGTTGAAAAATGAAATCCTCCGTCACGGAAAAAATATAAAATTAAACAAAAATTCTGGAAGAATAGTCGTGTAGCGCAAAATTTTCCACTTTAACCGGTTTCTTTATTTTCTTCAGAAAGTGAAAGTGAAACACAAATCTTTTTAAAAATCATAACACAACATTTAACACTTGCGTGCTGGCGCTAGATGAGCGCAAACAAAGCGCGTTGCTTAGCACCTAATCTTATACAACATATTATTACGTCATAATAAGATACCTCACAATCATTTAACAATATTTTGTACATATTTACAATAGATCATTTGGATTGTCATGAAATTTAGAATCGAATAAATAAACAAACGACTATGGCCTATTTAGTTCTGGCTTAAATGAATCAATGGAAACATTTTTCTTTTTGCTTTACGTTCATCTTTCATTATCCGTTTTTAATTTATAAATGGTACAACTTTAAATAAGTTGGAGTTTTTTTAGATAAGTTTTTTCAGATAAGTTGGAGTTTTATAATAATGGTGACAAAAAAACATTTATATTGAAAGAATCATTTCGTGTACATCAAGAAACCTAATTTACTGTATAACTTGCAATGGATGTGGAAACAATATATAGGAGAAACGGGTGATATTTTACGTAACCGAAATGACATTACACCGTCAGCACGTAAGAGAGAAAAAATATCAAGTTCTTAATGTGAGTAAACACATATCAAGTGTGCTCAAGGAATATACCCTGAATTTAAAGTTGTACCATTTTATAAATTAAAAACGGATAATGAAAATGAACGTAAAGCAAAAGAAAAATGTTTTCATTGATTCATTAAGCAGAACTAAATAGGCCATAGCAAGTTTGTTTATTTATTCGATTCTAAATTTCATGACAATCCAAATGATCTATTGTAAATATGTAAAAATATTGTTAAATGATTGTGAGGTATCTTATTATGACGTAATATAATATGTTGTATAATGATTAGGTTGCTAAGCAACGCGCTCTGTTTTGGGCTCATCTAGCGCCAGCACGCAAGTGTTAAATGTTGTGTTATGATTTTTAAAAAGATTTGTGTTTCACTTTCACTTTCTGAAGAAAAATAAAGAAACCGGTTAAGTGGAAAAAGATTTCCTACGGACTATTCTTCCAGAATTTTTTGTTTAATTTTATATATATATATATATAATATATATATATATATGTGTATATATAATACTGAGAGCTTATATTAAGTTGTTTCTTCATAATCATAGGGATGACATAAGTTATACTAAATTCATACAACAATCTGTTATAATCATGTACAATTACATGATACTGAGATGAAAAACTAAATATAGGTTCAAGTCGTTTTGGTTCGTATTAATCTTTCATCAGTAGACGCCGGGTACTATATTTCTAAGAGCTTGATGAAATAATTTATGGTGACATTATTCTTTAAAAAACTTTATTAAACTCTTCTGGATGTGTAGTACGATCTTGACTACAAATTTTGTCTAATTTCTTGTTTTTGACACAATAATCACTGCCACATGGCTGCAGAGCCTTGTTTTTAATACTGTAAAAGGCAGCACCCCACAATGCCATCAACCATCGAGATATCGACTTAGCTCCAAATTATCTTCATTGCGAGTTTATATGATATAAAACAATTAAACAAAAACATAGGAAAGCCTATATTTAATGGCTCATTTACCTTTAGTTTAATATTGCAAAACAACATCTTTGTAGGCCTATATTTTGGGGGAATGTTTGAATATTTTGACGCACAGTTTCAGGACAAAAAGAAATGATATTTTGTCATTTATTATCAAGGTATACTTCCAAACAAAGAGTTTCCCCGTCTTTCTTGATCTTCTCCTCTTTCTTTTGTTTGTATCAGGACTGGTTTGTATAATCCATGATAATTAACCTTTCTATAACTGGTATGCAATCATGATTATATTTCTCAGAACACATTCTACAGGCCATGACTAAAATTGATTGACATTTTAAACTTTTCCCAACTAAGTGCCTAAGTATTTTCCCCTGTGATCACCATACCTCTCCAACATGCACGGGCAATCATGGCAATACCCAATCGAGAAGCGCGATGCCCGGGAAGCTCGAGGGGAAGAGAATTCACTGAACCCGGGGTAGTCGGCATGTCTCTCGCAACGTGATTGCTCTGCTCTTTTTTAATGGGTTTCCTACATTTTAAGTTTGATATTCAACTTCCACCAATACACTATGAAGCCGTTAATGTTGCTTACGAACGATAGTGTTGCTTGCATGTTATCAAAATAATCTATGATTTTGTAAGACTTCAATAAAAACAATAAGAATCATTCGCACACAAATCTAACGAAAAACCATGATAACAATCCAAACATTTGTTTATTCGGTTTCACATGTTTATCGGGCAAAACTAGTAAAGTTGATGTGTAAAATGGTAAAAATATTGCATACCTTACACAATTAATTCGAAGTAAATTAATGAAAATTTGTGTAAGTTTATTAATATAAATGTTCATGTGTTTGTTAAGAATAGATATAGTTAGATTTATTACCATATAATCAGATATCATAATGCAAACAAACCAAAGATAAAAATGAGTTTTAAAATAAAATTCATGAATTACGGTGGGGCAACAACATCATGAACATG
>CALNVZ010002100.1:42135237-42162884 GCA_940671915.1 Paracentrotus lividus
ATTAATTGCCATAATGTTAACTAATTGTGCATCCTGTATTAATTCCTGTCTTCTGATTTATATCATCATAATAAAATGTTTTTGTTTTTTTGTTTTTTTTTTGCTCAAATTCTTGTGACAAAATGCATGTTTTTAATCGTATCTTTATAATTTCTTTTAATATTTCAGATTTGACGTCTCTGACAAGCTGGTGAAGCCATATTAACCTCGTCCGTCATGCTAGTCTGTCAAGACAGCAGCAAGAACATCGCGGCAGAAAAGTGCGACGGACTAGCTTTTACACCATGACCGACTAGCTGTAAAGCTAGTCCTGCTCAAAAGCTCGTCAGTCTGGGCATCACTACGACTAGCTTTTATGCTAGTCCGTCAAACTAGTCGGTCACGATGGACGAGCTTTAAAATTAGTCTGTCTTGACCGACTAGCTGTAAAGCTAGTCCTGGTCAAAAGCTTGTCAGTCTGGGCATCACTACGACTAGCTTTTATGCTAGTCCGTCAAACTAGTCGGTCACAATGGACGAGCTTTAAAATTAGTCTGTCGTGACGGACTACCTTTAGAGCTAGTCCGTCTTGACGGACTAACTTGACGGACTAGCTTTCAAGCTAGTCCGTAGAGACGGACGAGTTTTTAAGCTAGTCCGTAATAACCGGGTTGTATATTGAAGGAAAGCTAGTCCGTCGTGACCGACTAGTTTTAAAGCTAGTCAGTCTGGACATCACTACGACTAGCTTTAAAGCTAGTCGGTCTACCCGTTTAGGTTTTCAGTGGATGTGTCTCCAAAAATAATTCTTTTTCAAAGTTCGCAGTTCAAAACTCAGTCACACCACCAACATCTTTCGGCAAGACATTTTAAACCATCGTTATGTAAATGAGTATGATGGCCAAAAAAAAAAATGAATAGGGAAAAGTGGAGAAAATACCGATTTAAACCAGATTTTAAAAAGAAAATACCGATTTGAAACAAGATTAAAAAAATTTTAAAAAAGACGAACGGGAGGGGGACAAGTGAAGATTAAAATGTTCAGACATCCAATGAAGTCATCGTCATAAAAATGCCTTCGTAATTGGATTATAGTATCCCTGTCAGATCTTGCCGATATTATACTGAAGAGTGTCATACGATATCTCCGGATATTGTATAGCGACAAACCAGAAGTGGTGATTGGATTGTATGTTTGATAATTTATTCACAAATTACGAAGTTTTACAGATCGAACAGTGATGAGATAAACGATGAAACTAAAGATACTGTCCGACATTCTGGGAGGTTTGGTCCACTCCTATGCTAGTTTATGTAAAATGGTTTTGCCCTTGGCATGAACGACCATTAGACTAACGTTTGACAACATGGGGTAATCGGGACATCAAAGCTATAATCGTTTGAATGTTTTTGTTTTCGTCGTCCGAAGTCTCATTCGGTAGACCGTGTGACCCAAAGGACGAGCCAAATGTCTTTCTTCTTCTTTACTGTCTTCTCAAGTTACTTCAATTTAGGTTTGACCCCTTCTGTAAGTTTAGGGTCCGAATTTACATAGAAAATTGCTTCGAAGATATTTGTGTACCTAATTTTAATTGCAATGGTAATAAGTCGGAAAGTACTATAATATTCATCATTCAGTAATAAAGACATTACAATCCATATCAATTTTGGCTGTTTATGACATTATCATCGTAGGCCCTATATCATTCATCTTTTTGGCTCGTTAAGACAAATTAAAATTCAGTTTTTGCATTTTCTTATCAAAGCTTATAATATTAAAAACAAACATCATTGGTTTATGCGAGTTTAATTCTTTTATATTTCTCAAAGCTTTGATAAGCTGCAACTAGTCCGATATCTTGGCGTTATAAAATATGTTGAGAGCAAGAAGGGCGTTATTGCTGTACAAAGTCAATGGTAATACTAATAGCGCCCTTCTGGGTCTCAACGGAACATCCCTATAATAGCGCCCTTCTGGCTCTCAGCCGTATCATATATAACTTTATATGAAATATATACAATAAGATGGGAATATTAATGCGCGAATGATCAAAAGTATTTATATAACGTTGTACTTTGCGTAGATACTATTGAACATATTGAAGGGGTCCATGGGGTTTTAATGAACTTGAATCTAGTTGTATATGCATCATTCTCGAAATTGATAGATTTTAATGAACATAACTTGAATTGTTAAGTAGGCCAATGATATACATGTATATGACATTTTAAAGTGCCTTATATAAAAAGCAGTTGTTTCATTAGGTGCTATATGAATCCAAACTATTATAATTTAACAAAGTGATAACTTCTCAGTACGAATATGCATCCCTTGATAACATTCATGATTTCATGTTTCCCACTTTCTCATATGAGTCCCACGGTTCGATTTAAAAAAAAAAAAAATATTGAAAAAATCAGGTTTACGACCCATTGTTTAAATATTAACGCTATTGTTTCTAACGACCGTCCTTCATTGCTTTACGGTTAATCACGAGGGCCCGACAGGTTCGGCAAACTCCAAAGAGTTTGGGTCGAAGGAGAACCAGTGAGCGATCGTTGTTCCTTTCATATTTGTGTCAAATCATGAACAATCTGTTGGAGAGTGACCGATGGCCCCCTTGAAAACATGACAAACAAGAAATTGTCGGACCATAGGACGATTGAACCTCTTTGTATTTTTTTTATCAATTTGCAAACGAAGAGTCAATAACCGTAATGAGTAGTCAAGTTCCCTTTGTCAATTATGTATTTCTTTTTTCTTTTTTTTTTTTCATAAAATGTTAAATGATCGGGAGTGTCGGTAATTGTGATGCGATAGATCATGTTATGTCAAAGGTAGATAATTATTTCGAATCGGACTTGTGATAACTGTCAACTTGAATTTATTAATGCTTATTCTTATACCTGGAGTGATTACTGAGTTACAAGAAAACAGCAGAATCGAATTATAAAGAAAACTGCGTTAGTGAGGGTTCTAAACATGACTAGGCTACACTGTAAAAAAAAAAAGGGTAACTCGCAAGAAAATGAGAGTAAAACCTAATGCTTTTTACTCCCAACGGAGTAAACTAATGCTTTACTTCCCAACGGAGATTAAAAATTTGTTTACTCTTACAGAGTCAAAGGTAACTCGCAGGAAATTGAGTAAACTAATGGTTAATGGTTTTACTCCTTTCGAAGCTAGATTAGGAATGATACATAGATGACTAAAAGTTATTCTTTTTTCTGAGTAACATTTAGCTCAACCGCAATGAGTAATATTTTTTTACTCAGTAACATTAGCTCAACCGCATGAGTAATATTTTTTACTCAATTTCACGCGAGTTACCTTTTTGCTCAATATGTGGGGTAAGATTTTACTCTTTTTTTTTAGAGTGTACTTGTATAAAAATGATGATAAAGAATAACGTTGTCACAATACTGCACACAAAAGTTATAAAGACGCAATCAGATTCCAGAACAATGCAATGATGTTTTATGATAATGACGATGTAAAACAAGACAGGAATTAAATGAGTGGCGGAATAATAAGTGTTCTTGAAGATAAAGAAAAGTGGTGCAATTAGTATAGCCTATAGAAGCAGATGATATCAACAATAATGGTAAATGTGATAATAGACATAGGCCCTAATAGCGTAGATGATCGAGGGTAACAAACATTAATAATTATAAAGACGATTTTGATGGTGCTGTGAATATTATGAATCAAAGATGACTTTACTGCTGTATAAAATTTTAACGATATAGATGACTTAATAATTATAGAGATGATGAAATGATATAGACCTATATATATATCATCTCTATAATTATTAAGTCATCTATATCGTTAAAATTATATACAGCAGTAAGTCATCTTTATGATTATTAATATTCACAGCACCATCAAAATCGTCTATATATATATATATATATATATATATACATATGAATTAATAATCATAAAGAGGATACAATTATATACTTAATTAAAAATAGCCACTGTGGCAACGGTAGCAACTGGTGGGGGTTATCATTAGGGTTGATAATGATCAGATGATGATGATTCAAATACTAGTAGTATCATGATGCATGATAATTGTTATACCACGGAACATTCCCTGATGATACCAATCACTTTAATGATCAATATCACGAAATATAGACAATGGTCCGTATTAACAAAGGTGGCATGTGGTTTAACTATGGCTAGCAAAGTGGGAGACAAAATAATGTGTCTGCATTGCAGTGTTGTTTACACGTTTACTGGATTTTGGAATCATGCTTAAGTGGTTAAGAAACTTTGGACTTATTATTCCCATGCAGTTTTTAATACTAAGTACCAACAATTCTGATAAATCGAACATTATATTTTTTAAAGATAGTACCCCATTTTGTTACTCATAGTTAAACCACAGATTTAAGCTAGGCTTAAATTTAGGCCATATTTGTGAATACGGGCCAATGAAGGTAGAGTATGTTATGAAAATTGACAATAGTAGAAGCAGATATAGTAAGTTGGAGTAGGAAAATTTGGACCGGTGATGCCACGAACTATTCGCCTGGTCTAAGGGCCTAGCATCATGCAATAAATGCCCTATTCTACGGCTTCATGCTTTCGTTCTCCTTCCCTGGTCTCCTTCTCGAATCTCCATTCTTTCTGTCACACTATCCCTTTATAAGTTGTAATTATACTTCGCTCCCTCTTTCTCTTTTCTCATAAGAAAAAATCCTTTGCTTGCCTTTGATCTTATTTCCCCTTCCCCGTACATAATGGACCCCTCTCTTGTATTTCCATGTTATGGAAGAGCTGGTCTCATTGCACTGTCTTTAGCTTGAATCACAATGTGTTTTTAAAAGGTAGTTATTTTTAATTTAACTGTTTTTTTTTTTTTTTTCATTACATGTAATTTTATATCACTCAAGTTTCATAAGGGCACACAAAATTTTGCAGTCCGTAGTTGCACCTACCTTTTCCCGTCTACCATGTCTACCGATTTGTAATTGTAGGTGCCTAAATTTGTCTCAAGTTCTTTAATTTATATTTTAAATCTATTTTTGAATCCTAATAATTTTGGGTATGACTTCTCTCTCTCTCTCTCTCCTTCTCTCTTTCTCTAACAGCAATATTCAACATACTCATAACAGAAAGGGTACATTTGGCACGGTATGGGTATACAGGCCTATATTATTTTCAGTTGATTTACATTCTGTGTAATGTTTAGGCGATATACGATTTGGTTCAAGTAAATTTCGTTTCCTGAATGACAACATAAAAGTTATCTCAAAATCTAATTCACCATAAATAATAATCACTTAAATCCAGTTGTCTTCGCTATTGTTAAAAGCGAAGAAAACTGGATGTAAGTGAATTTTTCTGCTAAATGTCCATCTTTTCGCTTTTGTCATTTTAGGTATTCAAGGGATCCTAGTTCCCAGGTTCTCATAAATGACGGTGAAATGGAATGGTTACTGTCTTTATATTGTCGACGGGAACGACCAAAATCTCCCAATATCTATTTTTTAATTCACAGCTCTCAAAACGATATAACTCTTCAACTATTGTCATTTATTGATATACACCTCTGTTGGTCCGATGTTGAACAGAAACGAGTCCAGGGAAATAACGAGTCTTTCGCCGGTATTATGGCCGAATTTAATTGAGTGATAATTTTCAGCTAGAAAATAAACCTTGCTTTGAATATGGTTTATGAATCTCCCTGACCAGACCATGGCTGGGTTTTTGGGGGTTTTTTTTTCGTGAATCAATCCGTAGCCAAGTTTGCCTTACTTTCAAATAAAAAAGGGTGATCTTTTATGACCAAGATCTGATGAGGATAATGGTAAAATTCAAAATGGATTGGTAATTTCTTCGTAATTTTATTGGGACATAATTCCATACCCCAATACCTGTACGTATCATCATGATCACATAAATCATGGAAAATTGTCTTTATGAAATGCGAAAAAAGGTAAATTCTACTGTAAATTAAAAGCTTATCACTTATACAGTGTGTTCCTAAAAACATATAACCGAAGTTCAAAGGTCAGTCATTTCAAAAGAACATGGTTTATTCTTGTGATTTGTTTACTAAAATATTAAGCAACTCATCAGCTTTAATTTGAGATATTGCTTACGTCCAAATTGTCATCGGTCAAAGAGTTAGGGTCCTTTGAATGTGAAAGGTACAACACCTACTTTTTCCAAGTTTATGGTTTGTAGGGTACCAAACAAATCTTTTGAAAGTAGTCGGTGTCATTGGGTCTTTTTTAGCAAGTTTCAATGAAATGTTATCTCCTTTGCTAAAGTGGATTTCTCATTGGTAATGAGATGCGTTCTCGATTATGAATCTCTGGAGTCGAGGTGAGATCGCTACGACATCTCCTGAGTCTCCAGGAAGTCGCGAGAAGACCAAACACACACCTTCATGTAAAACATGCTCAATCTTTTAGTAGACTTCTTTCAGAGGTGAGCAAGTCTCTGTGACGTCTCTGCAGGGTTGCCGCGACGTCCCCTAAGTATCCACGACGTCGCAGAGACGTTGCCAGAACTGTCTAGCGATTAAAAGAAATCGAACAGGTTTGACAATTTTTTAGACTTATTTTCAATTTTCCCGCGATGCTCTGAAGATGAAGTCTCCGAGACTCAAGAGACTCATTATTGTGAGCCCATCTTATTGCCAGTCAGATAGGTACTTCGGCAATTAGATTGCATTTCATTGAAACTTGGTGTGAAAAGAAAAAACGAAACCAAAAACTTACAAAAAGTTGGTTTCGTATATTAACCTACAAACCAAAAAAAAGTGGGTTTTGTACCTTTTACCTTCAAAGGACCCTAACTCTGTGATCCGTGAGAATTTAGACATAAGCAATGTCTCAAATTAAAGCTGATGAGTTACTTAATATTTTAGTAAACAAATCACAAGAATAAACCATGTACTTTTGAAATGACTGACCTTTGAACCTCGATTACTTTTTTTTTAGGAACCCACTGTAGTATATTTTGTTCGCTAGAATTTATTCAAGTACCTATTTTATAATCACGTTTGTAAAATATTGTTGGAAAACAGTTAGGTCAGTTATCAACATTATATATGACATGCACTGTATGCTGTAAACCAAAATAATATCATTCTATTATTTCGTGATAAAAAAGTACCGTTTTACCTCCGAATCCCACACATGTTATTATAATGTGATATCTGCACAGCACGGATATCAACTTAATCCCAATTATTCACTATTTGCATTATTACAATGTGATTGGGGCATGCACAACAACATTGTGTAATACATATGTCTTGCATGAAATGTAACCGTTTTTCTTGGGCAGGGGGAGGGGGGGGAGTGGGGTTGTGTTGGAGAGGTGATTAAGCGTGGTAAATTGGTTTTTTTTTTTTTTAAATAGAGCGGTAGATTCTCCAAGGGTGTAAAATCGGAGTGACCATTCAGGAAGCAAACAATTCTAAGACATGTCAAACAAATTTTCCATCCAATATCTTTAAATTCTTTTGTTACAAGAAAATGGTTCTTTGGACAAAAGTTTATGGTACTCTACTCTTAAGTAATACATCTACAATATTATTATACATATTTTTTGTTTGTGAATAGTGATGCTCTTAATTAAATGAGAATGTGACATGCTTCCATAAAACATGGCTTACCGCCCGAGTGACGCAAAATGGACATGGCATAATTTGAGCAGTAAAACATTTTAGCTAACTGGAGAACTTTTAAATGGGTATTACATAAAATTTTGAGGTTAGTATGTTGAATTCTAGATACTTTTATAGAATGATATGAACCGCGCTGCATTGCATTATGAAAAATGGATTTGAATATTATTGTTCATTTAGACCTATAGAATACTGAACCCATGTCACGGTTTAGGCTAAGGAGCGAGGTTTACGGAGGACTATCTGGTTTCTCGTCTCACGTCTTTTATTCGGGATAAGATGCAAGATTATGTGAGTAAGTGATTATTGAAATATTATTACCGGGTAAAAGTTTGTTAGGTACGTTCCATGATAATTAATTATTACAGCGACCAAACACAGATAAGAAAAGACAAAAAAAAGGCAGGAACAAATCAGCAAAAGAATAGACGAGATTTAAGTGTAATATAGTAAGGCATTTAAAGCAGCCATAGTAATATGTGAGTATTTGGTTTGATCATATTATTCAGCGCAGGACAAAACATGAATGCGCATAATTATTTTAAAAATCTAAAAATGTTGCGTTTGTGATTGTAAGTAGGAAGCCTTTTGCTTGTGGGGAATATATTTCAGATCCTAATGTTGGAAGATTTATTTCCAAGCAAGGTTCAGACCGTAACATTTGAAATGTTTTGGCAAGGCATCCAATGTTCGGTTTTTTTGCGTATGGATCCGCTGATATTGGGCCATAGCTGCGTTGCGGGGTGCAAGATCTTTGTGTTTTGTCCCACGCAGCAAGAGAGTATTGTGAATTGAATGCCATTAAAGCCCATCACAAAGTAGGAATGTAAAGAGCATTACTCATGTTGGCTGTTCTGACGACCAGCGAAAGTCGTAAGTAATTACTCGACTTTTGCTATTATTCTTTCTGGCTGCTTATTTGTGTGTGCCGTGATTGTTAAGCAGTGGGGGTTGTGTTAAAAAATTAAAGCATTGTAAACAATGAAACAATCTGCACATAATATGGGGTCGCTTTTGAGTAACAACGATTTACCCTAAATATTATAATATCCTCGTTTTATCATAGTCACAGTGGGGGAAATGTGATCCAAGAATCTAAAGCAGTGCCCGGTTTTGTTTTCTTCCAGATTCGCAAGGGCGTACGTAATATCGGGAGTAATAAATATTGAAAGAATAGATTTAACAGAGAGTCTTAGTGAATTGTGTTTTATATTTTGAGTGGCCGTTTCCGCAGTTCTCTCCTCTTGTCCGATAGTCATTGGATGATTTACAATGTGCAGTTGTCACACTGAAATTAGCTTGTGTAGAAGGCAAATGAGGCTTTAGAAAAAGAGTAAATTAAAATTTACTAAGTATAGTTCTTCCCGGAGGTATGTAAAACATGTATATATACGGCTTTCGATGTATCTTATTACGAATCCATCGTAAGTATGTATATCACGGTTAATCAAACAACTTCAGAAGCAGCATTCTCAATTGATTAATCATTGTATAGACAGAATTAAAGTAAGTTAATTAGAGCTTTTTTGGAGTTATAACTGTAAAAAAAAAAATAATAAAGAAAAAAAAAAAAAGTAATATAGTAGTGTTTTACAATACATTTGTAATTACTACTTTCGGCTGGCACGGTTAAAATTCTGTAAATTTTCTCTTTAAGTAAGCTCTAAGCTTTCAAGCTTACAGATATATTTACTAGTGAATTGCGCACAGAATTATCAGGACTATCCGTTCAAATATGGCTATTGATTATAGTTGTGCAGTTGTGTGCAGCAGAGTTTCCAGTAATTTACTGTAAAAAGCCACATCAATTTTTTTCACAGTGTTATAGTAAACATTTCCATAAGAGTTCAAGTTAATCTCGATATCATTGTCCAATTCATCATGATTTATAGTCAAAACAAATAGGCCTACATCTCTGAATTGCAGGGTATAGCCGCATAATATAAATTAATCGTGTTTGATTTTTTTTTTTTTTTTTTTTATTACAGCTTCGGACCAAAATGATTTTGTATTTTGGCTAAAAACTAGATGTCAATATGTTTGCGGTTAGTCGTTCTCCATCATAACGACATACATCGGTCGGAATAAAAGATAAATGAATAAATGAAAATTTATCGATTAGTTTATCTATTTTGTAAATCAATTAAACCAAAATGTTCGAGAATGACAGTCATTTAACCAAATACAACCCGCATCGCTCACAATATATATTTAAGAAAACTCATATTATACCCCAAAAAAAGGTTAATTGCTGATTGATTATACTGAATATAGTATGAAAAGCCATTATACCATATCCGTGGAATAAAATTAAGACTCGTAGAAATAAACTGCATTTGTAATTATCTGTCTGAGAATATAGGAGGCATATATGGCAGAGGTTTTGTGTATGAACAGTAATATATGAATACTCAACAGCAAGTTTCACATATAAGGCAGAAAACAGAAGGTCCCCTATAATCTCTAACACAGTCATGTACGCATGATAATGAACACAATCAAACAATCCATAAATACATGTAAATATCTATTTTCTAATACTAACGTCCCGTTACCTGAATATTGCAGACGATTACATCAGTATGACCAGATGCATATATTCCCACGTGCACTGTGGTACCTCGAATACACCAATACATATCCACTTTTATATCAATGATCGTTGGCAACTAAACCCCTACTAATATTTCAACTGAGAAAATAAATCCGTGGGAATTAATTCAATCACGTGATTAAACATGATAAACTTTTCGAGACAGGCAGTAATTTTTGAGACACTGGAAGGAGAAAGCACTGAAACTCTAAAACGGTTTATGGGCACAGAGTGACTATAAGTGCGATTTAACGACGTGATAATCAATGGTTGTCATAAAATAGCTCTTATTTATGATTCTATCATGATTTGGGATGTACTATAAATACAGAAACATTATTCTTTTTCAGTCTTTTCAGCATAAAATATGACAATGTTAGACTAACATTACTAGTTTTAATGAAGATTTTCAGTTTTAATTAGCATCATAATAACATGAAAATTAAAAAGTTTTAATGGACGTATACCCCATTTACTCAAATAAAAGTTATGAAGTTATAATCAAATAATAAAGTTATGAAATGATTCAATAATTCATAATAGCCCTTACATTTCTCGCTTCTGTCTATCCCAGCATAGTCAATATGAGGTTAATTGTTTATTCTGTTATCATATTATTTGTTCGACGATGAAATTACTGCAACTTATAACTCACGGATAGGATAAAATTCGATGTTGTCCCAGAGAACATGCCAAAATTAGAACCTCTCTTTCAAGAAAATGAGACATAACTGCATGTTTCACAGAAAATAATGTCCTCATAATTATGTGTGCATCATTATATGATATATTTGCGAGCTTGTATCATAGCCATACCAATACTTACCCTGTCCGGGGCTATGCGAATCAAGATTTTTGGCACCCATACTCTTCCCCCACGCCAATAAGATCCTCCCCGTAACGAAGTGTTTCCTACATTTAAAAAAAAAAATCTTATTATATAGGTCAAGTGAGAGGTGTTCATCTGGTCATTTGGTGAGCCCCATCCCCTTTTCCCTTTTTCTTCCTTTTGCTGTACCTATGGGTGTCGATGGCGTCCAAGGCCTTTATAGCCCCTCCCTGATACACACATTTCACAGGAATGGTACAATAATTACTTAATATTTAGAAATGATTTATTCAATTCATTTATGTACCTTATTGACCCTAAAAGGCCTGGGGCGGATTCTGCCCCCCTCGACTTGTCGACACGCCGTTTCATGATTTTTTTCGTTCAAGTCTTGCGCAACTTTTAAGACGTCCGGGTAACGCGGTTCTAAATCAACGCAACATTATGTACATGCTCGTCAGACCGAAAATTGCTCAAAACGTGATTTCGTGTACAAATCCAATACAAATGTATTCATTCATAAATGTATGATTATTTTTGCTTTTACTGCTTCGAATGAATTAGTTTTTTGGTTCTTTGTGGCCGTGATAATGTCGCCGACAATTCTCATTGAAAAAACAATAGAAAACAAAATGTCAAAAGACAAAGAAATACATTTAAAAAAAAAACAACAACAACAACGAAATACATAAGAAATGAAATTTGATACAGAATTGTTTTTTTGAAATCTATTTCATCAGAATCTCACAAAGAGTTTATAAATAAAAAAAATAGCAGCTTTGGAGCATTATTTAATGAATTAGAGCAATGTCTAAATTTATGCATAAATTAGCATAATTAATTTATACCGAAAATTTGACTATGCAAATTTGGAGATTACGTCCTGGGTAACGTGCGTTGCGATTTTCGTCGCGATCGCGCCGTCAAAAGCCGAGATCTCAGCCATGAGATGACCACCCAAAAAAAAACAAAAAAAAAAAACAGTCCTTTAAAAGTTAAGGGAGTATGCTGCTGACCATTCAATTTCATTATTTTGAAAATTCTATTGAAAATTCTTTCTTTTGGTTTTTCCTTATTTGACATCCCCACATTTGCCTATATCTTTATCTAAAATAAAGGAGAATTAATTTATCTAACTAGAAGAGAACTAATTATTCATATGAGATATTACTGGGTATGCACGACTTCTGCAAGGATGACTTAATTAATCACGGACATGATGGGTGTGAAGGTATTGATTTAAGATATTGAAAATGGTATCCTATATAAATTTTACTTTTTATACAAACCCTAAAGTGCCTATTTTCAGAAGAAAAAAAAAGGTGTTGGGCATCCATATTGCTGATAATATAAATAGTGTAATAAATTAAGCTAATACTGATTTCAATAACGTAATCGTCGTAAAATGAGATATGATAATTATACAATTAAAATGATACCTTTGGAGGTCATACTATAGAATAAACATGTGACATGGATACTTGTGATGAATTACCAGCTCTTATTAAATAAGAAAATATCAATATGAGGACAGGTCATGTTATTTGAATTATTTTCTCACCTAAGTAATGTTCAAATGATTTTCATTCTGTTTACATTTTTTTAGGCTGAGGAGTAGTGTCCCTCTTTCATACAAATCGCACTGCGAAACTAATCACCTTTTCAATAATTATTTTTTTAAAAGGAGATTACAATTTCAAGGAAATTGTCTAAGACTAAACGGCATTTATCTTCTGAGTAAATTTTGCAATGTAATGATGCTTGTGCGATTTGTGCGAATTATGAACAGTGAGAAATGTCATTCACTCACTTTGAACGCAGAGGGAGCAGTACAAGTTTATCGCGTTGTCGTAAGAAGCTTCAGCCTGTCGTCATTTTTTTTTTTCCCCCCAGGTCATTGAGCAAATAACACAACATCGACCTCTTTGCCAGAAATAGAAACAGACTCACGCCAGTCCTTCTCTTCCCCTTTATTGAGTTATCTGATCCTATTGCTCTTTTTATATAAATTAATCTGCTTTTTCTTCTTGTTTCTCCTGGTATGTGAGAATCAGCGGCTTCACGCAGGTTGATTGTCGAGCTCTCCCTTCTGGTGTTATCATAACGTCAGATATAAAAGAAGTTAATTTATTGATTTATGTAATCATCTAACTTCATTTATCCCACTTTTCCGTTCTTTATTTTTGTTTGTACGAATACAATTCATCAGCTGAAGATATAGGCCTACTAGAAAAGATGATCTTCCTTAGATGGAGTACCCTGATTATATTTCCCCCAACACCCTTGTATTGCATCACATCAAGTCTTCAACTACTGTGTCCTGTGTCCCAACCCAAAATGCATGATTCTTAGAAGTGCATTCTTAGAAGTGCAATCTCATAATATAGACCCACTTTTAATGATAACTCACTTACTGTATTTAAACCACTATAATCATTCTACCAAGTAGAAAAATAATTATTCATTTTTCTTCTAAAATATTTTAGTTTCACTATATAAATCATATTAAATGCTTATTTCTACTGCAGTATACGATGTACTATCTATTAAAAAAGTAGGGGAGACCGGGTATGGAAGTTACACGGGTCAGTTGTTACAGTTCTCAGTGTGCTAAGATGGAACAAGAGAGGATGTGCTAACTGGCATCTGTATACAGCCTACACATAGCTGTGATGAACTGCCGGTCGTGAGGTTTCTCCGTTGTTTTATTAAAAAGTAAATCAACAAAAACCATTTTTTACAGTTCAAAGTAAATTTTTGACAAAAATTGAAATTTGTAACAGCTCTTACAACTGAAGGCACATGATGATAGTCTGGTATTGTGAATGTAGTACATGTATGTCACTAATATACCCCCTAGCCATGCCCTGTAATTCTGCCTAATGACTGTGCTACAGTTGATTTCTGTGTGTAAAATCACCCATGGGGTAGGTTGTTACAAAAAAATGTCTTCACTAATTAAGCTGTAGTTAATTAGTGTTTACATGTTTTCAAGTTTTATATGCCTTAGGTTTTAGCCAACATAATAGGCTAACTACAGACCCAATATGGAGTGCGTGAGTTCTTATATTGGAATTATCTGGCCCAAAATGTGAATTTTGTAACGTCCATACCCGGTCTCCCCTATATAGGACTAGCTTTTGTACTATATGTCTTGCAAATCACACACATAGTCTCATTTTAATGCATCATATTTTTAATATGAATTGCCTTTATGTAGTTTGCCTCTGTTTGAAATTGTTACAATATCCAGGTGTATATTTTACCATAGTCCTCGAGTAAACATAGTCCCTGTGTTTTGGTTCCGGGGTCACATAGTATATCTCGGTTCACGTCCAGGATCGTAAAAGCAGTCTTTCCTCACGAGTCAACGACCACTTTTATGACCTGAACTTTGACCTCCCTCCCTGTCCATGTATAGGTGTTGTCGAGAGGGGGCGTTTTCATGATTTTTATCTCGCGATCTGTTCGAAGTTAGGAACTTTGACAGTCTGTGCATATCTTGGGATGTTTTATTTCACCTGAATAATTATTATTAAAATTGTTAAAATTGATTAAAATTATATGCGTATAGGAGAGTGATCGTGATCCTAGTATAAGGTTTTAATTCATGGTATCTGAGGGAATAAATTCTGTAGGGTATTTCCCACTAGCACGCCACACGCCCCCTATTGGCTGTTTATGACAAAAAATAAACACAATATATATCACATGCACGTAATATTCAAATAATGAAATAGGACATTGGAAAACAATTAATTATAAACCCAATATGAATTATCTAAGTGCGTAGTTAATCATTGCTACCGTGATATTGCTTTGAGGGAGAGTCAACTCTGCACTTTTATCATTTTTATTGTTTTGTTGTTGTTTTTAGCAGAAAGATTAAGGGAAATGTTAATGGATGAAGAAATCCATTAAAGCAAACGACGTCCAAAAACTAAAAGTTTTTTTTAATTTATATCTTGTCATTTGATGAATTTCCATCATAATTTGTTGGTATTCCCCCCCCCTTTTTTTTTCAAACCACAAATTTCAGGGTGGTTCTCCCATTTAATAATGATAAAAGAATACATATGATTAAACCTACATTTCAAATTGTGTGTCTGAAATAATTGGTTTAATTTATCCTTGGAAGTCTGGATCTCAGCCCCCCCCCACCCACTGTCGATATCGTTTTTTATATATCCCGTCTAATATAAATATATAAATTTACTCTCCGTAATTTAAAAAAAAAAAAAAAAAAAACTACAGCAGCAACGCAAATATCATCATGGTTGATTATCATCTTTAATGTATTAGTCATCATCATCATCATCATTATTATCATCATCATCATCATCATCATCACTATCGTTATCATCATCGATTTCATCGACAGTATGATCAGTCAGCATAATCATTATAACTCATATCACACAATTGAAATCATTTGAATTAGTATCATCATAAACATTATCTTTGTCATCAGAATTATCGTCAATTATCACCATCGTTAGTATCCGAACCTCATCATCATCATCATCATCATCATCATCCTCATTGCCTTCATCATCATCATTGTCATCATCATCCTCATTGTCATCCGATCATTGTCATCATCATCCTCATTGTCATCATCATCATCACCATTATCATTGTCATCATTATCATCATTGTCAACCTCATCATCATTGTCATCATCATCATCATCATCATCATCATCATCATCACCATCATCATTTTCATCATAATCTTCATAACTATCATCTTCATAATGATCATCTTCACTTATCATCAACATCATAATAAACAAGTCATGTATCTCAATGCTTTTATTCACACTAACAATTTTTGGGAAATAAATGTTGTTTGGAATAGCTTTAGCTAATAGAGACCAATAACTACTTCCACTAATGTAGAAAAAAAAACATACAAGTATCGCATAATTTTAAATCAACTTAGTAACAACTATAATGTTGATCACAACTTTAATAGATAGGTAACATTCATATTTTATACACAACATTCTGCCCAATGGGAAGAAAAAGGACATGTGTTCACACAATACATGTTTGTTCGTTTTTAACAAGATGAACTTCGTTATAAAGTGAACACGCCTTTAAAGAGAAACAAACTAAAAACGTCTTTGGTTTGGTTATCATACAAGGTAAAATGTACACAAACTTTCAGTTTGTTATCTCATCTGTTTAAATTGATAACATGAAATTTTTTTACATCATTCTCTACTATGCTCGTTCTTTACTAAGTAATCAATTATTTATGCAATAATAACAATCATGAATTAGTTTAAAAAACAAAAACGTGTCACCTCATCGATTTTTTATAACCAATATAAAATATATGTTTAAAAAATGGAAACACCAGACTGAGATTTTAAACGCTAAAAATATCACAATGTCATAGTACCGAAAAAGTATATAAAGTACAAAATAAAATTCATGACATGTCCACAAAAATATTAGATACAAAAATCACAATGTTTATATTATCAAGCAATAAGTGCTCTTTGTAATCACGAAATAAACAAACACACTCACATAGTCATCCTCACTCACGCACGAGAATACATAAATATAAAACTCATATTCTCAACAAAATAATGACATTTTATCACTTTTTTCGCTAATTTCGACAAGAGTGACTGGAAATCACACTTTGAAAAGGGTGAAGGATTGATTGGGGATTATACACTATATCATTGGTCGTGTCAATCGGAGCTTTACAAGATGTGAGGCTGTACGGTAGTTAGCCCGGATTGGTATTAACACCAGTGGACCTAGAAAGGGTCAATTTAACCCCTTTTCATAGTGCGGGCCTATGATTGGAAATGCAATTTTTATTCTTCATCAAAGATTTGTTTATAAAATTCTGGTTATGATTGGGTTTCACATTTTTAGTTTGATTTCGCTTATGCAATGTTAGGATGGGGGGGGGATAATTTGTTTATTCGAAGGTTAAAGATGAAACCCGGAGAATGCTAAATATTGGTGCATATCAGTTGAAATAAGTATAACATTTCAAAGTAATACAGTAAAAACAAAATACATATTGGGTATCTTAACTTAACGACACATTAGATGCGCGTGTATTTTTACAATCATACCCTCTGTAGGCAAAAAACAGTATTATGTTTTTATAATGAAAAATAAAGAATTAATATACATTAGAATTCATTCACAATTACAACAAACGCCCCCAAAATTTAAAACGCCGCCGGCAATGTCTTTGGTGGCGGAGGCATAAAATTACCCAATTTATTCCGAGTTTAAATCCAATATGCTGGATTTCAAGAACTTACACTTAATGATTTAAATGTACTTTATTTGCATGGAGAAGGAATGACATCAGATCGGCATGATTAGATTGGAATACACCTGGATTAATAAACCGCTCCATTTTCTCCTTTAGACCATTTAAAGCAAAATTACAGTAAAATTTACCACATGATAAGTGACTTTTTTGCGTTTTTTTTTTTTTCTATTAGCAACAGTTTCATCTTTCAACTCGATTAAAGCCGACAACAAATAATATTAGAAGTTCTTGTTTAGTTTTTGAACAAAAACATGAAACAACACTATCATCCGAGGTCAGGGGAGCTTTTCACGAAAGGACTTGTCGGATATATCCGACACAATATTGTAACAACGCTTCTCGACCAATCAAAATAAAAGTAAAGACGTCAGATCTGACAACTTGTCAGACAAGAAAATTTGATGAAATGCCAAGCAGAAGGGTTTGTTTTTATTTTTTTCACGTATTTGTTATTGTTTTGTTTTTTTTTCATATATTTTATTTAAAGATGTGATATGGGTTTATTTGGAAAGAGCCACGTTTAACCCGTTTTGCGATGAAATTTTCCCTCATTGTATATACGTGACAGTAGCATTCTGTTAAATAGATAACTCTTACTAGCAATAACTTCATGTATACTTATCAAACATTTCTTTCCTAGTGTATACTAATCATGCGGGGGTCACAACTCGTCGTAGGCTACGGGGCACGTGCCACCAACGTAGCCTGCGTTGCATGTACAATGCACGCACAGGTCCTGGGTCAACTTCTGCGATTCCTGCGTCTCTGTAGTAAGGGTATTGTAAAAACTTCCTTCACGTCGTACATGCATTGTACCTGCAAGGTACCTCCGCTGCACGAATTTTCTACGAAATCCATTGTAGGGAGTTGCACGTCGAAGGTACGGCGAGTTGTGACCGCCGCATTACGAGGACAGCTTGGCTATCTTGAGGCGCCATTCAATGACGGGTGCAAGGGTGTAAGCCAACTGTATCGTAATGCGGCGGTCACAACTCGTCGCCGTAGGCTACGGGGCACGTGCAATCAACGTAGCCTGCGTTGCATGCACAATGCACGCACAGGTCTTGGGGCAATTTCTGCGATTCCTGCGTTTCTGTAGTAAGGGTATTGGAGAAACTTCCTGCACATCGTACAGGCAACGTGCCTGCATGGTACATACGCTGCACGAATTTTCTACAAAATCCATTGTAGGGAGTTGTACGTCGAAGGTACGGCGAGTTGTGACCGCCGCATTAATTGTTAATGATTTATACTGATATCAATGTACTTCATCTTTATGTTGTCTTCTTAAATTCTTGAGAATATGAAGCGAATCCCACATACAAAGCATGAAGATTGAAAGATGAATCATTTAATTGTAGTACATCACGAAACACAATTCGATAAAATCTTATTTTTTCATTTACCTATCCCCATATTTAAAAAGCATTAAGCATTAAAAAGCATTAAAACCCTTTAATCTTAATCAGCAGATCATCTTATAAATTAAAAGCGGTCTTTAGGGGAGACCGGGTATGGACGTTACAAAATTCACATTTTGGACCAGATAATTCTAATGAAAGAACTCACGCACTCCATATTGGGTCTGTAGTTAGCCTATTAGGCCTATGTTGGCTAAAACCTGAGGCATATAAAACTTGAAAACATGTAAACACTAATTAACTACAGCTTAATTAGTGAAGACATTTTTTTGTAACAACCTACCCCATATACGGGGTAGGTTGTTACACCATACGGGGTCAATTGATACAATATGTAAACATACGGGGTAAGTTGACAATGTGTAAGTCTCTTATACCATACTTTAATTTCAACTTTCCAATTTCTTGACATCGTTAACAGTAGATCAAGTAGAGCTCTAGAATAGACAAAAGTAATAATAGAAAAATAAAAATATTAACACCTGAAAATTGAGACAAAATGTAATTTTACATATGTAATGTAATTGGGGTAAGTTGTTACATCAACATGGGGTAGGTTGTTGTAACAACCTACCCCATGGGTGATTTCACACACAGAAATCGACTGTAGCACAGTCATTAGACAGAATTACAGGGCATGGCTAGGGGGTATATTAGTGACATACATGTACTATATTTACAATACCAGACTATCATCATGTGCCTTCAGTTGTAAGAGCTATTACAAATTTCAATTTTTGTCAAAAATTTACTTTGAACTGTAAAAAATGGTTTTTGTTGATTTACTTTTTAATAAAACAACGGAGAAACCTCACGACCGGCAGTTCATCACAGCTATGTGTAGGCTGTATATAGATGCCAGTTAGCACATCCTCTCTTGTTCCATCTTAGCACACTGAGAACTGTAACAACTGACCCGTGTAACTTCCATACCCGGTCTCCCCTACTTATGGTTATAGATAATGAAAAATGCATTTAAGTTACATATATTATTTATAAAATTGTGTACACGCAATCCATATCTGGTGCATTATACGTACGATTTACGATAATATGAGTGTAAAGAAAATTGTTAGTTTCATTATTTTGCCGTCTGATATATTTAGAGGTAGCATCAAGTGAAAATTTTATATAACTCCGAAAAATAAAAATAAATATGAGGTGGAAGTTCAAAATTAGAAAAGTGCAAAGGCAGTAATACGTACAACTTCTAAAATACTTAATAATGTCTTTTATTTTGATGTTTATCACCTGATACATATATGATAGGGGAGACCGGGGATGGAAGTTACACGGGTCAGTTGTTACAGTTCTCAGTGTGCTAAGTTGGAACAAGAGAGTCCGTGCTAACTTGGCATAGCCTACACATAGCTGAGATGAACTGCCGGTCGTGAGGTTTGTCCATTGTTTAAATTAAAAAGTAAATCAACAAAAAACATTTTTTTTACCGTTCCAAGTAAATTTTTGACAAAAATTGAAATTTGTAATAGTTCTTACAACTGGTATTGTAAAAATAGTACATGTATGTCACTAATATACCCCTGAGCCATGCCCTGTAATTCTGCCTAATGGCTGTGCTACAGATTATTTTGTGCGTAAAATCACCCGTGGGGTAGGTTGTTACAACAACCTACCCCTTGTCGATGTAACAACCTACCCCAATTACATTACATATGTAAAATTACATTTTGTCTCAATTTTCAGTTGTTAATATTTTTTATTTTCTATTATTAATTTTGTCTATTCTAGAGCTCTACTTAATTTACTGTTAACGATACCAATTAACTGGAAAGTTGAAACAAAAGTATGGTATAAGAGATTTACACATTGTAACAAATTTACCCCGTATGTTTACATATAGTAACAATTTACCCCGTATGGTGTAACAACTTACCCCGAATACGGGGTAGGTTGTTACAAAAAATGTCTTCATTAATTAAGCTGTAGTTAATTGATGTTTACATGTTTTCAAGTTTTATATGCCTCAGGTTTTAGCAAACATAATAGGCTAACTACAGACCCAAGATGGAGTGTGTGAGTTCTTTCATTAGAATTATCTAGCCCAAAATGTGAATTTCGTAACTTCCATCCCCGGTCTCCCCTACTCATCAGTTAGTTCTTCCCAAATGGATATTGCCGAATAATAATTATTGTTATATTGTGAGTCTATCTACCGAGTGAGTCAAAAAAAACTTTACACCTAGAAAATTTTAATACAAAGAGAACTAATTTATGAACCCTAAATTATTTTACATATTCTGAAAGAGTAACTCCTCCCGCATCTTCTGGTACCATTTTTGTGTGGTATTTTTTTCACGCTTGGATGAACACAACGCATTCTTGCGAACATGCAAATTTTGAATTGTGCCAGGGTGGGGATGAAATTGAAACAACAAAAGACGACAAAAAAGCAACTCCAGCATGAATAAATAGCATAACTATTTAACGAAAAGTATTCCGCTTCATAACTTGGCAGGAGTGTTGTTACACATATTGACTACATTTTGTATGAAAATGGTATAAATCTGTATAGTCAGGCATGAGTGAGCACACGTCAAAGACAAAATAATCTCTTTTCAAAAGTATTAGTAGGCTTTTTAGGTCTGTCAGTGGCAATTTACTCTTTGATGTGTACTCATTCGTGAATACTTGACGAGTCAATCTAATTTTCATACAAAATGTAGTCATTATGTGTAACAATATCCCTGCCAAGGTATTAAGCGGAAGACATTTTCGTTAAAATGTTATGTTATTTTATTCATGACGGAGTTGCTTTTTTTGTCAGCTTTGTTGTTTCATTTTCATCCCTCCCTGGCACAATTCGAAATTTGCATGTTCGCAAACAATGCGTCGTGTTCCTCCAAGCGTAAAGACATATACACACAAAAATAGTACCAGAAGATGCGGGAGGAGTTACTCTTTCAGAATATGTAAAATAATTTAGGATTTATAAATCGGTTTCTTTTTATTGACATTTTTCTAGGTGTAAAGTTTTTTTTACTCACTCGGTATAGCAAAGTTAATCGATGGGCTTCAATAGCTTGTTGACTTAAAGAAAACCTTCAAAGGACATGTTCGATTCCACTTGCTAAAAGTATGGATATGAAAATAAAATATACACTAAATTTGATCATAATTACCATGAACACTTACTTAAATTAATTAAATTAAATTAGTGTGTTAGTGTCTGGGAAGAGTGTAAACTCGTTTTGGAGGGTTTTTTCTTTCCCATGAAATATTTAAGTTTGTGAGAACTTAAACGGACTCGTACCAATTAGTTGTGTCTTGAACATGTTGAAGTTTCCTCTTGATCAGTATTCATTTTGTTCTTTTACATGTCCATCTTGTTCATTAATGATTAGACCGGAGTGATGACATGATGCTGCATCACACCATGTTGCTGTAACTCAGATAATGGGTTTGATTCGTGTGCGCCACCGCCACCCCATAAGCATGATGAATAGCACTCGGCTTGTGAAGCAACTCCGTGGCGCCTCCGCCGCCGATTGAGCAATGGTCTCCTCCCTCTCGAGTCGAGATGATGGTGATGGGGATGATGCTGCGATTGGTGCTTCCTCTCGTTCTCCTCCCTCGCCCTCATCTTCTTCAGTTTCATCCTCCTGTTCTGGAACCAGATCTTGACCTGTCTCTCGGTGAGGCTCAGGCCCGTGAGATGTGTGAACGGCGGTCCCGGGTGAGGTACATGTTGTAGAGGAACTCCTTCTCCAACTCAAACGTTTGGTATTTGGTGTAGGGTTTACGTTTCTTGCGCGTGCGGACATTGGGTGGTGGCGCCATCCAGGTATAGCTAGCGGATACCGTCTGGTGACTCACGCTGTGATCTGGATAAAAAAGGAATTTGGCAGACAGAAAACGTATTTTTAAACAATTGATTTATCACTGACATAGTTAAATCGATAATATCCCAACTTGATTGAGATTTTCCTAGCTGTTGTTATTTTGTTAGATAACTTGCAAAACGTAAAACTGCGATCATGTAACAGTTAAAGATATTGATAGAGGAAAAGAGCTCAATAATGCGCACCTGATGAAAATAAAATGTTTAATATAAAAGTGAAATATAATCAGAAGGTGTTTGATCTAATGTTAACGGCGGAACAACAAAAATACGAAATTGACCTAATCTTGGTTATGACGAATAACAATAAAAATGTAATTGGCAAAAATGTCCTCTGTTTTGCGCCACAAATTGAAAAATCTAAAAATCTTGCCCCTATCAAGATCAAAGTGTCATAACTTTAAAAGTTTTAAGCCTCTCCCAATAAAAGTACATATTTTCTAAAAGGAAATTTCCTGAGGATGTCAAGAATGGCATTCATAGTAATGTAGGGTGAAGTAGTAACATCTTTTGTGGGGATTTTAAAATTATTTTCGAGGGGACCAAACTTTTATTCAGAGCCCCTATTTAAGTCCCCTTTTCCGTTTACCCTTAATTTTCACCATATTTGAATTGCTCATGAAATTTCCTTTAAAATATACGTAGTTATAATTAAATTTCTTCATTTCATGAAAGGTAACCTTAACCTTAATTCGGCAGGGTTATTTTTTATTATCTCACGACTAGGAAATGGGGCCAATCAACCTTACTTCGGAAAATGTAATAGTGCATTGAGAATCCCAAAGACTTTGTGTAGCTTCGGGTGTTCGAATAATTTTGGCCACCACTGTATATATATATATATATATATATATATATATATATATATATATATATATATATATATATATATGAGTATGTGTGTGTGTGTTTATGAGTGTGTATTGTATATAGGCCAAAGAAAGGAAAAGGCCTAAGATATATAAAACAAATAGCGAGAGAAAGGTTTCCGAGACGAAACTTCGTTGGTGATAGGCGAAAGAAATGTGGAGACATGAAATCTTTTCGTAGCTTCTAATTTTTACCTTTTTTCAATTTGCCGATTTTTCGTTTGCATAAATTATCGTTAGAGACATCTACAAATTAATCAAATATACCGAAGTATTCAAAATGTACAAAATATATAAATGTATGAATAGTAATTGAATAAACACCTTTGAATTAGAGACCCATCTCATTTGCTTTCTCTATCCGTGTTCATTCTTCCTGTATTAAATATTTTGTGTACTGTCAACACTCGAGTGAGGTAATCTTATATTCTAATAAGCCTGAAGGTGATTAATTACCTAATTCAAAGATGATTCTCTAATTTAAAGATACTTCATTAGAATTATCTTATTGCCGTTAAGAGATTTGGCTTATTTTTTACTGTTTTTAAAATAAAATAAAATTTTTCAATTCAGGCTATTTGTTCATATTTAATATTTTATATGGATATATAAAGAAACACAATCTCAACGTGGTTTGTCCAGTATACTTCAGGAAAATAATCTTTGAGCCCTTAGAAATACACCCAAAAAAAAGAAGGGGGGTTCATCTTTTCCCTTCTCAACATAAAGTAAAACGTAACAGTAATACCACAAATATGACTCAAAACAAACAACCTGTATAATGCCAATACCTAATACCTGTGACAACTTTTGACTGTTTTAATAATCAATTCTATCTCCATCACGTGCAGATCATCAATTTTGTTTTGTCACCGACCCGTCGAAAGCCGCAGTCTAACATTAGAAAAGTGGTAACGTTCAGATAAAATTTGTCTCAAATGCTTTATACAGGAAATCATTGACAAGATCTGGTCACATTTCTTTCCACAATTAACCTGCAATGAAACTAGACTTGGTGGTGTGTATTACACGAGAACTAGACAATGTTGTCTTGGGAAATTAAATAGGTCAAACTCCTTATTCGTCAAATCCGCTTTCTCGGGTCGGTCAATCGACCCCAGTCGTTCAATTAGCGCAGAAACAGATTCGCCCAATTTTCTGTCACGATTAATTATCCGCCATGGTCTTTAGTTAGAGGATTATGATATTGTCAGAAGTAATTAGTCACGATACTTTTCAGGAGTCTTATTTGTTTGATAAGGGTAATGTGATACCCCTCTTACAAATGGAAATTCATTTTGACACCTTGTCTGAAGGACCACAGACACTCTTGAGAATAATGGATGCAGGTTGGCCGAGGGACAAGGATGTCTGATCATGATCCATGGTCTGATCAATGAAGTAATCACGAGGGGTAAAATGTCTGGAAGAAGCACTGTCATACCGGGGGAACCCCCCTATAAACAACCACCAATGTGTACATACGATTCAGACAGACTTCCACTACCTGTGTTTTCCAGACACTACTTAATTAGTGGAAGGTTAAGATAGTGAGCTCTTGGTAACCATGCTAACGGCTAGATCCATAAGAACCACTAAACAATAAAATTACATCACAAATTATAACACTAATCCAAGAGCGGAAGAGATAGGGAAAGAGGGGGAACAGTAGCCAAGCTGCACTTTCTTATTACAGCGAAAGAAAAAGTGTTCAATGTTGAAAATGAGCTTCTATAAGGGCTTGCCATAGCTTAGTCGGCAGAGCACCTGTCTAGTCATCCAGAGGTCTTGGATTCGAATCCCGGTGAAATCCCGTTGTCATGCTCATTTTTGTCATATCATACATTTCTGGTCAGTTTCACTCTTTGTTAAAATTAATAATAATGTTATTACGCCCTCCTTAAGGGCCTGATCGGCAGGAGGGGATCGTTGTGGTAACAATTGATGAATTGGCTGTCGCCACCTGGGGCAGTGTCGATCGCTTGCTAGTAAGATTGTTCTAAGTGAGAAGGTTCTGAATAATTGAAAAGACTCTGGGTTAGAAGGTTCTCAATGAGAGAGTTTTAATTGAGAAGTTTCAGAGTGAGGCGGTTCTAAGTAACGTAGACTTTGAGTGAGACGGATCGGGAGAGAATGTTTATGGTAACAATGTTGAGAAGGTTCTGAGTTAGAACAATTTTGAATATGGAAGTTAAATGTAAGAAGGTTCTGTTTGAGAATGTTCAGAGTGGGAAGGTGCAGACTTAGAAAGTTCTGAATGAGAGGCTCTTTGTAGGAAGGTTTTGAATGAGAAGGTTCTAAGTAAGAATGTTCTTAGTGACAAGGTTCCTAGCGACAGGAATCAAAATGAAAGAGTTGCGAGTGGAAAGCTCCAAATGAGAATAAGCCGAGTGAACAGATGCTGATAGAGAAAGTTCCAGGTGAGACGGTTGTAGGTGAAAAGATTCTGAGTTCAAAAGTTATGAGTGGGAATGTTCCTAGTGAGAATGTCCTAAATGTGAAGGTTACAAATGCGACGGCTCTCAGTGAGAAGGATCTGGGTGAGAATTTTCTTGGTGACATTGTGAAAAGGTTCTATATGGGAATATTCTGGGTAACAGGGCTCTGTGATAAGGCTCTGAGTAAGAAGGTTTTGAGAGAGAAGTTTTCTGGGTGAGACGTTCTGGGTAAAGAGGTTCTGGGTAAGAAGGTTCTGTATTAGAAGGTTCTTGGTGAGAGGGTTCTGGATGAAAAGGTTCTGAGTAAGAATGTTTTGACAGAGAAGGCTCTGAGTGAGAAGTTTCGGAGTAAAAAAAATTCTCAGAGAAAATGTCTGAGTGACAAGGTTCTGAGAGAGACCGTTTTTAGATAGACGGTACTGAGTGAGAAGGTTCGGAGTGTAAAGGCTCTGTGAGAGAAAGTTCTGAGTGAAAGGCTCTGAGTGATAAGGTACTGAGTGAAAAGTCTCTGAGTGATAAGGTTCTAAGATGAAATTTTCTGGGTGAGATGTTCTGGGTAAGGAGTTTCTGGGTATGAAGGTTCTGTGTGAGAAGGTTCTTGGTGAGAGGGTTCTGAATGAGAAGGTTCTGAGTAAGAATGTTTTGACAGTGAAGCCTCTGAGTGAGAAGGTTCGGAGTGAAGATTTTCTCAGAAAAATCTCTCTTAGAGAGACGGTTTTGAGATAGACGGTACTGAGTGATAAGGTTCGGAGTGTAAAGGCTCTATGTGAGAAGGTTCAGAGTGAAAAGGCTGAGTGATAAGGTTCTGAGTAAGACGGGTGAGACATTCTGAGTAAGGAGGTTCTGGGTATGAAGGTTCTGTGTGTGAAGGTTCTTGGTGAGAGGGTTCTGAATGAGAAAGTTCTGAGTAAGAATGTTTTGACAGAGAAGCCTCTGAGTGAGAAGGTTCGGAGTGAAAATTTTCTCAGAAAAAATTTTCTCTTAGAGAGACGGTACTGAGTGATAAGGTTCGGAGTGTAAAGGCTCTGTGTGAGAAGGTTCAGAGTGAAAAGGCTCTGAGTGATAAGGTTCTGAGTAAGACGGGTGAGACATTCTGAGTAAGGAGGTTGTGGGTATGAAGGTTCTTGGTGAGAAGGTTCTGAATGAGAAGGTTCTGCGTAAGAATGTTTTGACAGAGAAGGCTCTGAGTGAGAAGGTTCGGGGTGAAAATTTTCTTAGAGAAAAGGTCCGAGTGACAAGGTTCTGAGAGAACAGTTCTCAGAGAGACGGTAGCGGAGACCAGGGAACAATTGTAACACGGGGCAAATGTAGGGCATCTACAAAGTAGATCCCAAAGTAGGGTATCTACATCACACAAGCTTGCTTTTCAGTAGATCCCTCCACTTATTGTCTTTGTCACCATTCAATCAATTGCTTTTGTATATGCATGTACTTGTAAGTATTGTTATTATGTCTTTGTGAATGTGAAATCAAATAAAACTGTTTTAATATTATATTTCTAAATGTCATAAAATTCCATCTCTATTTTGAAACATTATAATTTCTCCAAGTCAAACAAAATACGTTTATTTTTTTATTAAGAAAATAAGCTCAATTGTAATATAATGCAATGATGTAGGTCTGAAATACGCGAATAGCGCGCTTCTTGATTAAATATTTGACGTCAGTAACAAGATGTTTTCCATG
>CALNVZ010002100.1:42163466-42202369 GCA_940671915.1 Paracentrotus lividus
TAATATAATGCAATGATGTAGGTCTGAAATACGCGAATAGCGCGCTTCTTGATTAAATATTTGACGTCAGTAACAAGATGTTTTCCATGGGCTGGTAATTTACATTTAGGTCAAACTTAATTGCCTTCTCACGCGTATTTAGGAAATGACAATATGCGGCGCGCATTGTAATGCACTAGCGGAATTCGTAAACAAGTTGTTTTTCGCAGGTGCGCATTTCAGGGATAAATTAATCATTCTCTCCTTTTTCTCCGTTGAGTTTGGTTAACTTTTTTTCTTCCCTCCCTACCCTTAATATGATGCCAGTTAGGTGGTTAAAAGGGACAGGTGAAGATGCTTAAATATACTGGAGAAAATAATTGCTGGGCGAAAGCTGGCCCATTTTTCGAAGAGGTGGTATATATGTAGTCGATGTTGGTACTTTATTGGTCCGAAAATAGTTCGGCATCCTTGATTTATATGAAGGTTGCATAGAGCTTCGAGTATAATTGGGTAACATGATTGGGTTTTGACGGTTTAAAAGGCTGCAGGGTGGAAGTGACAGCTACTAAAGACAAGGTTTTGTTTGAATTCGACTTTAGGGTGTTACGGATTTTATTCACGGGCCTGCGAAATGTGTTCATGGTATATTATTATTCAGTTGATAGTACACAATATGTCCTGTATTTGGTGGCTAAATCTTCAATTTGGAAGGGGTTATGAAAATTGAAGTAGATAGTAAAAATGGAAGAGAAGATGAGGAAGGAAAACATTGGGCTTCTATATTTAACGATTGGTTAGGTAAGCTTGTAATTTCAAGGCTGCTGGGTCTTGTTGATTACTGACATGGATGGTTGGTTGGGCTTGATTATTGACATGGATTTTGTTTAGCTTGATTAATGACAAAGATGGTTGGTTGGGCTTGATATTTGACATGGTTGGTTGGCTGGGTTTGATTAATGACAGGGTTGGTTGGTTCGGCTTAATTTTTTATATGGATGGTTGGTTGGGCTTGTTTATTGTCATGGATGGATAGTTGGGGTTGATTATTGACTTGGATGGTTCGTTGGGCTTGATTACTGACAGAAATGGTCAGATTGGCTTGTTTCTTGATACAGAACGTTTTTGGGCGGTTATTTTTGTGTTTGGCTGATGCTTTGTTCAAGTATCTTAGTGGATATAATTGAGGGGATTGTTTTTTGGTACCGTTTCTGTAATAAATATAATAAATTTCCAATATCCCTCCAGGAGAGGAATGGCCAAGAGCGCCATGATCAGGCGTTGGGGACAGGCTGCGATTACCAGATCTTGCGTAGGGAACCAGTGGCCCAAGAAACTGTTTCCTGTGCCTCTGGGTTGAGCACCGTCTTCCCAGCCAGCCGGTCACGTGAACCGTGAACCTCTGGTTCCCTCATGTGTTGTGTAACCATGGAATCGCAGCCTGTTCCCTTGGTACGTGTAACTTTCAAAGTTAAGAAGACAAAAGGAAAGAGCTGTGCCTTGAATTTGCACGATCAATAACGAAAAACACACTCACATGTAACTGGTTTAAAACAAAAAGGAACAGTCATTATAATCTCAGAAAAGAGTTGAAATTCGAACAGTACAAATGCAAAACAAAAAGATTCCAAACAAGTCCATTACCTTACATGGTTAGTCTTCTAAATGCTGAATAGGATGTGGTATGCATGACCAATGTTACTGATATATTATGATTCTTGTTAACTATTATGTGTGTTTACAATATTATATTTTATGAACTTGTTATGTTTTAAACTCTATTTGTCTAATTTATTATACACACTTAAACAATGGAATTTGGGCAGGCATTTCCGGATACACTTTCAAATATATGCAATTTTTTCAAATTTGGCATTCTATATTTTTTTAATTCAAATGCTGAATTTTTAAATTAATCCGTCGCAATCTAATCTGAATTTACTTGCCATGAAAATCTGGCACATACTAACAAATATGCTATTTTATTAATAGGCAATACTCAACCTTTTAGAATGTAACTCTTCTTTTTTATTTGAAATATCTTGCCAATGCCATAATGATTTGTTTTTTTACAATACAGTACCATTGTACACATGGAGATTTTTAAACATACTATTTTAATTATTCTCAGTCTAAATATCACATTTTAACCTTGTATATTTTTGTTTCACAATGAAGTTATAGAAATGTTAAATGTATCATCAATTTTATGTGTAAATAATGTATTTTAGCCAAAGTATAAGTAAGCGTATGGTAAAATTGCAAATCATATCATTTCGAAAATCATTTTTATTGATGAAATGTGAACAGATGTACATGTATGTAAACTTGAAATGATTGTAAACGTGCATAATTCAGCCCATGGCTGCAAGGTATTGTTTTTAATAAAGACCATTATTGAATTGAATTGAATTGAATTCCGCCATTGCAAACAAAGAATTAGGATAATGCTTTCATATAATTTCACATATATCTTATATCATAATATGTCAAATTGGAAATATATTCGATATATATGTTATATAATTATAATTTCGTAAATCATTATTGAATTGAATTGAATGGAAATTTATTCGACATCATCAGTAAATGTACAGGATATTTTGTCAACATTGTTTCAACATGAATTGAATATACCGAACTCAAACGGAGTTATTAAAAGTTGAGTAAAAGGCAACAAGAAGCATTTTCATTGTATTTCTTATTATAATTTAAATCATGATGGATGATGCGAGTTTGTTGGTAAATCTATTGATCCTAAGCCATTTTTTTTTACAATTGTAGAATATCTTGTTTTTATTTTGCACTTTCCATGTAATTCAGCTTTTAGCTGCAATATGGATTTTTGATCAATAAATACCATTTCAATGTAACAGAGGCTCCCATCCCTAGCAGACACACGCTGCAAACGTAAGCTGTGTACAGAGCATGCGCATTTCATCGCATGAGTTAAAATGTTTCTAACGGAAAAGGTCTGAGTGACAAGGTTCTGAATGAGACGCTTTTGACTGAGAATGCTCTTGTTGAGAAGGTTCTGAGTGAAAGGGTTCTCAGTGAAAGGGGTCTGAGTGAAAATATTCTAGTGAGAGGGTTCTAAGTGAGAAGGCTCTCGGGGACAACGCTCTAGGTGAGAAGGCAATGAGTAAAGAGAATCTGAGTAAGAGGTTTCTGGTTGATCACGCCCTGAGTTCTGAGTGAAAGGGTTCTGAGTGAAAGGGTTCCGAGTGGAAATATTCAAGTGAGAGGGACTGGGTTCTAAGTGAGAAGGCTCTATAGGGGACAACGTTCTAGGTGAGAAGGCAATGAGTAAAGAGAACCTGAGTAAGAAGTTTCTGGTTGATCAAGCCCTGAGTGAAAAGTTCTCGTTAATATTGTTCTGAATGAGAAGAGAGATGACAGGAGAATAGGATATATATATATATATATATATATATATATATATATATATATATATATATATATATATATATATATATATATATTAAATGAAATGTTTCAACATCATTTTAATCTAACTTCATTCACCCAGATCCAAACAATTAAAGGAATTGTACAATGAACACTTCAAATGTACTTTTAAATTAACATATTTTCGTGCGTGTTCATGTCAGGGGTTACTTTCAAATGGGTGTGGGACTTGATTATCATTATAATACTAATTACGACTTGCAGTAAAAGTATCAACAAAAAAAAATAATCAAAATATTATGTTAATGGAACATGATCCTGCAAGGGCGCATCGGACGTTAAAAAACGAAACCAACCAACAAACAAACAAAAACATGGCCAATTGAAATTATTGTGGATCCATTGAGGTCATATCGGAGGAAGACTGATTCCATAGGACATTGAAAGACTTCATTTTGATCCATTTTCTGTTTTTTGTTTTTTGTTTTTTGTTTTTTGTTTTGTTTTGTTTTGTTTTGTTTTTTGTTTGTTTGTTTGTTTTTTTTTAGTCTAAGTTATATAAACTTGCTTAACAACTAATGAACCGTCATTTGCAACTGAATAAAAACGCAGCTTGTTGGCCTTTATTGTGGAAATGGAATAATAAACGATATATTATATGATATTACTGCTTGTGTGCAAAGAGAGAAAGTAAAAATAGACCATTTGCATAGGAAGAAATGACAAAAGATAAAAGAAAGTTTTAAAAAGTGTACGCTTTTTATTGGGAGGGAGGCTTGCGAAGCGATATTCAAACAAAACATTGATTGCAGTGGGGCGATTCTTTGAAAAGTGAACCTTTTTTGGAAAAAATAAAGTTTGTCCTTTTTGTTTTTAAGCTGCACATTCATATAGAGCATTGTCTGAAGTTTCATGAAATGCATTTTACCTTAATTTTACAAATTTTTCATGCTCATTTGCAAAATTAACATGCAAAATTTGAATAGAAAAATTGTAGGGTAGATGTAGGGAATAGCGGACAGTAGGGAATATCGGACGGTCACCACATGTCCAGCCCTAGCTGCCAACATAAGATCAACTGAGTTGAAATACCGGCATCTATTGGTCAGGTGGTCTGTCTGGGAAGGTTGAATGCTGTATCGACAACAACAAGTGAGAAATCTCCGAGAGACTACCAAAATCTGTCAAGGTAGGAAAATTTGCAGGCTGAAAAATGGCCTGATGTAAAAATTGACATTTTAGAGAATGTGATGGTATAAAAATAGAATTGGGGCATGACCTTATTTCATGCATTATGGACATGTGTGGGAGGTGGGCCAAACGTGTATATGAAGTGTTTGCACTGTACAAAGCCTGTATTGGGGTGGCAGTTTGTTGAAAAGTGCTCGTCAGTCATTTTTTTGTGTAGGGAATACCGGACACCACATGACGGCTGTTGTTTTACTTCCGGGTTGAGTTGCTAAGCATGTAGATCAAATAGTATTGCATATATAATGTATATATTTATTTATTAAATTGTTTTACAATTTTGAAATGTCTATTTCTCTTTATTATTTTTGTGATATGTCATGATCTACATGAGATATAAAGTTATTCTGAGTGTTTGAAATTTGTTAGTAAAATGCATATAATCTTCTAAATAAAATAATGTTATAAAAATCAATACAAACATGTTAAGTTGATGGTTTACATTCAAATCAGTGCTTCCAGACAGATCTTTATACAAAAAAAGGGTAAAAACATACTGTCGGTATTTCCTCACTTAGGGAATGCCGGACAATTTACCATGACGTCATTATTTGCATATAACTGCCTCAACAAATTTTGATACCTCAATTTTTTTGGAAAATAAAGTTGAATGATGAGCTAAGCAATGATATCTTTTTTTTGTGATTTTATTGTTTTCAGTCCTAATTAAGCAAATGAGCTTAAGTGGCCGGTATTTCCCTACATCTACCCTACGTAAAATATCATTTCTTTGACCTGACTTGATTGTATATTGCTGGTTTCCATACTTTGATTATTGTCATTATACCTTTTTTAACTTCATTCCTTTAAATTTAAATGAAAAATAATGGTGTTGAATTGATTGTTTTAAGATAATTAACTAAGAAATTAATTGCCATCAAATGTCCACACGTGACCCAAAACACGAAAAGTTAACGCCCCCGAAAACCATGGTCTATTATTATTACAATTTTTTCTCCAAGCTATATATAATGTGCCTTGCATCTCACCAAATATGAAGCCATGCCAGCTTTTAATTTAGTTATTAATTAACTTTGAAATTGGTCAACACGTGACCCACGGGTCACGTGTGTGACCAACTATGGTCATGCCTTAAAAAAAGGACCAGGCTATTTCGGCCATTTCTTGAAAAGTGACCTATTGGGGACAAATAAATTTTTGCTTTTTGATTTTAAGCTGCATATTCAAATAGAGCAATGTCTGAAGTTTCATGAACTGATGTTTTTTCGTTGATTTTTTGCTTGTTCATGCTCATTTGCATAAATTAACATAAATGATAATTAAATGGAAAAACGGTAAATAAAATATCATTTTTTTAACCCTGATGGAATGGATATGCTGACATCCTTACTTGGATTACTGTCATTATATTATTATTTGTCTCTATTCCTTTTAATCTAACCCCAAAAATTGTTGTTAAATTGATTATATTAAGATAATCAACCCTGGAATTAACTGCCTCAAAATGTCACACACAAGTAACCAGAAAAACAAAAAGTGTTAAGCCCGTCTTAACGATGGCTCTGGTATTATTATAATATTTTCATCAAAGCTAGATTTAATGTACCTTGCATCTCGCTAAATATGAATCCATGACAAGTTTAATTGATTATTAATTAGCAAACAAATGGTCACACACGTGACCCACTGGGTGGGGGCGGTCATAAAGGTCTGATTATTTTCACTTTCATTGGCTGAAATTATTTTTCTAGCATTATTGCTCCAAAATGTTCTGCAATAATTTTTCCGACAAAACAACAAAAAGAACAAACAAACAAAAAAACAAAAGGTAGAAAAAAAAAACAATGAAATACATAAGAAATCATTAAAAAATGAAATACACAAGGAATTTAGTTCGATATCAATTTTTTTCCAAGTACAATTATTAGGAATCCTATAAAGATTATGCAACACACAATCAACATTCCAGAAGCTGTAGTTTGTCAATTGAACAAAAATTATGACTTCATGCAATGCTATAATTAGCATATTAATTCATATAAATAAATTATTATTATTATGGGGAAATTACAGTGCTTTCTTGTAGTTTGCATCACACACTACCATCATGCAAATTTTCGGCGCGCTCGCGCGATCAACAGCCGAGATTTTATAGGGGCATCATGGCCCCCGTCCCTACCGCCCCTCCCAGTCTTGACAGCTACCAAAACACCCCATTGACTGACTAGGGTTGAGTTCATTAAATTTTTACCACAGCGGATATAGTAATTGCTCGAAATGTACATTATTGCATAATACATAATATATTCATTTTTCTGTACAATTTGCCATAGGTCACACACGTGACCCACTAAATGCACACACGTGACCCGACATCACGATATAAAATAATAGATTAAAAAAGAAATTTCAGAGATGACTCCTATCCAGTGGTATTTTTTGGTTAACACGTCCATAATGCATATCTCACAGCAATAAGAACATTCATCATTTTAAAACTCACAGGAATTTCAAAATGAAATTGAACTTTCAAAATCATGCCGTTCTGTGAAGTCACACACGTGACCCACTTCTTTTGACCTCTGACTTGAACATGCATATTGTAAATATCTAAAAATATTTACAAATGCATAGCCAACAAATATATTAGCATGATATAAATTATAATCAGTATATTTTTTAAATTGTTAGAGTTATAGCCAATTAAAGTCAAGATTTTGCATAATTTCGGTCACACACGTGACCAAGAATGGTCCAGTGGCGGATCCAGACGGGGCGCAGGGGACGGGCGCCCCCTATAACTTGAAAACCTCTCCTTGACCGTACATGTTGAATTCCAAAAATTTCGGCGGCGCCCCCCCCCCTTCTATCCTGAAATCCTGTATCCGCCACTGGATTGGTTATGATTTCCATTAACAAAAAGACCACAATGGAAACACCATTCTTGTTTGCTTGCTTAAAATATACTTAATGCACTAGAAAAAATTATATAAAACTATAAGAAACGAAAAAAAAAATGATGATAAGTGTTTTAAAAGTAAATGAATTCGTTATATATCATTTTATGTTTGTTGTTATTTAATTGTTTTTGATATTGGAATTCCTATTTTCATTTTCGGTGGGATGATTTCATTTTCTTTAAAGATATATGTCCATTCAGTGTTTGAGATCTATTATCAAATATCGAAATTTTCTATTTATAAATACATTTCCAATATAATTTTCTTCACTGCGTTGTAGTAAAAAGGGAACACCGAACACGATTTGCTTTTATCAAAAGCAGAAAATTAGAAAAATATACCAAACAAAAAGTAGGCCTATGTTCCCCTAAACGAACATCAATAATTTTCTAAACAAGAGGATTTTTACGAATTGTATTACATGTATTTGTAGTAACCCCTTACTTCAATTAGATAAAGAAAAGGTTCAATATCATTTCTTTTACTTCGATTTCATAAAATACCTGATCAAACAAAAATATCAGTAGGAGCAATGAATTTCGCGCCAGCGAGAATTTGTTTTTGGTTTGACATTCAAATTCAGTGGATATTTCAAATCAACAAGTGTTCATTCGAATTCATGCTATATGCTCGTTCCCGTATGCTCGTTCCCGATTTTCCGGGAAAGGGTATATTTTAGGAGCTCAGGTAGGGAAACCCGAGAAAATGATTGAAATAGGGGTCTTTTAGCATTCCCTCCCCCACACGACCTATTTTAGTGGGGGTATCTAATTCAATTTATTTTTTAAAAGACAAAAACCTGAAATAGGGTCCCGAACATGTGAAAAGGGGGTAATTTTGCTGAGACAGAGTATGATTGACCCCCAGAGCGGGGGGGGGGGGATGTACCTTCTCTTCGAACTCATAATATATAACCGTCCAAATTACAATGATGAATAAAAAAGGGTTTATAAACCAATGAAAACAAAAGTATACAATGGAAAATGGGAAATGCGCAGAGTATATCTAAAAATAAATTTTAAAAAGAAAAACAAACAAAACAGAGAGAATGAAGAAAATTTGAACAAGAAAATATATGAAAGAAAAATTATGAAGAGCCTTTGCTGCCACATGTCTATACATTTCAGAAGATGATTAAATGAAGGAGGATTATGAAATGAAAATTGAATAATATAATACAAATATCATTGCCATAACGTCATTTCCCTGAAGAGGAGTGGAGAGGGTGGTCCGTATGGAGGGCCATCCACGCCATATTACATCATTCTATGCCCTTCCCGAAGTTTAAGAGAGAGAGAGAGAGAGAGAAAGAGAGAGAGAGAAAGAAAGAGAGAGAACGGAGAAAAAATTATGAGAGAGAGAGGGGGAGAAATAAAGCATGGAGCCTTTTCAGGCACATGTCCGTACAATTCTGAAAATGATAATAAATGAAGGAAGATTATGAAATCAAAATTATATAATGAAACAAAATATATACATATAATATTGCAATAACATCATTGCCCTGGGGAGGAATGGAGAGACAGGGCTGATGCGTTCATCTCGATCTCTCTCCATCTCCTGTCGCTATGGCCTACACCCGAAGCGTTGATTGTTTATCAGATCTATATGTGGGATATGGTGATGAATATGAATATTCAGTTATAAGCACAAAAGCTATGACCATTCCTTTCAAAGATCGACTTTGATACATAATTTCTTTAGCAATTATAAAATCATGCGTTAGCACACAATATACCATACATAGTAAAATTGACTACGTTTTGCATTAAATAGATAGCTTTAAAATGAAATAGAAAATACAAATACGTACAAATTAGCTCTCGTTTACATTAAATGTGAAATTGAATATTACCATTGTGAAATACGCGAATTTTGTACGTCTTTGATTGACTAAAGTATCTTTTCGATCGCTGTTCACATTAAGTTGAATTCCTAAAGTGTGATATTGAAATGCCAGTTGTATACTACGTCTGCATGCGGGCTGAAGAAACATAGAACATCCCTCTTGTCGATCGTTTATTTCACTCATGATTGCATAAAGATATAATAATAATACATGGGATTTTTAAAGCGCCATTTTCCATTAGGATGAAATGCTCAAGGCGCTTTTACAAAGTTATACAAGAAAATACAAAGAATAGTACACAAGGATGAATGTCTGTCTAAAGACCCTGACATTGATGTATTAAAAGCTGTCTTTGTTTCACCTTTAAATAAAAAGATTTTTTGCAAGCATGCTTGACAATCATGATTCATTCGACTTTATAAAAAGTTCTCAGTATACAACGGGTTAAGCCGAATTTCATTTTTGTTAAAATTTTGATTTCCTCTCCATTGACATTGCGTACAATCTCGAAGCAATAACAAACCCCTAATCAACATGCTGGAACTTTTTTAATAAAAAGGTGTTGAGTTATATCGGTAATGTTTATACACCCATCGACTAACTTAATAGCGAAAATGAGATAAAAACCATTGCGTAATGCATAAATGAACACACGTTAAAGGCAAAATTGTCATTACGAAAGTCACGAAAGTCACCTTTAAAGTATGCTCACTCGACCATGACACGGCGACTAGTGATCATGTTCTCACAAAATGTGTCGATAATGTTGATGATAATTCTGATGTCAATTCTTTAAATGAAATTAATGGATTTCACCATTTTCTAGACCTGAACATAATTCTTATAATTGTGCTCATTCATCCACGAAAAATAATGAAATGTATCGGGATTGGTGATGGATGGTCAAATTTTGGATGATAAAACCATCAAACAATTAAACACAAGGTAGAAAGAAAAATTTATAAAGAGTTATTTTTACACACCCAAAATGACCCTTGTGACTTTTGAAATGCCCATTTTTGCTTTAATCGTTGATCACTCATGCATGTCTCATGGGATCGATGTGATTTTCACAGAGTGTATAAAACCTACCGCCAAATTATTTTGCTCAAAACAAGCCCGTTCAAAAGTTGCATCATTTTGATCAGGGGGGTGGGGGGGGGCTTACTTTTTTGTTGGGTATAGTTCAAAATAAGATTGAAGAAAATCAGACAAATAATAAGTTATGAATATCTTCACAATGCAAAAATAATTCCATTATCCAGTAGCTTTCAATCAGTCAACTCTTTAAGCATTTAAATCTACTGGTCCTCGAGTATGGAATTCCCTATATTTTAATATAACTTACAGCACTAATGTAACAGCGTTTAAAACCAAACTAAAAAAATCAATGATAGTTACCTATGTAAAATAATCTCACACCCTTTGCCCGACCCCCCTCCCTTCCCTATAGGTTTGTTGTATTTTTTTCCATGTTTGTGTTTGTTATGTTTTGTTAAGTGCTTTATACTCCATGTACTTTTATTTATCATGTATTGGGGGCCCCATTAATCATTTAGGGGCACCCTTATCATTTAAATTGTATTTACCATTGTTATTCTTATACGATTTGTATATATATATATATATATATATATGTAGATTTTAAATGATTAAATAAACGAATTGAATTGAGTGAATTGAATCTGATCGCCATACCAAATCGGCAAAACAGTGACAAAGCTGTGATATCATAAAGCATTCCTCGTAACTTTGCCCAAGTTAATTGATGGCAATATGCTATTGCATTTATAAAATATATATATATATATATATATATATAAATCAGCATCCCATCTATGAATAAAAAAAATATAAAAACACACAACAACAACAACGACCACAAAACAAAGATTTTAGGTAGAATTTCAGTATAGACAGAAGATATTCGTAAATGTTGAATTTTGTGCAAAATATCACTTTTCCTTTGACATGTTTGATATATCATCAAAATTAACCGTTTACGAAAATGCATAGATGCAATTACATATTTCCATCAATTTAACTTGGGTCACGATATGAGGAAAACGGTAGCTTAACTAATAAAGTATAAAATTTATGACAGAAAATTATAGAACATACATGGCAAGTAGTGCCCCTTTGACATCGCAACTTTGTGACTGTGCTGCCAATTTGATATAATAGCGACCAGAATAGTATCTTAAAGATATTTATAACTTTCTAATTATTAGTCCGATCTCTAATCTTTCTGCTTTTGATAAAAGCAACTTATTTTGTGTCCGATGTTTCCTTTTAAATAAGAATTCAACCCAAAACAATTTAGTCAATGTTGAATAATAACAACAACAATAACAACAACAAAAACTTTAATTGTGAACCTTGCTTATACTTAGCATCATCTTTTGGAAGAAAAAAAAATGTGTGTATGAAGGATGTGCATTATTGCTAGGAACATTAACTGTCATCATCCATGATTCTTTTCCCATAAATCGAAAATGTATAATGATGAGCATTTTCACAGAGAGTGGCAAGATAAACTTTCCCCTCTACAAACCCCATAAGGGCGGCTCTAGTCAAAACAGGTGTTATAGATGGATAATGGATTCCACTAGAATCCAGGGTTTGATCCCAATATATAAAAGTACAGGAAAATATACATTGCGATGGAGGAGCATGTCGAACCTTTTTTCTATTTTGTCTTCTTTTTTTTTTGCCGCCCCTTTTCATTAAAAGAAAAAAGAAAGATAAATAGTGTATACTGATACGAATGATAGAGATAAGGGTACATATTTATGATCGTGTAATAATAGTAATAATGCCAAACCTATATGGTTCTGGGAATGACCCTTTTAAAAAATGGGGGAAGGCAAACAAGGGGCATATACCACTTTGAATTGGATACGCCAATATGATTCGAATTTATTCGATAACCCCCCCCCCCTCTTTTGTTTTGGTTTATTCGTTTGCCTTTTTAAATATCAAATGTCATTTCAACCCAGTGCTGTTATAATACAACGTGTCGCAAGCAGGCAAAACAATATAGGCCTAATTATACAATTAAAGATCCTAACTGTTTATAATTGAATTAATCCATTCATCGTTTACATTGATGCAAACTGTTAGGGTGGTATCTCACTTCGCGGAGACGTCTCCGCGACGGATAAAAAGTATTAGACACGTCTCGGAAACTTAGGAAACGTCGCCGCGACAATTTTCAAAAACTGTCTCAAAGTTTCAAAGAACCGTCTCAAAGTAGTTTCCGTGACTCATGAAATGTCTCGGAGAATCATTATTGAGACTAAATCATACTATTATCAAGCATGTCATCAAAATGCATTTGATTTTTAAAAACAGAATCTATCGGTTTTCCTAATTTCTATCTGATTTTAATCTTAATTGTCCTAATCTTTTATCAATAAATATGTAAATATTGAGCATTTGAGCATGGTAAAAAAAAGGAGATTCTGATTTCGTTGACGACATAAGTAGGATCATCCCTATAGCACACTAGTCCTTTGTTCTATTATCATTATAGTTGAAATTTCCTACTTTAAATGTTCATTTAATTGTGTATCTTATAATTAAAGCATTTTCACAATTGATATTGATTGATATATAACAATGGGAAAGTGAATGAGAAGGAATAAAACCATCGAATAAAAAATACCCGAATACAACTCCTTTGTCCTATATCAATATCGTTAAAATTTCCTACTTTCAATTTTCGTTTACCTATGTTTTCCTGAAGCATTTTGAATCATTGCAATTAAGAGGAACAGCAAAGGGCAATTGAATGCAAATTAATAAAATTATAGAATTGAAAAATACCTGAAGTACAATTCTTTTGTTCTATATCAATATCGTTAAAATTTCTCACTTTCAATTTCCATCAAAAATAACAAAAATATCGGATCAAATCTACGAGAGACAACAAAAAAAATTATCCGAAGTGACTAGCTACCATCAGCAACATACCTTGTCTTATGAATAGCTTGATTATTATTATTTTATCAATTCTATACAGGTCCCCCTCCCACCCCCACACCCCAAAAGAAATGAGTTTCAGTCCAACATCTTATTCTTATCCACCATATGGCACTGTAACACAAAGAATTAAAATCAATTGCAAATTGATAGAAGTAATCATTGTTGCATGCAGCACTTTTTGCATGAAAGTCTCACACTGAACAAATCAGAATGATTGTTTCAAATTTGCAATTAGTTGAAATCATTTATGTTGCAGGGCATCCAGTATTCATATAGTTATAGTTCCATGAAATCTGGCTATTATGAAAACCCAAATTCGCATGAAATTGCTACAATAATACGTTCAATAAGTTTTGAAGCTGTGTGAATGGTAACGAACTAATAAACGAGTTAAGAGTCACATGTTTAAACACCATAAACATGATAAACGAATCAAATAGATCAAAGTCGAGCAATTAAAACGTATGTGGTCAGTAAGAAAGGGGCATGTGTTTAAAGATAGGTAGAGTAATTTTCGATGGAGAATGTATGAATGAAAAGTAATGCCTTTACAAGATTGGAACCCTTACAACATATAACATAGCCAATAGTTGCTCAAACTGTCTTAATCAAAAGATCAATTAATTAACGAGTTCAGATCTATGATTGATATCAATTTTCATTCAAATTGAATGCCCGTACCCTGAGAACAAGTAGATGGAACTGACATATTGGAACTATTTAATTTTAAAGCATGGATCAAATTACCAGCTTCTGATTTCTTGTTGGTTTCCTTCCAAATGTATAGCTGATGGCAACCATGTAAATTAAATTGATTATACCTAGTATTTCCCCTTCCCTCTCTCCCTCACCCCCCCCCCCCCCCCCCCCTCTCTCTCTCTCTCTCTCTCTCTCTCTCTCTCTCTCTCTCTCTCTCTCTCTATTTCATTATCCATTTACATAATTATATCCAACATCTCTATATCCTTTTCTACCTGTCTCTCCATTCATTTTTCCTACCCCATTCAGTCCTCCTGTGTTTTATGGTGCTTATTGGTATTGGTGTAAGATTTGTGTGTGATTTTTGGTCTACCGAAAAGCATAGATTATTTTTTTTTGCGAATGCATTTTGCTATTATTATGATTATATTGATATTTTGCATTATTGCCATACGATTTTAATTGTTCATTTAACATTTAGAAACACAAATGAGTATTGAATTGAATTTAATGAAATTCAAAAGTAAAATTAATGAAGGAGTGAAATCCTGGTAAAGCAATTGTTCTTTTTATGCCTACGTCCCATTTTGATTACGGTGTTGCGATTAAAATGAAAACTTTTGCAAAAGCCAAATTACAGAGCGACAGTTGTAGTGCGATTATCATGAGAACCTCTGAGTTATTGACCAAAAAAAAAAAAAGATATAATGGGAAGATATCATTGATTGAATATATCCTCCATAATCGATTAATATTATTGATAATTACTACAAAATTATGTTCACACGCCTTATCTAATTACGAGAGTTTGATAACATCACTTGAAAGTTTGATGTAACATTTTTAGTAAAATTTATTATATATATATTTTTATTTTTATTTTTTTTATTTATTTATTTATTTTTTTTTTTTTACATAGACCCACATTTATTGGTAAACGATAAACTTCACAACATTGGGTTATGAAAATTGAAAGGGGAATTTAAAAAAGTAAACTCTAATTTGGCAGACAAATTACTTTGTAGTACAATTTGGTAAATTAGTCATGTCATTCAAGCGTTACCAGAAAAAAAACTGATAAACAGGTGATTTCCTTATAGTTTGTTAAAAAGGTTTTAATAGATTATATTTCATTGTTAACGTTTAAAAGGGATAAAAAAAGGTGAATCTAATTGGTTTTGTCAAACGAGAAAGATGCGAATAATTGAAATTAGTTGATTTGATGTAAAGGTTGCACTTACCTGAGTCGCTATCGGGTCTTGAAGGTTCGTCATCGCCGTTCCCACAGGCGGGATGAGCGTTGCCAGAACCGGTGGAATACCCGTGTTTTCCGTGCGTCGTCAGGGCATGGTGAGCCAACGATGTCGGCGGACTATGGTGGGCTCCTGGAGTATAGACTTCTTGATAGAAGAAAGGAAAATGTCCAACAGGCTTATCGCCATGATTAGGAGGGGGTGATGTCCATGAATGACCACCATTGTTGGCACAGTTCGCAGGTGTGATAGCCCCCGTTGACGAGCAGCAAGTCGCCGAGCTGGACTCTGGGTCGACGACGCCGCCACCCACGGCACCAATCCCGCCGCTGCCGCCTCCACCCGGTGGGGTTGGGTATCCTCGCAAACAGTTCGTACTGCTGTGGTAAGAAAATCTGCTCATTAAACCCACATAACTACCATCGTGAGAAAGGTTATAACCATTGTTATGACCAGTTGAAACGGTGTCATAAAATGTTCCAATGTTATGAGGGAAGGCACGGGGAGCTTGTATGCCTTCCATAGTTTTATTGTCGTTCACACGCAAAAAAATATGATATTACCTTATTTCCCCCCACTTTTCACTTTCTATAATCTCAGCAATCTCCAAAGATCTTTTTTATCGAGTTTGAGCTCTGCCTACCATGATATCCAGGGCGTTCGATTTGCTTATACTTCGGTAATTTCACGAAAAAGTCATAAAGACCCAAAAGCGTAGCTCATCTTGGTTGTGTGTATCTATTTAGGCAGACGAAACAGTTATTACCGTTTCCCTCAGGACAGAGACGAGTGACACAAAGTGCGTCCTCATGAGGGTGTAAACAGTAGCTGACAACCTACACCTAATGCGATGATATTGGACTAAAGGAAGACACTACTGCATGGTAGCAAAGCCTTGGGTTTCACCTACTAAATATAACATACCTATATGACCCGCCATTTCAGTTGAGTATCGGGGTGAAAGGTCATAATCGATGATAAACGGTTTTTATTATTAAGAAAATCAACATATTTAAACGGTTTGAGCGATTTTTTATCATCTTGATTATGGTTATAATAGTCTGAAGGCCTTTGTCCGAGAAATTAGTTAGTCATACGACAAGCATTTCTACATTGATGTTTGGTGAATGAAATAAGAGTAAAAGTTAAAACATAATGTCACATGGCAAATTTTGGACCAATCAAATGCTACGACCATGTGAGAGTAAAACAAAATGATAACAAAAACTGCCCAAGGACAATTCGGCTGTAAACGTTTCGCTTCTCTTATCAAGCCATGTATCTCCCAACGTATCATCGCCAATTTACAAAATAGACACAGCCATGTTTTCCAAATCTTAACAACATTTTATTGGATGAAGATTACAAGGGATATGACGGGGTAATACAATTATGCAGCCCGGATAAATCATACCCTGTTATAACATACCTACCTTGATAAAAAAACATGGCGCTAGCGATATGGGCAGCATCTGAATGTTGTCGTTATCACGTGACATGGTTCGTTGTGTTGGTGTTGCCAATATAGAACACTGCCAGCCAATGTAATGTGTTCTGGAACTGTATAATTGAAGACAAAAAAAAAATAAAAATAATAATAAGTGGTTCAAATCAATAAAGTGATATTGGACATTCTTCATTAGCAGTATTGAGAAAGTCAACTTCAATCATTTTAAATTTAAGATGAGATACTTTGCTCAAAGTTGTACATACATAATCAAATTATTTTTTAAACATACATGTCTTTAGATCATTGTAGATCGAGTAGGTTTATTAAAATTGTAACTTTCTGTTTTGCTATAATTGTCATGCATTTACATTAAAATTCTCGGATTTCAATTTTGTTATCTATTTTTACCACTTAATGATAGGTTTCATGTGTCTATATGTTTCTGTATTTCTGCATTTCTTTCTCTCTCTCTCTCTCTCTCTCTCTCTCTCTCTCTCTCTCTCTCTCTCTCTCTCTCTCTATCATTGCATACGTATTCACTCCCATTTTTCTCTGCTATTCACAATCTGCCTTTTGTTGTGTTTAGTCGTCGTTGTCTCTGCGTTTTTAATCTGCATATCGAATTAATTTCCTCAAAGTTTCTTCCATATCAACACAAGATAAGTTTTATAACTATAACGTAGAGATACAATACACTGTTAAAAAAAAAAAAAAATACAGCAAAGTGATGTCAGCAGAGTTGCCATACAAAAATGTAATTTAAAAAACAGTTTTGTTGTAAATTTCTCCTCTAAGAATTAATGAAAGAGAAGGGGAAAAAAATCATTAGAGTTCTATATCCATGATAGGTTAAAACGGAACAAATGTGTTACTCCTGATGTATATTTTGTATTTCTCACGTAATTATTTGCAGGATAAATTTACAACAAAACTGTTTTTTTTTTTTTGTAATTACATCTTTTTATGGCGACTCTGCTGACAGCAGATTTGCTGTAAAAATACAAATATTTTTTACAGTGTACTTTAGTATCAAACTATTCAAACGTGTGTGTAATTGAAACGTCTTAAGTTGCAATAGTGAAAGAACGTGAATGTTGTATTGACAAGATAATAATACTTTTAAAAAATGATCATGTTATTATTACCATTTGTGTTATAGAGCTATATTTCTAATGATGTACTAGTATCGTATAAGCATGGTAACATAAGAAGGTAAGACATTAGAAAAGGCTAAAACGACAATACACGATTTGTGTTCGATTGGAAGGAGGATTAAATTATTCGAGTACATTTAAATACTTTATTATATTAAGTGCATATTCAACACTGCTATACCTAACCCCGATATATTATATGCCCCCATAAAATTAACATTGGTGAGTGAAGCTGTAATAAAGTTTATAGCAGTTTATTTAACGAAGGTCAGTTTTTATTATACAGTTCTTGTTTTCTCACAATCTTTCGTATTTTGCCCATTTCGCGTTTTAAACTGTACTGAACTTCTTTGAACTTATAACATCAAATGCATTATTGTATATCTCTTTATATTTGAATGTTTATTTGAATGTGTGTAACTTTATGTTAAATGGAATTAGAATTAGATTTGAATCATGAGTCTTGAAAAGTTTTCCTTCAAAATATCTTTGAGAAGCCAATGAAATATCATTATTTCCCAGTTTACTAACATAGTACCAGCATTTTCTCTAAGAGATGCTATATCATAAATATATATCTTTGAAGTCAGTTATTATTGAAATGTAAGTTCAATCTTAATATGATCATGATCATAATGAATATATGATAAATGTGAATATCCAATGTGAAGTATTTGACCTCGCACATGTATTGTTAATAATCATGATAAAACAAGAGATCTCTATAGTGAAAAATATATATAAAATTAGGATCGAATACTGGTTTTGAAAATCTGTTATCATTGAATTCAATGTAATTTTATCTCATTAATATTAGAATTCGATAGAAAATGGATAGATCTATGAAGAAGTTGATGCACCGAGACATAGGATTAAAGGCGATCTCGAGCCGGGATCTCCCCGATGACCAGCCAAGGCTCTCCGCCTATCCTAATCACCAATATCCGTTACACTCCTCCATCTTCATTCTAAATCCTACGATCGGCACGTTCTTCTAATCACTACCCTCAACCCATGAATTCCTCCCTCAAAAACACAACTACCACACTCTCCAAGATGACAGAGAAGGAAAGAGACATCACATAATCGAACATGGTTCTCCTATTGTGCCAAGTCATTATAGAAACAAGAGATTCCGCACGATTATCTGACTAATTATTACTATTCTTAGTTATTCATGCGCTGTTTAAAACCGTTTCTTCTGTTCTGCCTGGTCGTCGACGCCTGGTGCAGGCCGACGGGTGCCGACATCTGAGAGCAAGCTGCTTCTCAATCCGACGGTGCTCAGAACAACGAAATTGTCAGACAGGTAATGGATTTAATTGATAACCATCAAGTTGTTCATGATCTCCTTTTCTCAGACCATTATATTTTATGAGAATAGGAAAGTGAATCATAGTAACGGGACGGCTAGACACACATTATTCCGAGGGACTATGTTTGGAGGGGGCTGGTGTGTTATGAAGAGAAAATATAAATTGAGATACGAATATGTCCGATGTTCTGAAGATGTGTAATTGAAACTCCCAGAGGTGATATAATTCTTAAGCACCATTAATTATCCATTTACACCCGCCATAAACTTCTCAATCATGTTTTCTTTTTCATTCCGGAGCCTATCGTCTGTACAGAATTCAGCGTGTCTAGAGAGAAATCTCTCGTTTTCATAATTATTTTGTTCATGACTTCATCTTTATCTCTTCCAACCCCTCTTCCTCTCTTAATGTATACCAATTGCCCCTCTCCTACCTCTTTTGAGCTTTATATCTTATACCACCCCCTCTGTATTTTTTTATTTATTTAATCATTTATTTTTATTTTTATTTTTTTTTTTTTGGGGGGGGTATCCCTTCTTTACAGTCTTATCACATTATATATTTTTTGAGAATGTTGATGTGATAAATTACTCTTGAAGATGGAAATTTCTGTAAATCAGCCTTAGATTAAACCCTTAAAAAGTTAGATCTAAAATCTTTCTTCTTTTTTTTTTTCATTTGTTTCTCTTTTTTTAAGGTTTGTATGTACAATTTTTTATCATTTATTATTTGTGTTTGTTGTAGTAGAGTTATTCTTGCGCCCCGTTTCGTTAATCAGACTTTAAACTCTTCAGAAGTTAGATCAAAAATCATTTTCTTCTTTCATTACACATCTTCTACATCCGATGCATAGGAAGATGATAATTTACCTGATATACTTATCATGCTTATTGGGGATATAAACTTGTTACTGTAGTCTGTATAAAAGCAAGGCGTCTTTCTTTAGTTTTATTTAATTATTGTTCTAAAAGGCGAATATCGAATTTATCCTTTATAGTTTTATAATATTCTTGTCAAGCGTTATCATTATTTTTAAAACTAATATTCTTGTCAAGCGTTATCATCATTTTAACAAAGCAGTTATTTAGTCAATGTTATTATCGAAACATTATTGTACATGGGCTTGTTTCATTTGCTCAAAGCTGGGGTATAGTTTTACCAACTAGAAATATAAGCTTGAAAGTTTTGAATTGCTTTGAGATACAAATAAAAGATTGTATGATAAAACATTATATCGCTTGATGAATGAGATCTGAAATATGATCATAAATGTGAATAATATGACGATAAGCACGCTTTATGAAAAAGTCTTGTCTCAAATGAGATAAATTTCCCTTTTCTTTGTTTCTTTTAACAGTGAAATTGATTTTTTTAATTTTTTTTTTATTTACCACTTTCATTTTGTTTTTTAAACGAATTAACAGACATCGATGATGAAAAGGAAAATTTCCCGATAACCTGATTTTTTAATCGCTTTCGGACATCAGGACATAAATGATCTAAATCTATAGAATTATTGTATGGAAAATCTATATATATAGTTAAGAGAAATTATATATATCACTGCCAAAAGAGGGCATCAAATCTGCTCTAGCGGTCATATTTAATTTTTCATAAAGACTCAATATGTAACAAATTGGCCCCATTGCTCTTTTACAGTTGGAGTGTTTTATACAAGTTATAAAATAACAATATCATTGATATCTTTTCTTACCAAGACTTTTATTAAGCTTTAATTATTTTTTGTAAAAAAAATTATTTAGCTTTCGTCTCTTGAATTATATTCATTAATGTGAAAATTGAATGTATTGCAATTATAGTTATCCTCTATTTATATTAAGAATCTTTCTTAAATTTGGCTATATTTATTAAAAGCTGAATGGCGCGGATAAACCCTTCATATACTTTCCCAATGTGTTTTGAAAATTCATAATCAATTCAAAATAATAGTCAAATTCATCTCGTCAACATGATATTTTGTTAGTAAACTTCTTTTTTATTTTATATAGAAATACGAGTAATGTTGAATATGGAATTGGATTCATTTATATAGAATCAGATGAAATTTGTTTAAAACAATAATGCTGTTTCAACGCTTCTTTGATTTGCATCTAAATTGCGTTGATTTGGGAATGAATTCGTCCTGTAAGAAAGTTTGTTTGTCAGCTTATAATATTCTAATTCTAATCTATATTAGAAAAAAAAAACAACACCTAATCATTTTTTTTTTTTTTTTTTTTTTTTTTATTCATTCTATTAAAAAAAATCTTTAGCGACACGGTAAAATGTGGGTAACAGAAGTATTTTAATAATTTGTTAAATATCATTTTAATACGAACAAGATTTCTGTTGGTATAATAGTGATATGATTAATTAATGGTCTATAATAAAATTAAGTTAATCTAGTAAGGTACGTATGCAATCTGAGAATTACATCCCCTCTATTTTTTGGTTAATGGTAACTCATAAAAATAGGATCTTTTATCATAAATATATCGATAGATAGATCGATGAAATTGAATAATGGATTATACAATAAATCTAAGTTTTTTACATACTTACGTTATTCTAATAATGTAGCCAAGGAATAAAGAATATATTGTAAGCACACATCAAATGAAATGCATCGGATTTACGTCTGGAACATCAAACTTTCTCAGTCTTACATAACAGTAAACTTTTATTTGCCTATAGCGGTTAAAATTAGATTGATAGGAAATAGATTAAAATAACTAAGATCGTTGCATGATTCCCTTCAGCGTACCTCGCGATATACCCTCGGAGCACCCCGGCTGAAATGGGGGCCAATGATCCGTTGCCAAGTGGGAGTGTTGCTTGAAACGCAATCGTTTCATGATGATTCTTGTTTAATTAAACGGTTCTGATTTACCGTTTGAACTTTTCATACCACATTCATTAGTAACACAGACAGAGAATTTTTTTGACAGGAAAATGAAACCCCCAAGAAGAATCAATCCTATACGAAATGAGTAAAATGAGAAAAGCAATAAGAAAGTTCCATCGAAATCTGTTTTAAACTAATGGAATATGGGATTTTGATACATATAATTGTTATCATTTAAATTCTCTACCAGCATTAAAGAAAAAAAAATCAATTAATGCGATTGTATATACCGGTAGTTATCTTAAACATTCATGACAACTGTGAATGAAGTCAAAGATGGTAAGCATCCCAGAGAAAACTTGGAAGGATCCATGATAATTCACTCAAATTCTTCAAGAAAGATATGGCTATTGTTTATTAATTGTTCAATCAGCAATTATATAAGCAATGCCTTTGTTCAAAAAGTTATGTTGCTGTAACAAAATGCTTAATCTTATAGATGCATGTATTTTTTATGATTAAAAATACTGTAACAGTATTTCGTGAAAAAAATCTAGGCAGAATGTTGGAAAATGTATATTAGAATACATTGCAGCGGTTTTAAAAAAAATCATTGCAAAAATAAAAAGCATGGACGATGGACGGATAGAGAGAGATGATGGAGATAGCTCCTTATTGTGGCTTTGCAATTGTTTTATTTTATTATTTTGTTCTAATTGTTTGATTTTTCTATACCGAAATGATCGATTCATAGTAATTCTATAGCGCTGCTGTTATGTTTAATGTTAATGAACACAGAATATGCAATGTGACTTTTGAGACTTATATTCCCATGATTATATCAAAAAGTAAAATTAAGGTAATTACCACAACATGCATAAGGTATATTCTTTTGCATCAGATTTGCAGTTGTATTTTGGACAGAAAATTTGTAACAAAAGACACAATTACTGGTACTTTAATAATAAAAACAAAAAATAATAATAAAAATTAAAAAAATCAGCGTTTATACAGCTAGTGCGTCCAAAAAAGAACTTTTGACGAGGCTACCAAATTAAAAATATATGATTTTTGAGGAAAAGGTTTAGATGTATATAAAGCTCATATCCTCAACTATCATTATGACAAACACAAAATCCGAAAATGACGCATTCTTCAGTGAGAAATGCCCACTTTTATGAAGGACACGAAAAATAGCCTGCGCAGGAATTCGCTATTCATTTACCACCTGGGTATGGTATGCCAAGAAGGATTCAAGAAATAATGGAATGAATCAGCGAGTAAAAGATATATCAAAATTCAGAAATAAACAATCAATATTATGGAAAATGTAGTTTTTCACCGTTTTGTTTTCATATCATTGATTTTTGCTCTGACTTTAGTTTATTTTGGTCTTTGTTAGCCTATTTATTCCATTATTTACTTGAATCCTTTATTTTTAATATGGTAGCCTTGTCAAAAGTGTATAGTTCTTTTTGGGACGCACTGTATACCGCCTGTTTCTGAACACAGATACAAATCCTGTTGAGTTGAAAGTAAACGTAAACCGATGCATGTAATCATGCATGTAATGCAGCTTAAGTTAGAGAAAGTCCGTAGTTAGATAAATGATTTTGTTTCTACTATATATTTATCAAATTCGATTTCGTCATCTAATATTTTCCTTTCTCGAAAAAAAATGTTCCGATATAAATATCACTAAATTCTTTAGAAGATGTGGATAGAGTCCTGGATGTATACATCGAATCTTGGAGGAAAGAAGAAATGATCGAACCAAATAAAACAATACATATTATCATTCACAGACCTCTAGACTTCTACATATATCGACTTTCATATGCACAAGTCTATTCATCAATTGAAGATGCTAGTACTAGATGTTCGTATGTTACATTTTGGCCCTCTGTTACATTTATGTAACAATGTGTCGTGTTCATCCAAGCGTAAAGTCATAACACACAAAAATGGTACCAAAAGATGCGGGAGGAGTTACTCTTTCGGAATATGTAAAATAATTGAAGATGATAGTACTAGATGTTCGTATGTTACATTTTTACCCTCTGTTTCTCAAAACTAATTTGATGTAACATAGGAACATCTAGTACTAGCATCTTCAATTTGGCAATTCCATTGTATACTTAAAAAACATGAAATCTGAAAAAAAATATGGCAACATTAATAGCTTCCATTTTTTTCAGTTACGCAAGTGGATATAAAAATTCCACTGATGTAATTTTTGTATGTTTCTGAGGTTGTGCCACAAAACATTTCCTTCCACCGATTATTCCGATGATCTATTGTGGCTGGAAGACGATAAAAGCTAGTTGTAATAGGAAACAATCAAACGGCCCTAGGGACCTGTGAAAGTGACTGCATATTTGATGACAGACATCTCGATATGTCTATGTATTCATCTTCAAAAGAAAAATGCCTCTAGAAATACATTTATGAATTCCGAGGGATTGTGGTTAAGTGGATGGGTCTGTGCAGATTGAGGATGAGAAGGTGCGAGTTCGAAATCGCGACCACTGTACATTTGGTAAGACATTTCTCTTTTATGTTGCCTCACCCCACCCAGGTGAATTGAATGAGTAAGCCTACCTATTCGAAAGAGATCCTTTCACTGTTTGGCGACTTGTCACGACAAGGAAAAGGCGGGTTGTTACTGCGCAGCCGACAATGACAATATTGATACAAAATGTATACATTAAAAATAATGCTTCCTGCCAGGTTATGACAAATTGTAACCTATAAAACCCAACCTTCAATAATATTTCCATGATGAGGTAGTAAACATAGTGATAGAAGGCGGACTCATGATCGCTGGGGAAAATAACAAAGGAAAAAAAGAAGAAAAAAAGAAAAGAAAAGTGGAACCCCCGAGGATTCCAGTTTAGATTGCACAGGTGATAAGACACGATTCTCCAGCCATTTTTCTGTGTGTATTTTTACTAATTATTTTCAAGGATACAATAAATCAAGATGGCGGTGCACCTGCGATAAATGTAACGGAGCAATGACATAGCTGGCGTCCTTAATTAATTTTACGACACCATTAACTGACCACTTCTGTGGAGAGAGATTGGGTCTTGTATTTAGAGTGGGTAGTAACATAAGTTGTTTTCCTACAACAGTTTTGTACAAGAAAAGAACAAACGAATGGGGATAATTCATTATTTGATATAGGCACGGTAAATCACATCATTTTATTCGAGGCTTCTTCAAAACTGTTAAATAAGCTTGTATATCATGAATATCTTCCCATAAGATATCATCAAACTTCGTCAAGTATCATGATTTTACTCTCAAATTTATACAGACAAGGGGAAAACTTTCTCAGATATTCTTCATAATACAAAAATATGGACTTGATATATGAAATTATCGCTAATTTCAAGGTATGTTTTACTATACTCCCGTTTCTCAAATTCGCGAAAGCAAAAAAAGGAATAAAAAAAAAAGGGACTTATTGGTTGTTTCTTTGAATATTGTGGCGGATCCAGGTGGGGCGCAGGGGACGCGTGCCCCTTCTATATTTGAAAAACACTCATTGACTTTACAATATTGACATTAAAAAAAATAATCGGCGGCTCACCCCCTTATCAGGCCTGGCGCCCCCCCCCCTCTGTTTTCCAATCATGGATCCACCACTGGAATACTCATTCTAGATGTTGGAAAAAACGAAACTCTGTTCTAATTTGCCAGCAATATGAAATAATAAGCTGTCTCGACATAACAAGAATAATTTTTAATTCAATCAGTTGCAAGCTCGAATTGGATTAGGCTATTCCCATACTCATAAATCTGCATTGTATGCATTAATTTGTATTTATCATGCTGATTCTATAATGGCCAATATTGCGGAGATTCGGGTGCATACTTTGATGAAAGAGTTAGAGTTCATGTCACTTGGTCATGCGTATTTTGATATAAAAAATGCTCCTTTATCTACGATTATAATGAAAGAACACGAAGTGACGTGCATTCAACAATTTTAAGTTATAATTGACAATGATTGAAATAAATCATACGCTACCACGCCTTTGACATAAAAGCAAATCATTATAAGTTTATATATATATATATATATATATATATATATAATATATATATACGTGTATTATTTATATACTCAAACCGATTTTAGAATTATTCTCTTGATTTCCAAAATAATATTGGCTTATTGGGAGAGCTGGCTTTATTCTAATGACAGAGAAATATAATGTATTCAATTATTATCACTTTTTATTTGTTGAAAGATTAGATTATACTTAATCAATACCTTAGAAAAAGGATTACCACATAGTTTTAACTGAAACATAATCTCTAATATCAAGTTTGTTTGGACCATTTTTTTTTTCTTATCAAAATTTTCTCTGCAGATGCGTAATGCTGCTGTCCATGATTACTATTTACAGTTTGTATTATAACAGCTGCTACTTCTATTTGCATAATATATTACTCGAATAAACAATTTTTTATCCGATCTTGCTTTAGACTTACTTTGTTATATTGTGTTCAATATAATACACACAAACTACTTTTCAATTGCACAACATGAATGATTAAACAGGCTATGCTTCCGGGCCTTAAACATTTGACAATAGGAAATTGCTTTCAATAATGTTATTAACAGTTAAATGTTAACATTGAGGCGAAAATGTAGGTTTGTGTGATCATTATATAATTTTAGAGTCATTTGATAGTTGAATTTAAGGACTTTATTGCATAATCATATTCCATTCTAGCAGTCCGAAGACAAGATTGCGATGGTTACAAGCATAAAAAACCAACAACAACATTTACTTTAGCACTGATATAATAATGAATGATAGCGTTATGAGGAGTGCTATATTGCTTATATAAAAACTTCTGCTAAAATAATAATCATCTTCATTGTATTACTGATTTTAACATTTCATAAAGACTCTAAAACTATTGGATAAATTCATTTGAGTACGATTGTCTTCGAGAGTACTAGTATCAAAATAACGAAAAACTTGTTTGTATAATAATTATTCTCATGTATACAAGTTGGAAAGATATCTATTAAAAGTCTGCTAAATTCTAATAATTGTTGATATTCCAGTCTGTAAAATATTTTTTTTCTCTCAGTAATATGATATCTATATAAAAAAAGAAATACACCATTCAGATCTCGAAAATATTATAGTGCATTTATGCCATGCACGCAACAACGCCCAGATGACGCGTTTGTATCATGTGTATAGGGACTCGGACGATCTGCAAAGCTGGACCCCCGAGAATCCAAGATTTCGACAGCGGTCCCATGCGATCATTATTTTGTAGGGCCTAAGTTTGTTTCTTGGTCACTTCCCATAATTTCGAAACAAGCATCAAGTCGTTCGCATGCAGAACATTGTTACACATAACAAGTCAGGCAATTTTGGCACAATTTTTGAATATTTTTCAATGGAACAAAACAATAAAGATAAACATACAACGACCAAAATAATGTGCATTTACATTTTTACTACATTATATTAAACAAATGAATCACCTCGATACTAGTTTTGTTTTTAAAAAAAGTTAAAAACACTGAATAAATAAAAATGTTTTACCTGTTCAGCTTGCTCTTGCATGTTAGTCCGTTGAATATTTCCTACTAGAAATAAATACATACTCACAAGCTGCTCGATTTATACTGCCTCGATTCTGTTTTCAACAGTATCATTGCCAGTTTGAACACCTTGTAAAACTTTATATATATTTTAACGGCCCCAAACAGTTGTAAAATCGCATCCGCTCGTATAGAGAACTATACGATATATCGTAAAACGAGAGGGCTTTAATCTCCCAGTTGTAAGGAAATATGATGGTTTTTATCTCGGGTGTATAATGTATAATATCCCAAAGGGAATTCTATGTGGTATTTCGTTTGTTTTATGGAGAAGCGGCGCTGAATGGCAATGAATTGTCATTGTTTCTCTCCGAAGGGGAGAACGAATTAATTTTAGTCGTGTGGGTAATAAAGTTCATATGCACTAACTGATAGATGGGGGATGAGGGTGGATTGGTTTAATGACTTTGACGTAGCTGTCATCATTAGAGGGTAATAACCATAAACTAGAAGCAAACTAACCGGCACAGTCGGTTACGTCATTATTTGACAGTAGTGGAAGTAACACGTTATTTTGGTATACCCAATCGAAAATCTCCCACTTTTTGGATGAAAAAGTTATGTGACATAACTTAATTTGAACTTAAAAGAAAAAAAAAAAAAAAAACATTAATCGTTCTTTTTGGTCCCATAAACACAAAAATTATGCAATTATTTAAAATATGATGCCTTTCAATTTCAGAGTATGTAGGTCACTTTCACGAAAATGAAAATGAAAAAAAAAGTCTAAATTCGTTGATGGTGTTGCTTCTTCAAAACTCATCTGATATTCAATTTTAAATTCAGCTAAGTTGTTGAGCCCTGCCGTTTTCTGTTCAAAATAAGGAGGATTTTTTATCAAACAAAGCAAAGACAGAATAAATGTTGCAGATAAAAGTATTATATTTGATACACTATAACACAAATAAAAACAAATTGTGCTCTATTTTATGAAGTTAATTTTTTCTAATCTCAAGTTATTTGATGTATTTCATCGTGCACACTTGTATAACCCAAAAATGTGCCCTCGGAAAACCTGAAAATATTATAGCCATGTGCTTAATTAATGGTTCCAATGATTTAGGCTTGTCTTCTACAGGTTTCTTAAAAGCAAACTGGTCCATTTTTCGCTGATAAAATTTAAAGAGGCGCACACAACCATTGCCGTAGTTCCAAATGAATGCAGATACAAGTGGAATATTAGGGGGGGGATGTATTTTCAATTGATGTTAATTCACAGTCTCGGAAACACTACTCACATGGTAGATCGATTAAACCATCGTTACTAAGAAGTATGGATAACTAATCATATTAAAAGCCACAAAATATGTAACAATATTAAAAAGCTTTAACCTCCAACCTCCCCATGAAAAGAAGAAGGGGAAGAAGACGACGAGAATCCCCCTCCAAATGCATTCATCCGTACTCGCGAACTGGGTACAAAACTGGGCAAACTAACTACATGCAGGTTTGAATAAAATGAGACGGATTCATCGTAACAAGATGGTAACGATGAGGGTTGCGTGAGGATAGTTAGAGAACGAAGAAAAGAAAGAGATATGTACAATGTCATCTATATCGACATAAAATACTGACAAAGGGACATAATGTTTATCGCTTCTGAATAACTTTCTTCTTTTTTTATTATTTGATCATTAGGCCCTATATAACTGGTATCAAATCTTTTATACAGTTACAAGTCTCTTAATTGTTATATTTTTTAAATTTCAATTCGTTTTTTAAAGTGGAGAAGTGGAGGGCTGAGCCGAAAGTGGGGGGGGGGGGGGGGTGGGAGCTGAACAGGCTAAAAATCACAAATGTATGGTCATTTTTGCATTTTTGTGCACGTTTGCTGAAAAAAAAGTGTGGGGGGGGGGCTTCATGAATGAAGGGTTGTGCGGTTGTGACAATAATGTATTGAAAAGATAAATACAAAATGTACACTTACGGTTAAAAAAAACAAATAAAAAGAACGTACAAGCTGTTACTTCCATCATTAGGATATCTGATTTCAATGTGCTTGGTGACCTCAATATTTCTTTTCTTAATATTGGCTGCAGCATATTCTTTGTGTTTGTTTTTGTTTATTTTTTTTTTTCGTTCTGCTTTTCTTTTGTTCCTTTTCCGTCCTGTTTAATTTTCTCTATCTTTATTTTATTGCTCAGTTTAATTTTTCTCTTATTGTTGTCTCTTGAGCTTCTTAAAAAAAACACTATTGTAGAACGAATATCGGTCAGGGAACCTTTTCTACAAGCAATATGCTTCCAAGGTTTCCTCTACATTTCTGCATGCATGGTGTTCAATCAACTTTTGTATTTGAATGTTATTATCAACTCAATTTGTTGTTACGTAATATTTAGGCCTACTTGTTTGTATATTTACTCACTGTATTGCTCTGTATATGTATCGACATTGTAAACATTGTTAACTTCCATAATATTCTGGAAATAAAGCATAAATGAAAAAGAAAAATGAATTTAGTTAAAAATGTGTCCATTTTTATTTATTTATTTATTATTATTATTATTATTTATTTCTTTTGTATTTATTTTATTTATTTATTTTTTTTGAATTTATTTATTATTTATTTATTTCTATTTTATTATTTTTATTTTTATTTATTTTTTTATTTTTTTATTTTTTATTTATTTTCACTTATTCATTTATTTATTTATTTATTTATTTATTTATTTTTTATTTATTTTTTATTTTTTTTTTTTGGGGGGGGGTTGCATGTTATCAAGGAATGGTGGGGTCAATATTTCTCCATAAGTCTTATCCAGAATTGTTAATCGTGCTACTTTATGATATCAAATTCTTAAATAGTATTGTAAAATGTGTTTTGTTATACGTATAGCAGGGATTTTATTTTGCGTGTATTATTTTCATGAGTGGAATAAAAGAACTTTTTACACAAAGAAGAGAAAAATTACAAGCTTTTATACCTTTATTGTCAGATAATACACATGGAATAAAACCATATGACACTTTGAAATGCTCGACTCGACAAAATTAGTTTATTTATCACAAACCAGCCTAATTATTTGCCTCGTTCACAAATGAACTCACCGCCACACTATGCCTACTTGCGAATTTGTATATGCCTACAGTAGCGGACTCAATTTTGGATCTTTGGTCCTAAAAGTTTTATTTTATGACACCGTGACCAAAAGCCGGACAAGGGCAGATACTTCAAAGAATTACCGACTTGCTTCATTTTACGACCATATTATAACTTACAAACCGTTATGGCTTTAAAAGGATTTAACCATAAATTTAAAGCACGCTCTCTTCAGATGCGACCGACACACTATCCTATATGCATGCTTTTGGATAAGCGAAACTGCTGTGTTATTATAGGGGCACAGCTTACATCAGTAATACTAGATTGACTAAAGTGAAAGCTGACAATAATAATAATTTAGGCCTACATATAATTAAATCATAGATTAAAGATAAAAAATTATAACAATTATAACATGCTATAAGCGTGTCAAACATGTCAAACATGAAACGTGGCAGAACTCGGCAAAACAAATGGACCTTTTATTCCCCTCATTCTGTACGCATTCTGTACAACACAACTTTAGTTCTACATGAAAGATGACAAAACCTTCATATCCCAAACTAATTTGCAGGGTTTTTTTTTTCAGTCCAAGTTAGAAATAGATGCAATATTTGACTTTGTATTCAATTTTTAAGATATGTTTTCATCTTCAAAATGTGTACTTTCTAATATCTGACTCAAGTTCAGCGTCTCTTTCTTTATCATCTATCTTTAATCTGCTTTGCCCCCTCCCCCCAATCGTCTTTTGTTTTTGTTGTGTTTTTGTTTTTTGTTTTTGTTTTGTCTTGTTTTTTGTTTTTGTTTGTTTGTTTTTGGTTTTTGCCCTTAATCAGAGGAAGGGTAGGTGTCTCGATTCGCTTGCGCTACACCATGCCATATATTTTTCTTCAGTCTCCTCCTTCAAATCCGCCATTTCATGTATATGAGAACTGCCTCACCGGCTAACCTCATACATGTCATAACTCGCGGTGTTGCCTTTAAAGCAATAACAATCATGCTCAATAAAAATAAAGCAATATAAACATTCCGTGAAGGTATCTACTGTGATGTAAACCCGATTCCACTGTTTCCCTCTCATATTTGGGTTAGGAATTTTGATTTTATGGCCATTATGGATTGACAGAGTATATTCTGTCGAATTATACATGTATAGGGGTGGGGATACTAATGGTTTAACCCTATCAAGACCAGGGGGGGGCGGCACAATGTGCCCACTAGCAAACTTTTATACACCATTTCTATACGCTTGGATAATTTTTCACCAAACTTGGTGAATTTTCATATTTTGTTGGGTGTGATATTCCGTGTTTCAATGGTAACCATGTTACTTCTATTGTTTTATGTATCCACAGTCAATGTAAGGGTGTTATCATTGGGTTTATCGAGAAGTTGGATTGATATAACATTCCAAACTGAATATCACTCTTCATCTTTTAATTTTACTTTTCATATGAAAAAAAAATCGCAAATAAAATAAATATAATAGAAAATATAATATACTTTTTCCCCTCATATTTCTTATTTTCCAAATGAGTTTATCCCTTGAAATTCACAGGTTGTGATAATTGCATATTATATAGTCACTTTGCATACCTAAAAAGTGAAGAAAAAAACTTAGCACAAAAACAATTAAATTTTGATTGTTTTAGTTAATTGCACAAACGCCCTCTTGTGGTGAAATTGCATTTTTCTTATTTAAACGGGAATTATCCCCTCAGAGAAATTTAGCTTCAGTGAATGGAGACAAACCCCCAAAACATATTGGGAAAGTTTCAGAAAAATCAGGCAATGAATAAGAGAGATATGAATTTTTAGATTTTGAGATCACTTATGATTTGGAGATCCTCCAATTGGCAACGCGACCATGATGTGTGATGCAATGCAGGGAGGTCTTTCCCATATCTATTGTACTAAAAAAAAAAAAAAATCCTCTTTTTTCTTGATTCTAAAGGGAGAATAAAGAATCTTTTTATGGGGTGACTTGTAAATATATGAAAGTCATAATATATCATGAAAAGAAAAGCTGTTCTATCATTAGAATGAAAATAAAGAGACATTATGAATAGTTATATGGGGAGTTCTCCCTTTGTGACATCACAAATGGTGACCGCGTTGCCAATTGGAGATTTCCTATGTCATTAGAGATCTCAATATTCAAATACTCATAACTTTCTTATCAATTATCCGATTTTCACCAAATCTTCACTGATGTGCTTATTTGATTTTTGTGCATCTACAGTAAGCCAATTATCTACAAAGGGACAATTCTCCTTTAAGAGTGTAAAGCGCACTGAACTGGAAATAATGTATTTCCAGTTCAGTGATAAAGCGACCCCATCTGCATGCGCGTATTCTGGGGGGGGGGGGGGCTTTACGGGCCCGGACCCCCCGGGTATAGGAGTCCCAAAGGGCGCCAAAATGACCTCAAAGGGGCGCCAAAATGACCTCAAAGGGGCGCCAAAATGACGATAAAGGGACGCCAAATTGACCAAAATGTGTAAAAAAAATATAAACAAATTATAAAATAAAAAATTTTAAAAAAAAAACGAAAAAATGGGCACGATTTGAGCTGATTGACCTCTCAAACCTACCCCTATGGTTGATATATGACCTTTTGGTGGACCGCCGACCAAAGAAAATTTCAACACAAAGGATTCAGTAATTCGATTGGTGATCTAAAAACGGTTTTTACCCCTTCCCTCCCATAATTCGTGTACAGTATTGACACACTAGCCGCCCTTATCAGAACTTTTATGACATTGTCTGTATTTGCCAAAGACCGTTTTTACATACAACCTGGATTATTTTGCAAGTTGGTTATTTTGAGTGGAAAGAGAATTATCACAAAAAACTGAACAGTATAGAGTGGGTCTGAATTTAATTTAATAAACTTGGATTTCTTTTTTTCTGTTTTTTTTTTTCGAAGGCATTGTTGACGATGATTGAAATAAAGCAAGATTAAGACATGTAGGCCTTTTCTAACTTTTTTTTTTTTTTTTTTTTTTTTTTTTTTTTTTTTTTTTTTTTTTTAATCTAGAAGCGAAGGAAATCTATACCAGTACATAAAAAACCCAATCGTTCACAGTATTTTTGTTCTACTTCTCTTGAAAATTTGCAATGCATATCCTCGAGGATTGCGTGTGAACTTTTTTTTTTCTTTCTTTTTACGTGCACTTAGCAGTAAATTATGATTGTAATATCACACCCGTTATCTCAATCACGGCTACTTTATGAAATAAAGTAAGATGAGTAACATGAGCAACTGCGAAGTTCAAAGTTGTCGGCTACCAGCAACAATAATCATATGTAATCGCAACATATGGAATCAATTGTCTAATTATAACGGCAACAAATGATTGATGGTCAATGAAAGTGTGAAACAAAAACCGACTCAACCCCCAAAAAACCAACTAAATTAAACTAAAGAAATAAGAAACTGGAATAGCAATATTTCGGCTGGTATTAATCAATTCATTTTTAACAAACCAATTTAGAACGTTATACTTAGCGTCAAGTGATCTAGAGTGTCTTTCAGGGATTAGTCGTTTTTGAGAATCATCGGTAACAAATAGAATTATATTAAATTCGGTAATCCAGTGTTTGTATCAGTGAAATGTTATGATGGTATTGCATAGGCATACAGGCTGTAGACGGAAAATTATTAGCATTGTTCCTCCACCTCCTCCTCCTCCTTTTTCTTCTTCTTCTTCTTCTTCTTCTTCTTCTTCTTCTTCTTCTTCTTCTTCTTCTTCTTCTTCCTCTTCTTCTCCTTCTTTACATCTACATAATATGTAAATACTTCCTTCCTCTCATCTTTTTTGGTATTAGATTGCAATGAAATCGGTATCACCAAATTTCAAATCATGATGTAAACCCACAAACAAACAAGAATCAAGTCTTGTATTCATATTGGTTCGTGACAGGCAGAGGCGGGTTTTTATGCACTCTAAAAGTGCCCCTTTTCTTAGCTAAAAAAGGCTTTAAATAGCCAATAATAAGTCTTTCAGTCTCTTTAAAAGTCCTATAGACAATTTGATTTTTGAAAAGAGATGCCAATTTCTTGTCGTCACTATGTCTTTTCAAACTGAAAATTTTCCTCTCGGTCGCCATAAGACCTCGCATTAAATAAAATGAATACCTAGCAATAGGCATGGAACAACTAGGCCTAACCCCTGCTGCTGCATTGCAATGAAAATTGCCCTCATGGTGGAGGTAGGGGGCTTAGGGCTACAGCTCCTGAACTTAATTAATTATAATACCCCTTCTAGTGCTTATACACTCTTAGAACGCTGTTTAAACATATCGCTGTTAAAAAAAATATTGTTTAAAAATGCTATCATTGTTTAATATATATTTTAAAAAAAACATTGTTCAAAACTGAAAATTCGAGGTTTGATACCTTTAAACAACAGCTGTTTAGAGATAATATAGATATAACGTGAAAGAAATTAAACAAGGGTTGTTTAAAACAGCCGAGGCAAAAGTTACGTGATATTCATGAGCCATTGAGCATATAGCCCTTGCATATCCCTTGTTGCGCTATGCGATATTAATTTTCCTCGCGAGATATTCGGCGGAGGACTTGTAGTCACGCTTTGAGAAGTCCCAAATGACAGGAGAGCTGATTGATATATTCAGAGGTAAGCATTTGGACTTAATGTATTGTAATATCATCGATTACACTACAGACATTTTGTGCTCTAGGCCTACTACAGATGTAGATCACATGCAGTCAGCATTTCTTGATCTGGACTCGTGCACCGCATTTCAGCGTGCAGAGCCGCCCGGGCAGAGCCGGTCCGAGCGGAGTGTGTGCAAAGCTAACCCCGCTGGGCAAAGGCGATGTAGAGATTGCTACTTGCAAGATCTAAGTATATGCCACTGAGCTGCAAAAATTCAGGCTTCAATTCGGAAAGCAATATCTCTCTTGAAATTTGATGAAATTTCTTGGAGTTTTCAATTACACTTCAGTTAAGGCCTGAATTTTAATCATTTCAAAACATTATTTAGACACTGATTGATTTTCATTTTGTAATTTAATGTTCATTAATATATTGGACATTTTTACGTTTTTTAACAAATTTCTATCGACCTAATATTTTGACTTTTTATGCAAAGGCCCAAATGAACAAAACATGATGTGAAGCGGTTACTCCCGATCTCTTGAAAAAACCTAACATCATGAAAAAACTTGTTACTAATTAGTTCAGCAGCCAGCACAATATGCGTAGCTGTCATAAAAAGCCGGGTCAAGAAATCATCCCTATTACGCGGAGCAAGCATCTCAAAGAAGAACCGCGGCTTGTGATTGGTCATCAGCAGCTGTTACGTCACAGATTTAGAGTTGTCGTATCGTATGATACCGTCTGCTTAATATATGTCAGTGAATGTTAATTATTATTTCTTGTTATGATTGATGATTATAGTCTATACAAACATACAAACATTAACCTTTTAATTGGACTTTCTACTATATTTTTGTTCCTCAAAGCGGAATTACTGTTGATACACGCTTTTTGAAATGTTCAGTCCTGTATCATTGAGAACGAGGCAAGGTATTGAAATCTCTTGCAGTACTGGTGTGATGTTTATGTTCAGAATTTTCACCAAAAAAAAGCAGCACCAGGCGCGGATACAGGGGGGGGGGCTATACCTACCCCCCCTTATCGCTCGGCCAGCGTAACGTGGAAAAAAATTGAGAGTACCTTTTCGCTCGCCCGGTGTATCGGGGAAAAAATTGGGTGTACCAAAATCTGAAATTCCGATTTTGGCCCCCCCCCCCTGTTATGAAATCCTGATCCGCCACTGAGCACCAGTTTATAGTGCTGGTCCTATAAGGCCTTTACTCGAATATCTATATCGCAGTCCAGGCGAGGATTCAGCCGCCCTCCCCACACCCCCCCCACCCAACAAAAAATGGAAGAAAATATGGACTGACGACGTGATTGACAACGTAACCTTATCCCTATGGCGGATAGGCCTACATGATGACCTTCTTGATGGCCGGAAAAAAAAATAACACCTACCCCCCCCCCCCACCCCGCCTGTGTGAAAAAATTTTTGATGCACCTTTTTGCTTCGCCCGTGTGACGGGGACAAAATTTGGTGTACCAAAATCTGAAATTCTTTTGGGCCCATCTTAATAAAATCCTGGATCCGCCACTGGCAGACCGTTACTATTTGTGTGGTAACAGGCTCGGATCCAGGGGGCCGAGCGGGTCGATCCCCGCCCCCCGCAAAAAAACAAAACAAGACAAAAACAAATGGAAAAGAGAGAGAGAGGAGAGAGAAACGGCCCATTTTTAATTGAACCTTACCCCTATGGCCGATTTGTTTCAAAAATATAATATAATATAGTTATGAGCTGTTGATTTGCAAAGAAATATTTGAACCTCTCTTGCTATTCTCGTAATCCATAACCTTAACCTTTATAAGAGTAATTTCAGTGGCAGGAATCCAGGCGGTGCTCGTTGGGGCGGTAAAACACCTATTGGTCTACAACCTATTGGTCCACTGCCAATTACGTCTACCTCCATTTCCAAGTCTAAACCTAAATCGTCTACCTAACCATTTGGTTCACACCAATGCGGTCCCACCCTCCAGCTCGTCTACATCCAATTGGCCAATCACAGTTGGTCTACATCCAATTGGTCCACTCACCAGTTGGTCTACATCCAATTAGGTCCACTCACCAGGTACAGTTGGTCCTACATCAATTGGTCCACTCACCAGTTGGTCCTACATCCAATTGTCCACTCAACCAGGTTGGTCTGCAATCCAGATTAGTTCCACCTCTTCACCGTTGGTACTACTCCAATTGGGTTCCACTCACCGTTGGTCTACATCCAATTGGTTCCACTCACCATTTGGGTCTACATCCAATTGGTCCACTCACCGGTTGTTCTACATCCAATTGGTCCCTCACTAGTTGGTCTACATCCAATTGGTCTACTCACCAGTTGGGTCTACAACCATAATTGATGCACTAACAGCATGCGTTGAATCAATTCTTCAATAGGGGAGGGGCAGACAAAATATCAGTAACAGGTAAATTTTAAAGTGGGGGCTACGTGAGGGGGGTGTGGGAGTTGGTGCAAATATTTTTCGGAACTTCGGCCGTTATACATCAATCGTAGGGGTCAATCGCGGTATAAAAATTTATTTTATTCCTTTTACTTTTTGCTCAATTTGGCGCCCCTAAGTTAGGCCTATTAAATGTTAATTTGGCGGGCACCGGCCCCCCCCCCCCCTTCCGGAAAACGTGCATGTTTGTTTATTTACAGTTTTTACCTCTAATAAGATAATTTTGCATGCTTCAAAATGTCATAGTACAGTGAAGGGAGGGGCGTTTTTTATCGATAGGCCCTAAAACCTGAAAATGGTGCCTTTTATAGCGAGAGCGAACTGAGCAACACTTTCACTCATTGTGTGTTATAAATAGCTTGTCTTAAAGTATACCTTTTGAGATAACTCTTAACAAAGCGGTGTAAAAATTAACCTACAATTTTATTGGTATTGGGAATCTACAATGTTTTGAGGGGAATAGTATGTGTTTTGATACTTGGCAACATGGTATGAATTCATTGAGTCGTGAAAAAATGTGTTTTCATTCAAATGGGCCTGAATTATAAGACTAAACTATTCAGGATGTTGCATTATGGGTTAGGAATCAGGCAGAAACAAGTAGTTGAGGACTTGAGGTGGTGGTATACAAGGCTTGTAGTTCAACACTATATGGGTCGGGAGTCTGGAAACAGGTAGATTGTACAGATGTACGTATTCTGGGGGGGGGGGGGCTTTACGGGCCCGGGCCCCCCGGGAGGCGCCCAAAAGGGCGCCCACATGACCATAATGGGTCTTCAAATTGACCTTAGACGGGCGCAAAATTAACAAATATAAATATAATTTAAGACAGCTGATAATGACCTAATGGTTGGCCGATTTTTTTTTTCAACACCACCCCTCCATCCCCCCCCCCAAGAAGGTCATCATATTATGAGAACAATAGGGGTAGGGTGAGGTCGCTCGATCGGTTTGTAACCAATTGGTCTACAACCTATTGGTCTACTACTAGTTGGTCTACTTCCATTTGGTCTACAGCCATTTG
>CALNVZ010002100.1:42202394-42220228 GCA_940671915.1 Paracentrotus lividus
TTTTTAGAACTCCTCAATTTATACAGACAAGGGGAAAACTTTGCTCAGAATTGCTTGTCATAATACCATGGGAAACAGTTCCTGTAAAGTCGGACTTGATATGTACGATAAGTTTATAATACGGGGCTAAATTCAAGGTAATGTTTTACGTATTACCCTGCCGTTTCTCAAATTCGCCGAAACGCAATAAAACAGTGAATAACTAAAAATAAAGGGACTTATTAGTTGTCTTTTTTGGAAATACTTGGTGGCGGGAATCCAGGTGGGGGCGCAAGGGACGCGTTGCCCTCTATAATGTTGAAAAACATCATCTGAACTTACAAATTGACATTATAAAAAGAAATAATCGGCAGGCGGCCACCAGCCCTTTCAGGCCCATGGCGCCCCCCCTCCCCTCTGTTTTCCATCATGGATCCACCACTTGGAATATCATTCTTAAGATTGTTGGAAAAAACGAACTCTGTCTAATTTGCCAGTCACATATGAAATAATAAGCTCGCTCTCGGTAATTACAAGATAAGTTGGATTTAATACGTCAATCAGGTTTTGCGCTAAGCTCGAATATGGATTAGGGCTTTCCGCCATAACTCAAGCATAAGATCTGCATTGTATGCATTAATTTGGTATTTATCCATGCTGATTCTTAATGGCCAATATGCGGAGCATTCGGGTGACATACTTTGATGAGAGTTTATAGAGTTATGTCACACTTGGTCATGCTATTTTGGATATAAAAATGCTCCTTTATCTGACGATTATAATGCAAATGAACACGATAGTGACGATGGCATTTCAACATTTTAGTTATAATGACAATGGATTGAAATAAATCATACGCTACCACGCCTTTGACATTAAAAGCAAATCATTATAGTTGTTATATATATATATATATATATAATATTATATATATATATATATACGTGTATTATTGATATACTCCAAACCGAATTTTAGAATTATTCTCTTGATTTCCAAAAATTTTGGCTTATTGGGCAGAGCTGCGCTTTATTCTAATGACAGAAAATATAATGTATTCAATTATTATCACTCTTTTTATTTGTTGAAAGATTAGATTATACTAAATCAATACCTTAGAAAAAGGATTACCCATAGTTTTACTGAAACATAATCTCTAATATCAAGTTTGTTTGGACCGCATTTTTTTTTTCTTATCAAAATTTTCTCTGAGATGGCGTAATGCTGCTGTCATGATTATATTTACAGTTTGTATTATAACGGCTACTTCTATTTGCATAATATATTACTCGAGATAACAATTTTTAATCCGATCTTGCTAGACTACTTTGTTATATTGTGGTCAATATAATACAACACAACTACTTTCAATTGCCAACATTGAATGATTAAACAGGCTATGCTTCCGGGCCTTAACATTTGACAATAGGAAATTTGCTTTCAATAATGTTATTAACAGTTAAATGTAACATTGAGAGCGAAAAGTAGCGTTTGTGTGATCATTATTAATTAATCTTTAGATCATATTGATAGTTGAATTTAAGGACTTTATTTGCAATAATCATACTTCCGATTCTAGCAGTCGCGAAGACAAGATTGCGATGGTACAAGCTAAAAACCAACAACAACATTTACTTTAGACTGATTAATAATGAATTGATAGCGTTTATAGGAGTCTAATTGCTTATATATAAAACTTTTGCTAAAATAATAATCATCTTCATTGTATTACTTGTATTTTAAACATTTCATTAAAGACTCAAAACTATTGGATAAATTCATTTGGTACGATTGTCTCAGAGAGTACTAGTATCAAATACGAAAAAACTTGTTTGTATAATAATTATTTCTATGTATACAAGTGGAAGATATCTATGTAAAATCTCTAAATTCTAATAATTCTGTTGATATTCCAGTCTGTAAAATTTTTTTTCTCTCAGTAATATGATATACTATATAAAAAAAAGAAATACACCCATTCAGATCTCGAAAATATTTATAGATGCATTTATGCCCATGCACGGCACAACGCCCAGATGACGCGTTTGTATCAATGTGATATAGAGCGTCGGGACGATCTGCAAAGCTGGATCCCCCGAGAATCCAAGATCTTCGACAGCGGTCCCATGCGATCATTATTTTGTGGCCTAAGTTTGTTTCTTTGGTCACTTCCGCATAATTTCGAAACAAGCCACAAGTCGTTCGCATTCGCAGAACATTGTTACAACATAACAAGTCAGGCAATTTTGGCAAATTTTTGAATATTTTTCAATGGAACAAAACAATAAAGATAAACATACCACGACCAAAATTAATGTGCAATTTACCATTTTACTACATTAATTAAACAAATGAATCACGCTCGATACTTAGTTTTGTTTTTAAAAAAGTTAAAAAACACTGATAATAAAAATGTTTTACCTGTTCAGCTTGCTCTTGCTGTTAGCTCCCGTTGAATTATTTCCTACTAGAAATAAATACATACTCAACAAGCTTGCTCGATTTTATACTGCCTCGATTCTGTTTTTCAACAGTATCATTGCCAGTTTGAACACCTTGTTAAAACTTTATATTATATTTAACGGCCCAAACAGTTGTAAAATCGCATCCGCTCCGTATTAGAGAACTATACGATATATCGTAAAACGAGAGGCTTTAATTTCCAGTTTGTAGGAAATTAGGATGGTTTTTATCCTTCGGGTGTATAATGTATAATATCCAACAAAGGGAATTTCTATGTGTATTTCGTTTGTTTTATGGAGAAGCGGGCCGCTGAATGGCAATGAATGGTCCATTTTTCTTCTCCGAAGGGGAGAAACGAATTAATTTTAGTTCGTGTGCGGTAATAAAGTTATATGCACTAACTGATAGCATGGGGATGAGGGTGGATGGTTTAATGACTTTGACGTAGCTGTCATCATTTAGTAGGCGGTAATAAACCAGTTTAAAAACCATAGGAAAAGCAAACTAACCGCACAGTTCGGTTACGTTCATTTTGACAGTAGTGGAAGTAGTAACACGTATACCTTTTTGCAATACCCAATTCGAAAAATCCCACTTTTGGCATGAAAAAGTTATGTGACATAACTTATGAACTTAAAAGAAAAAAAAAAAAAACATTAATCGTTCTTTTTGGTCCCCATAAAACAAAAATTATGCAATTATTTAAAATATGATTGCCTTTCAATTTCAGAGTATGTAGGTCACTTTCAACGAAAATGAAAAATGAAAAAAAAAAAGTCTAAATTCGTTGATGGTGTTGCTTCTTCAAAACTCATCTGATATTCAATTTAAATTCAGTCTAAGTTGTTGAGCCCTGCCGTTTTCCTGTTCAAAATAAGGAGGATTTTTTATCAAACAGCAAGACGAATAAATGTTGCAGATAAAAGTATTATATTGATACATTACTAACACAAATTAAAAACAATTGTGCTCTATTTTATGAAAGTTAATTTTTTCTATCTGCAAGTTATTTGATTGTATTTCATCAGTGCACACTGGTAAATACACCGAAAAATGGTGCCCTCGGAAAACCTGAAAATATTATAAAGCCATGTGCTTAATTAATGTTCAGATTTAGGCTTGTCTTCTACAGGTTCTTAAAAGCAAAACTGGTCCATTTTCGTGTAAAATTTAAAGAGGCGCACACAACCATTCGTAGTTCCAAATGAAATGCAGATAGCAAGTGGAATATTAGGGGGGGATGTATTTTCACATTGATGTTAATTCACGCTGGGAAACATCTACTCACATGGGTAGATCGATTAAACCATACGTTACCTAAGAAGTATGGATAACTAATCATATTAAAAGCCACAAAATATGTAACAATTATTAAAAAGCCTTTAACCTCCAACCTCCCCATGAAAGACAGAAGGCGGGAAGAAGACGACGAGCGGAGATCCCCCTCCAAAATGCATTTCATCCGTATCGGAACTGGGTACAGAAACTGCGGCAAACTAACTAAGCATGCAGGTTTGAAATAAAATGAGACGGATTCATCGTAACAAGAGGGTAACGATGAGGGTTGCGTGGGATAGTTAGAGAACGAAGAAAAAGAAAGAGATATGTACGAATGTCATCTATATCACAATAAATATACTGACAAAGGGACATAATGTTTATCGCGTTCTGAAATAACTTTCTTCTTTTTATTATTATTTGATCATTAGGCCCTATAAACTGGTATCAAATCTTTTTATCAGCTTACAAGTCTTTAATTGTTTATATTTTTTAAATTCAATTCGGATATTATATTAAGTGGAAGAGCATGGAGGAGTAGCAAAGGGGGGGGGGGGTGGGGGGGTGGGAGGGGGTGCTGACAAGGCTAAAAAAAATTCTTCACAAAAAAAAATGGATTTTTAAATGGTTCCATTTTTTGCATTTTGTGCAGCGGGTTTGCTGAAAAAAAGTGTGGGGGGCGGGGCTTCCAGAATGAAGGGTTGTGCGGTTGGTGACATAATGTATTGAAAAGATAAATACAAATACAACTTACGGTTAAAAAAACAAATAAAAAGAACGACTAGCTGTTACTTCCATCATTAGGAATATCTGATTTCAATGTTGCTTGGTGACCTCAATATTCTTTTCTTAATTATTGCTGCAGCTATTCTTTGTGTTTGTTTTTGTTATTTTTTTTCGTGCTTTTCTTTTGTTCTTTTCCGTCCGTTTAATTTCTCTATCTTTATTTTATTGCATCAGTTTAATTTTATCTCTGTATTGTTGTCTCTTTGAGCTTCTTAAAAAAACACTATGTAGAACGAATAATCGGTCAGGGAATCCTTTTTTACAAGCAATATGCTTCCAAGGTTCCTTACATTTCTGCATGCATGGTGTTCAATCAACTTTTGATTTGAATGTTAGTTATCGAACTCAATTGTTGTTACGGTAATATTTAGGCCTACTTGTTTGTATATTTAACTCACTGTATTAGCTTCTATGTATATGTATCCGACATTGTAAAACATTGTTAACTTCATAATATTCTGAATAAAGATAAATGAAAAAAGAAAAATGAATTTACGTTAAAATGTGTCTCATTTTATTTTATTTATTTATTATATTATTATTAATTTATTTCTTTTGTATTTATTTTATTTATTTATTTTTTTTTGAATTTATTATTATTATTATTTCTATTTTATTATTTTTATGTATTTGGTTATTTTTTTATTTTTTATTTATTCTATCACTTAGTTTCAATTAAGATATTATTTATTATTTATATTATTGTTTATTTGTTTTTTCTGCGGGGGGTTTGCATGTTATACATGGAATGGTGGGTGTGCATATTTCTCCATAAGGTCTTATCCAAGAATTGTTAATCGTGCGTACTTTATAGATATGCAAAATTCGTTAAAGTAGTATTTTAAAATGTGTTTTGTTTATAGCGTATAGCAGGGATTTTATTTGCGGTATTATTTTCATGAGTGGAATAAAAAGAATTTTTACACAAAGAAGAGAAAAATTACAACTTTGTATAGACCTTTATTGTCAGAGTAATACACATGGAAATAAAACCATATGACACATGTTGAAATCTCGACTCGACAAAATTAGTTTATTTATCACAAACCAGCCTAATTATTCTGCCCCTGTTCACAGAATGAATCACCGCCACAGCTATGCCTACTGCTCGAATTGTATAATGCCTACCAGTAGTGGACTCATTGGATCTTGGTCTAAATAGTTTTATTTTATGACATCCGTGAGCAAAGCCGGACAAAGAGGCCAGAGTACTCAGTCAAGAATTACCGACTTGCTTCATTTTACGACCAAATTATAGACTTAGCAGAACCGTATGGCTTGTAATAAGGATTTAACCATAAATTTAAAGCACGCTCTCTCGATGCCCGACCTGACATCACTAATCCTATGATTGCATGTTTTGCGATAAGCGAAACTGCTGTGTTATTATAGGGGCACACTTACATTCAGTTAATACTGAGATTGACTAAAGTTGCAAAGCTGAACAATGAATAATATTTTAGGCCCTACATATAATTAATTCATAGTATATAGATAAAAAATTAGTAACAATTATAACATGCTATAAGACGTGTTCAACATGTCAAACAATTGAAGCGTGGCAGAATCGGGCAAAACAAATGCGACGCTTTATTCCCCTGCATTCTGTACGCATTCTGTACAACACAACTTTTAGTTCTCTACATGAAAGATGACAAACCTTTCATATCCCAAACTAATTTGCAGGGTTTTTTTTTTCAGTCCCAAGTAGAATAGATGCAATATTTGGACTTTGTATTCAATTTTTAGATATGTTTTCATCTTCAAAATGTGTACTTTCATAATATCTGACTCAAGTCTCAGCGTCTCTTTCTTTATCATCTATCTTTAATCTATGCTTTCCCCCCCCTCCAACGTCTTTGTGTTGTTTGTTGTGTTTTTGTTTTTGTTTTGTTTTGTCTTGGTTTTTGTTTTTGTTTGTTTGTTTTGGTTTTTGCCCTATCAGAGGAAGGGTAGGTGTCTCGATTCGGCATTGCGCTAACACCATGCCCATATATTATATTTTCTTCAGATCTCCTCCTTCAAATTCCGTCATTTCATGTATATGAGAACTGGCCTCACGGCTAACCTCAACATGTCATAACTCGCGGGTGTTGCCTTTAAGAGCAATAAGCAATCAGCCTCAATAAAAATATAAAGCAATATTAAACATTTCCGTGAAGGTATCTACTGTGATTGTAAACCCGATTCCACTGTTTCGCCTCTCATATTTGGGTTAGGAAATTTTGATTTTAATGGCCATTATGGATTGACAGAGTATTTCCTGTCGAATTTGGTAGATGTATAGGGTTGGGGGATACTAGATGGTTTAAACCCTAGATCAAGACCAGGGGGGGCCGGCACAATTGATGTCCGCACTGAGCAAACTTTTATAACACCATTTCTATTAACGCTGTGGAAATTTTTCACTACAACTTGGTGAATTTTTCATATTTGTTGGGTGTGATATTCCGGAGTGTTTCAATGTGGTAACCATGATTAACTACGTACGGTACTGTCGTTTTATGCTATGCCCACAGTTTCAATGTAGAGGGTGTGTGGTTGATCATGGGTTTGATCGAGAAGTTGGCATTGATATATACATTCCACTGAATAATCACTCCTTCATTCTTTTAATTTTTACTGTTTCCTATGCAGAAATAAAATCGCAAATAGAGATAAATATAATAGATGAAATATAATGAACATTGTGTCCCCTCATAATTTCTATTTTCCACATTTGGTGAGTTTGATCCTCGTGAAATTCACAGGTTTGGTGGAGTAGATATAACGATCAGTTGGGGCACGCCGATTGATTCATGATAGGTCAGCTTGCTACCTAAATAAGTGAGAAAAAAAACTTTAGCACAAAAAGTACAATTAATTTGATTGTTTTATGTTAATTGCCTACAATATGCCTCTTGTTGGTGAAATTGCATTTCTTATTAAACGGGAATTATCCCCTCAGAGAAATTTAGCGTTAGGTTGAATGGAGACAAAACCCCCAAAAATATTGGGAAAAGTTTCAGAAAAATCAGGCAATGAATAAGAGAGTATGAATTTTTAGATTTTGAGATCACTTATGATTTGGAGATCGCCAATTGGCCAACGCGACCATTGATGTGTGATGCATATGCAGGGAGGTCTTTCCCATATCTATTGTACTAAAAAAAAAAAAAATCCTCTTTTTCTTCGATTCTAAAGGGAGAATAAAGAATCTTTTTATGCGGGTGACTTGTAAATATATGAAAGCTTTAATATACTGATGAAAAGAAAGCTGTTCTATCATTAGAATAGAAAATACAAAGAGACATTATCGAATAGTTTATATGGGGAGTTCTCCTTTGTGACATCACAATGGTGACCCGCGTCGCGCAATTGGAGATTTCTATGTTCATTTAGAGATCTCAATATTCAATATCATAACTTTTCTTATCAATTATCCGATTTTCACCAAATCTTCACTGATGTGCTTATTTGATTTTTGTGCATCTACAGTAACCCAATTATCTACAAAGGGACAATTTCTCGCTTTAAGAGTGTAAGCGCCACTGAACTGGAAATAATGTATTTCCAGTTCAGTGATAAAGCGACCCCATCTGCATGCGCGTATTCTGGGGGGGGGGGCTTACGGCCCGGTACCTCCCCGGGTATACGGAGTCCAAAGGGCGCAAAGATTGGACCTCAAGGGGCGCCATAAATCGACCTCAAGGGCGCCTAATAAGACGATAAGTGACGCCAAATTGACAAAATGTGTAAAAAAAATATTAAACAAATTAATAAAATAAAAATTTTTTTTTAAAAAAAATACGAAAAAAATGGGCACGATTTGGAGCTGATGACCTCTCAACCTACCCTATTGGTTGATATATGACCTTTTGTGACCGCCGACCAAAGAATTTCAACACACAAGGATTCAAGTAATTTCGATTTGGTGATCTAAAACGGTTTTACCCCTTCCCTCCCCATAATTCGTGTACAGTATGCACACGTAGGCCGCCTTATCAGAACTTTTATGACATTGTCTGTATTTGCAAAGACCGTTTTTACATTACAACCGGATTATTTTGCAAGTTGGTTTATTTTGAGTTGGAAAGAGAATTATCACAAAAACTGAACAGTTCAGAGTGGGTCTGAATTTAATTTTAATAAAACTTGGATTTCTTTTTTTCTGTTTTTTTTTTTCGAAGGCATTGTTGACGATGATTGAAATAAAGCAAGATTAAGACATGTAGGCGCTTTTCTAATGCTATTTTTTTTTTTTTTTTTTTTTTTAATCTATGAAGCGAAGGAAATTCTATACAGTACATAAAAAACCCAAATCGTTCACAGTATTTTGTTCTACTTCTCTTGAAAAATTGCAATGCATATCCCAGAGATTGCGTGTGAACTTTTTTTTTTTCTTTTTCTTTTTACTGCACTTAGCGTAATTATGATTGTAATATCACAATCCGTTTATCTCAATCACGCTACTTTATGAAATAAAGTAAGATGGAGTAACTGAGCAAGCTGCGAAGTTCAAAGTTGTGGGCTACCAGCAACAATAATCAATGTAATCGCAACATATGGAATCAATTGTTAATTATAACGGCACAATGATTGATGGTCATTGAAAGTGTGAAAAAACCGGACTCAACCCCCAAAAAACCCACTAAATTAAACTAAAGAAATAAGAAACTGGAATAGCAATATTTCGGCTGGTATTTAATCATTCGATTTTTAACAAACCATTTAGAACGTTATACTTAGCGTCAAGTGATTCTAAGGACGTGTCTTTCAGGGATTAGTCGTGTTTGAGGAAATCATCGGTTACAAATAGAATATATATTAAATTCGTAATCCAGTGTGTAATCAGTGAAATGTTATGATGGGTATTGCATAGGCATCACAGGCTGTAGAACGGAAAATTATTCAGCATTGTTCCTCGCACCTCCTCCTCCTCCTTTTTCTCTTCTTCTTCTTCTTCTTCTTTCTTCTTCTTCTCTTCTTCTTCTTCTTCTTCTTCTTCTTCCTCTCTTCTCCTTCTTTACATCTACATAATAGTAAATACTCCTTTCTGCATTTTTTGGTAATTAGATTTGCAATGAAATCGGTATCACCAAATTTCCAAATCCATGATGATAACCACAAAACAAACAAGAATCAAGTCTTGTATTTCATATTGGTTCGTGACAGGCAGAGGCGGGTTTTTTATGCCACTCTAAAAGTGCCTCCTTTTCTTAGCTAAAAAGGCTTTAAATAGCCAATAATAAGTCTTTCATCTCTTTAAAGTCTATATGACACATTTGATTTTTGGAAAAGAGATGCCCAATTTCTTGTCGTCATATGTCTTTTCAACTGAAAATTTTCTCTCGGTCGCGCTAGAGACCATCCGCATTAAATAAAATGAATACTAGCATAGGCATGGAACAACTAGGCCTAAACCCCTGCTGCTGCATGCAATGAAAATTCGCCTCATGGTGGAGGTAGGGCGGCTTAGGGGCTAGAAGCTCCTGAACTTAATTAATTATAAATACCCCCTAGTGCTTATACACTCTTAGAACGCTGTTTAAACATATTCGCTTGTTAAAAAAAATATTGTTTAAAAAAAATTGCTATCATTGTTTAATATATATTTTAAAAAAAACATTGTCAAAACTGAAAATTGAGGTTTATACTTTAAACAACAGCTGTTTAGAGATAATATATGATATAAACCGTGAAAATGAAATTAAACAAGGGTGTTAAAACAGCCGAGGCAAAAGTTACGTGATATTCATGAGCCATTGAGCATATAGCCCTTGCATATTCCCTTGTTTGCCCTATGCGATTTTAATTTTCCGCTCGCGAGATATTCGGCTGGACTTGTAGTACGCTTTGAGAGTCCAAATGAAAGGAGAGGCTGATTGATATATTCAGAGGGGTAAGGCATTTGGGACTTAATGTATTGTAATATCATCGATTACACTACAGGACATTTGTGCTCTAGGCCTATCTACAGATGTAGATCACATGCAGTCAGCATTTCCTTGTCTGGACTGTGCACCGCATTTCAGCGTGCAGAGCCGCCCGGGCAGAGCCGGTCCGAGCGGGAGTGTGTGCAAAGCTAACCCCGCTGGGCAAGGCGATGTAGAGATTGCTACTTGCAAGATCTAGTATTTATGCCACTGAGCTGCAAAAATTCAGGCTTCAATTCGGAAGCAATATCTCTTGAAATTTGATGAAATTTCTTGGGAGTTTTCAATACACTTCAGTTAAGGCTGAATTTTTAATCATTTCAAACATTATTTAGAGCACTGATTGATTTTTCATTTGTAATTAATGTCATTAATAATTGAACATTTTTACGTTTTTTTAAAATTTCTATCGACTAATATTTTTGACTTTTATGCAAAGGCCCAAATGAAAAAACATGATGTTGAAAGCGGTTACTCTCCGATCTTCTTGAAAAAACCTAACATCATGAAAAAAACTTGTTTACTAATTAGGTTCAGCGAGCCAGCACAATATGCGTAGCCCTGTCATAAAAAGCCGCGGTCAAGAAACATCCCTATACGCGGAGGGCAGCAATCTCAAAGAGAAACCGCCGGCTTGTGATTGGTCATACAGCAGCTGTTACGTCACAGATTTAGAGTTGCGTATCGTATGATACGTCTGCCTTATATATGTAGTGATGTTAATTATTATTATCTTGTTATTGATGATGATATAGTCTATACACAAACATACAAACATTAACCTTTTATTAATTGGACTTTCTACTATATTTTTGTTTCCTTCAAAGCGGAATACTGTGATACACGCTTTTTGATGAGTCGTATCATTGAGAACGAAGCAAGGTATTGAAAATCTCTGCAGTTACTGGTGTGATGTTTATGTTCAGAATTTTCCCAAAAGAAAAGCAAGCACCAGGCGCGGATACAGGGGGGGGGGCTATACCTACCAACCCCCCTTATCGCTCGGCCAGCAGTAACGTGGGAAAAAAATTGAGAGTACCTTTTCGCTCGCCCGGTGTATCGGGGAAAAAATTGGGTGGTAACAAAATCTGAAATTCCGATTTTTGGCCCCCCCCCCCTGTATGAAATCCTGGAATTCCGCGCACTGAGCACCAGTTTATCATGTGCTTGGTCCTATAAGGCCCTTACCGTCGAATATCTATATCGCAGTCCAGGCGAGGATTCAGCCGCCCTCCCCACCCCCCCCCGCCCAACAAAAAATGGAAGAAAATATGGATGACGACGTGATTGCACAACGTAACCTTATCCCTATGGCACGACTATGCCTACATGATGACCTTCTTGATGGCCGAAAAAAAAAATAAGCACCTACCCCCCCCCCCCCCGCACCCCGCCTGGTGTGAAACAAATTTTTGATGCACCTTTTTGCTTCGCCCGGTGTGACGGGGACAAAATTTGGTGTTACCAAAATCTATGAAATTCCAGTTTTGGGGCCCACTTAATCAAACCTGGATCCGCCACTGGCAGACCGTTACTATTTGTGTGTGTACAGGCTCGGATCCAGGGGGCGAGCGGGTCCGATCCCCGCCCCGCAAAAAAACAAAACAAGACAAAAACAAATGGAAAAGAGAGAGAGAGAGAGAGAAACGGCCCAATTTTTAATAGAACTTACCCCTAATGGCCGATTTGGTTTCAAAAATTAATTAATATAGTTATGAGCTGTTGAATTTGCAAAGAAATTATTTGAACCTCTCTTGCTATTCATCGTAATATTCATAACCTTAAACCTTTATAAGAGATAATTTCAGTGGCAGGAATCCAAGAGTCGAGTGCTCGTATGGGGCGATAAAACATAGCCTATTGGTCTACAACCTATATGTCCACCTGCCAATTACGTCTACGCTCCATTCATCAGTAAACCTAGATCGTTCTACTACCATTTTGGTCTACACCAATGCGGTCCCAACCGACTCCAAGCCGTTCTACATCCAATTGGTGCCAACAGCCAGTGTGGTCTACATCCAATGTGCGTCACTCACCAGTCTGTCTACATACCAATTTGTCCACTCACCAGTTGGTCATACATCCAATTGGTCCACTCACCAGTTGGTTCTACATCCAATGTGTCTCACCGGTTGTCTATCATTAGGTTCCACCTCTCAGTTGGTCTCCATCAGATTAGGGTCCAACCACGTGCTACATCCAGATATTTGGTCTACATTTGTCTCATCATTTGGTCTACTCACCGAGTTGGTTCTACATCCAATTGGTCCTACCATGGCTACAATAATGGTCGACTCAGGATTCTACATTCCAATTTGGTCAACAGTTCTCTAAGTCTTGTCAACAAGTTGGTCTACAACCAATAACTTGATCAAACTAACAGCTGCGTTGAATACAATTCTTCAATAGGTGGAGTGGAGCAGACAATAATAATCAAGTAACAGGTAATATTTAAGTGGGGGCTATACAAGTGAGGGGGGATGTGGGAGTATGGTGCAAAAATTTTCGGAACTTCGCGCGCCGTTATAATCAATCTAGGGGTCAATCGCGGTGATAAGAAATTAATGATGTTATATCCTAATTTACATATTGATTGCTTCAATATTGGCCCCTAGATTAGAGCCTATTAAATGTTAATTTGGCGGTGCACCGGCGCCCCGCCCCCTGAAATACAGTAGCATGTTTTGTATTTACAGTTTTACCTCTAATTAGATAATGTTTGCATGGCTTCATAAATGTCATAGTACAGTGAAGGGAGGGGGCGTTTTATTATGGATAGGCCTAAAACCTGATGAAATTAGAGTGCCTTTTATGACAGCGATAGTAGCGAATCGGCAACACTTCCTCATTTGTGTTATAAAATAGCTTGTCTTAAGTATACCGCTTTTGAGATAACTCTTAACAAAGCGGTGTAAATAATTTCAGCCTACATATTTTATTCACGTATTGTTGGATCTACAAATGTTTTGAGGGAGATAGGTTGATGTTTTTGATACGTTGAAGCACATGATGCAAGTAGAATTCAATGAGTCGTGAAAAAAGTGTTGATTATGTTCATTCAAATGGCCTGAAGAATTATAGACAAAACTATTCAGCGATGTATGCGTTATGGGTTAGGTCAGCCATGAAACAATGTAGATTTGAGGACTGAGGTGGATGGTATAACAAGGCATTGTTAGTTCAACACTATGGGTCGGGGGAGTCCGGAAACAAGGTAGATGTAGCAAGATGTAGCGTATTCTGGGGGGCGGGGGGCTTTACGGGCCCGCCCGGGAGCGCCCAATAAGGTGCAAGCCCACATGACCATAAATGGTCTTCGAATTGACCTAAGACGGGCGCAAAATTAACAAATATAGATATATTTAAGACAGTCTCAGATATATGACCTAATGAGTTGGCCGATTTTCTTTCAAACACCGCCTCCATCCCCCCCAGCAAGAGAGGTCACATTTTATGGAGAACAAATTAGGATGTAGGGTGAGGTCGCTCGATCGGCTTGCTAACCAATTGGTCTACAACCTATGCGTCTCTACTAGTTGGTCTTACTTCCATTTGGTCTACGCCTTTGGTCCAATACCTTTTTAGTCCCTAACCATTTGGCCATTGACCATAGGTCACTAGGACGTTGGTCATCCTATCAATATGTCGTATTCGGCGGTTTTGGCCACATCCAAGTTGGCTACGACTAAGGCATAGTGGTCCACATCCAATTGTGTCTACTAGCGCGTTTGTCATGGATCTCATACTGAGTTCACCAATTGGTCTACTTAGGATGTTTGATGTTCCACTATCCAATTGGATCTACTAGAGCGATGAATTGGTCCATCATCCAAATGTATAGCTTAGGATTGGTCATAAATTGGGTACTAGGCGTTTGGGTCCAATCTCTAGTTGGTCTACTAGGCTGTTGTGTCACACATACAATATTTGGTGTACGTGGCGATCCTTAATGGTTGGCGTGGACCAACATCAATTGGTCGTCTAGGCGTTTGGTCACTTCCAAGAGTTAGTCTAACTGAGGTCGTTTGGTCCAATCATTGGTCAGGCTGGCCACAACCATATTGGATTCGTTCTAAGTATATTGAGAAATGCTATGTTTCCTGATGCAAATTAGATCTATTATTAATGGACTACTAATTGTATGCTGGAAGGCCTACAACCACAGAAAATATGATAATGGTGGTCACTCCAATTATCTTTTGGTCGCTCACAATTATAATATACGGGCCATCGAGCGACCGTACCTACCCCTATTGCCCCTTACCTCTATATGCGTTCAATTATGATGGTGACCTATTTTAGGGTGGGGGTGGATGGGTAGGTGTTGACAATTTTTAGGTTTCGGCCAACCTATTCTACATTATCATGTGTACACAAATAGCAGTAGGCAAAACACACAAGGGATCCGTTCAAAACTAACTGGTTTCTATTGGATATGTATAATACCAACACAAAATACAAGTAACTAGCAGAAACCGTTATCAGCCAAAATACCATAGGGATTTTCCTATGGTTTTTTGGCACAAATTACCACAAAAATACCATACAGAAAGTAACCATACTATGCCGTAAAATACCATTATAAGGATTACCTATGGATTTTTTTGACAGCAATACCAACAATATCATACTACAGATAGTACATATCAGAGCCCAAATACCAGAGATTTTCCTATGTTGTATTGCAGCAAATACCACAGGATTTCTATGAGATTTTGTACACAATAGTACACAAGTTACCTATAGTTTTTAGGCACAGTACCAACAAAAAATACATATCAGGTGTGACCATACAGCAAAATACTATAATAGCATTTATCCAAACTTAGTAAACCAGCAGCCAATTATGAAACATACGTTGACACCCGAACACACACACGCCAGTTACCACAGACTCCGCTGACAACCTAGCTATAGGGATTGCCAGTACACTAGTATATGTACGTAACCACTATATTTAGCAAAAATATTTGGGTCACAGTTAGTAGTATGTTCTATATATTCTTGAATGATAATTCAAATGTCATATCTAATCGCTCGCTGAATGTTATTATTGTGTTTAGGAAATTACTTCTCCTAAAAGAAAAAATATTAATAATGCATGGCAAATTACTAGTTAATGATGGTAAGCTTAACATAAATTACTTGATTTATGGCATACATAAACATTCGTATGAATGAGCTAATTGCGCATGTACACACGATAGTACCACAGGAATACCATTCGATGCTACAAACTCAGCAGTAAACTCCATATAATCCACTTTGTAAGCTAGATCCCGTATTGGTTGATCCCTGTTGGATGTATTGTCGTTCAATCAGTTCGTAAATGACCATTTGGATGCTAATTAATTCCCATTGCAATAAGTCGAACTAGGTCAACACGCACTTAGTCAATCCAGTAGAATCTTCCCTTAGAAAAAAAAAATATCCTGTCGACATTACTGACCCACGGTAAGGTATGGCGGCTCCGCGGGTGTGGAGGGGATTGAGTCCCATCCCCCTCCCCCCCCTATCGAATTGTTTTTTTCTGGGGATCGTCCCCCTCGGTTTTCTGAAAGCTTAAGAAAATATATGTACATATAATAGACGAAGAGGCACAGTGTAGCGTAAAATGTACGCAAGTTCAGAGTCGCAAATTAAAAGCAAATATTTTCGGCTCGCGCTTCGTTGCAAACAGAAAACAGACACAATAATATAAACTAATAATCATATTCTATCAGGGTCTCCTATATTACATTTAATTCTTTTTTTACAACGGCTTTTATTGTAACGTTGGCTTATGATAGTCGTGTGTATGGGTAGGCATGTCTATTTGTGAATGGATTATCCGTATAATTAGCTATATTATATGTCGCTTGGGTGCTTGTATTTATTGCCGTATCTATGTGTATAATATAATTCCTTCTCCATAATTTGGCAGGCAATCAGGTTTGGGGACATGTCCCTTCGATTTTCAAGCTTTCACATTATTTTGGTTTTTATTTCTAAATAATTTGGATTAAATTTTTGTATTTGCCCACTTCTCACAAATGTGATATGGAAATAAGTTTTAAATTTTCTTAGAATTCTATGTTTTCCAGGTCCGTATCATGTATAAAAAAGTGACCACATTCAGAACGGATTACAAACATATTATATATCACATTGGTAAAACGTTGAATTTATGAGATTTCACTCTGCTCTCGTAATTGTATTTTTTAAGAGTAGTGATATCAGCTAGTGATACAATGATTAATTATTATAGAGTTCAATAATTTTTTAGCTCGCGCCTTCGCGCTCACCAACAAATAACAAAAGTATAACATCATGTGGTAGTTATTAATGGATGACCAGAAATAGTATAGCATTACAAGTTTTGTTGTATACAATACGCTTAGGGGTTATTGGTGCAAAACACAATGACCGAGACAAGATTGGCCAACGAGCGGAATACAGTACAATATTTGCCAAGAAATACAACGATCCCACATGGTATATATGTGCCCAAAAACCAGTACAGTCAAAACCATACATATGGTATTTGGTGCCAAAAAAAAACATACAAAAATACCCTACATATGGTATATATGTGCCAAAAAAACATAAGACAATACCATAACATTGGTATTTGTGCCAAAAAACATACAGCAATACCATAACATATGGTATTATGTGCCAAAAAAAACGCAAATACATATGCTGAAAAATACAGTCTTACATTATGTTATTTGTGCCAGAAAACAAACATACAAGAAATACCATAACATAATGGTATTTTGTGCCCAAAAAAAACATACAAAATACCATACATATGGTATTTGTGCCAAAAACCATACAGAAATACCATACATATGGTTTCTGTCAAAAAGCCAACGATGGTGGTGAAACCATACAGCAAATGACCATACATATGGTTTTAGTGCCCCAAAAAACTACATACAGCATATGGTATCAGAAATACCATACATATGGTATTTGTGCCAAAAAACATACAGAAATACCATACATATGGTATTTGTGCCAAAAAACCATACAGAAATACATGGTGTGTGTGCCAAAAACCATACAGCAATACCATACATATGGTATTTGTGCCAAATACCACAGCACTGCTGTATGGTATTCTTATGGTACCCTTTTCCTGTGTGGTATTTCCCTATGGTACTTCTATGGTATTTGATTGTACCATAGAAATACCATAGGAATACCACAGGACATTCAGAAATACCATATGAATACCACAGGACATTCAAAAATACCATAGGAATACCACAGGACATTTTTGTAAGGGTTAGGTCATATATCAGCTGTCTTAAATTGTATTTATATTTGTCAGCCCCTTTTTTATTTTTCTCAATTTGGCGCCCGTCTAAGGTCAATTTGAAGACCCTTTGAGATCATTTTGGCGCCTACCCGGACCCCCGGGCC
>CALNVZ010002100.1:42242630-42266269 GCA_940671915.1 Paracentrotus lividus
CGATTGGTGGAGCCATAAGCAGACTCCATGATTTCTTTCAATAGTGATTAGGCCTTATACTTGATGATAACCCAATGGTGATTACCATTTTGGTGTTACCAAGTGATAACGAGGAAAGTGTGAAGAAGGACACTTAATTATTTAAAAGAACTTGCTAGCAGTATAATTGAAAATTGATATATTGAAAAATACAGCCCAAGAAAATGAAAAAAAAAATTAAAAAAAAATAAAATAAGAACCACGCACACGCTAAACCAAAATAAAGGTGCATTAAGAATTAAATATGCAACTTAGGGAAAGTTGCAATGCCATTTCCGCCGCGGCTTTCAAAAAAAAAAAAAAAAAAAAAAAAAAAAAAAAAAAAAAAAAAAAAAAAAAAAAAAAAAAAAAAAAAAAAAAAAAAAAAAAAAAAAAAAAGCTTCTTCGAGAGTGATGTTATATTAGATTTTATGCAAAAAAAAAACAACTACACCTCATAATCATTCATGAACAAGAATCGAAAGAATATTTTAAAATATAGGATACTTATTTTAAAATATTGGATACAACCAGCCACTCTTTATCGTGGCGTATATCTTGCACTTTGAATGACAAGATCATGTAGATTGCGGGTTCGAATCTTAATGTGCATAAGCCTATTACGTGTTTTTTTTTTCTTCGCTTGAGGAAAATGGAGATGAAACTTTTAGAACACCTTCAAAGATACTACCAGTGTGACATTGGTCTTCACCCTCAAATGTGCGAAGTTGAACTTATTTTTATTAGTACGTATGAAAGTCATTTCATTGAATATCATAGTTTAACATGTTATTCCATTCTGATGAGGGAATGTATACATTTATGCATTGTTTTCTTATTGGTACACGATACAAACATGATTAATGAACCCGTTCAATATAACGAAACTACCTGATATTATTATATTGAAATATATTAGTCTATTATATCCAATAATCGTCAAACAATGTAACAAATCATTCTTAACTACATGTTGTCAAATATGAAAGAGAATTCAGGCATCAATGTATTATCTGGCTATAAGAGGCCTCGGGCTCGTAATAATCATTGAATTAGCAACAAAATAAAAACTATGTGACTGTTACCGATTAATAACCATACAAACACACAAAACACTCATACCCTAACATTTTGCAGAACCATTTGAAAGAAATTATGATTGTCTGTATGACAGAAAATGTCATAAACATCGTCCAATGCAGGGGCCGCGGAGCCGGGGGGGGGCTGGGGGCTGCAGCCCCCCCCCCCCACTTTTTTTCAGCCAACGTGTACAAAAATGCAAAAATGACCATGCATTTGTGATTTTTAGCCTGTTCAGCCCCCCCCCCACACTTTTTGCTCAGCCCCTCCACTTTCAAAAATGCTCCGCGGCCCCTGCAATGTGAACTTCGTTAACGATATTTCGTCCCCATAGCAACGTTTCATAACATGGAATATTCTTTTAAAAATATAGGTCCTGTATCATGTAGGTTATGGTTTTGTTAACACATCTTCCATAAATTTCAAAGTTTCCTTGTAATTATAACATTAATCATGATAAAATAATGATTATGATAATATAATAATAAATAATATAATACTTAAAATAATTGTTTAATATAGCACCTTCGCAGTTTTCACAGTTAAGAAGATTGTTTATCATGGTCAAGTTTTTAATTCCAGGGGACCATTTTTACAGGCCCCCATGCTAGATTTTACAAAACCTCATCGTTCCTATTTAACACCTGGGTGAGGTGAAGCATATAGGCCCCTAGATGAAATAACTCATACAATATGAGCAAGGAAGTGCAATGCCTAGATATGGATTAATACTTTTTAGTCATTTCTCCATTTTTTAAAGAAAAAATTGTAAAAAAAAAATATTAAAAAAACTTACCTCAAAATGCAGCTTGCTGAATATGTCGTTTTGTTTTCGTATATACTTCCAAACTTAATTTAGCCTCTCCCTAAGTCTTTCCTTAATGAGAAATTTTGCTATACCCTGGTGAATGTCGATATTGATTATTCCAATTGCGCGCGATATTAGGTATGCAGTGATATATTGCAAAACTTCAACTGATTTTCTTTACTGAATTTGCTGACTATAACAGGAAGAATTAATGGTCGAAAAGTTTGGATTTTATTAGCTTTTTGAGGGACATTTGAAATTGCAGTGGAAATAGGCAATAACTTTGTTGTTAAATTTGCACATAAAACGGTAAACTCCATATAAAGACGCAGTTAACGTTACACAAAAAGAACACTAAAAAGAAATGTGTTTTTAAATACATGTACAGTACTATCAAAGTGTATCGTCGATTCTATCGTATTACATAATCTCATCTTAATTTCAATGACAGTGCATTACTTTAATGTCTTTAAGTTTCACATTCATGTTTGTTTTGATTTAGTGTAGTGGTGTAACAAAAACAAAACAAAATGGGGGCGCCGAGTTTTTGTGTTACCGTAGAGAACTGAAATCACAGTATTCTTATTATTCCTTCTCTTTTTTTTTCTCTTTTTTTTTTTTTTTTTTTTGTCCCATAGAATCGGTCCTAAATAATGGAAAATGCATAATGCGAACTAAATACATGAAATTAAAAAAAAATAACAAAAAATTAACTGTTCTTGGTCCTTGTAAAGTAGATTTTGGTTTACAAATAAACCTTGCACTGCATTGATGAACAGTCCAGGTATAAACAGATAAATACAGCCCTGATGAAAGCTCGGGGAGTACTTAGCCTACTTTGGCCAGAACAGCCCCCCCCCCCGAATGCTTTAACAAAATAACGCGATGTTTTTTTGTTTCTGTATATTTTATTATGTCATAAACTATCTCCATTAACATGATAAGCAGATAAATTAAATTTAAAACAACATACCTTTCTCTGTCTCTTTCTGAGGATGATAATTTTCAACCCTATTAATAAGGATTTTATAAATGACAAGTGGGGCATGAAGATGCTAAGACACATGTAGTTATTTATTTTGTAAAATGAAATTTGACAAAGGAAAGATCTGTGTTTGATTTGTACGAATGATTCATAGTTCAACCCTCTTCGTGATATATGAGAAAAGAAAAGGATGTCCGCGACGCCATATTTACATGAAAGAAAACCAAAAAGGTAATTATCGATGTTTGTTCAATGGTGATGATGAATCTCTGACGGACATATTGGGTTGATGATGTGTCAAATTGGTTGACTGCACTTGTATTGAGCAGGCGGGGCCTACTTTGAAATGACTATTCTTCGTATTACAATATTCATATCATTCATTTGCATTCCTGTCCGAACAAAAACCCAGTCTCATCCTTCTCAATAGCGACCTCATATCCCTATTTTAGACCCCCACCGCGGACTATTCCTCGGCAACACACTCAGACGCACATAAAATCGACCAACTGTAAAAAGACAAGCGGCATGGCCTCTGTGTGTCCATATACGGTCAAAAAGTTATTGGCTCAGGCCGTCGTTTTAGCCAATCAGAGCTCACAGCGGCAGAGATCAAAGACTTTTCGCCGAGCGGTTGTTACAATTCGGGGAGCATCGTAAAGTCAGTTTTACGAGCGCAGACGGCGCACGCACTTGTCAAAGTTGAGACTCTCGTCAAAACTTAGCTAGACTGTGGCCAACAGTCGTACGCCGAAAGAAAAAAAAAAATATCCTGAATAAAAACGTGGGCCTTTTTTTCAAAGAATAACAACCGCAATTATGTACATTGAATTATACACAAGGAATATTGTCAGTGGCTGAAACCTGAACGTCTAACTGAGGACAAATGAAAAGCCAGTGATAGATACCAGTGGGCCTACATAGACTTATACAATTATTGATTTTTTCCTGATATTTTTGTTCTATAGGCCAATATACTCTCTTTTGCCGTTACAGATCAGTCGGGAAAAATATTATCAATAATAATAATCAACATATAAAAGCATTGCACACAGTAATAAATACGATTTTATTCATAATGTCAGTCGATCTCAGAAAGTTCGAATGAGCATTTTGGGGAACTATGTTATCTAAACACTCATTCCATATTAATAAAAATAAAAGGACAATTGACTTGTATAATGATAATAAATTTACAGAGCAAACGATAATTTTTTTTAACCAAGGAGTCAATTTGACATTTGTACCGTTACATTATTAGTATCTCCGTGAAGAGGCGGTAAAATGGAGCGGATTTCCTCCAGTTCTTTTTCCTCATGTTTATTCTATTTTAGTAACCTTGTGATAATGCAGGTGAGTGCAAAGAGAAGCCGCCCTGTGATATATTTACTCTTTATCTCAATTTTTACGACATTTTGTCCCAGTACACGTTGGTCAGTGCATGCATCGTTTCACCATGTCTCATCGTAGGCCTATTTACACATGTAACGGAACATCATTTATCTTTTAATTCAGACTAATATCAAAATAATCAACCGTTTCATGATGATGATACCATTGAAAATACTTTCTTGTAAATTATCTTTGGTTTCTTATGTTTATTATATCATCACATCAACATTCTATTATTTTACTAGTCCGCTCCTTCCATCAACTGAAAATTCACTGATACGCTATTGATATTACTTATAATAGAAGAGAAAAGTTAGTTCTAAAATGAATTAATATAATCAAAAGATGGTGAAATTGCAATCGCAATACTGAAATTTTCATATTTTGACTGGCGCCAGCTTTCGTCGTTAAATCATTTGAAAGTGATCTCGTCCCACCCCACTCCCCTCTCTCACAACTCTCCAAATCCAACCATTACTTCCCTTCCCCACCTTCATTCTCTCTATCCCTCACTCTCCCCCTACTTTGTTTACCTTCTATAAACTTTTTTTTTTAAATTCCATCTGTCTTCGTACTCTTCTCCATTCCTTTGTATTTTTCTCTCTCTCCCTCCCTCTCTCTCTCTCTCTCTCTCTCTCTTTCTCCCTCTCTGTCTCTCTCTCCCACCCCCTGTCCCCTACCATCCTAACCACTCTGTGTCGTAACCCCCCCCCCCCCGGTCTCTATCTCTTTTTTGTCCCCTCTCTTTTATCTCTCTTTTGACACACCCTTTCTCTTTTTTGTTTTGCTATAATTGTCATGCATTTACATTAAAATTCTCGGATGTCAATTTTGTTATCTCTTTATACACTCTAAAAAAGTGAGTAAAATCTTACCCAATATTAAGCAAAAAGGTAACTCGCGTGAAATTGAGTAAAAAATATTACTCATGCGTTGAGCTAAATGTTACTGACTAAAAAATATTACTCATCGTTGAGCTAAATGTTACTCAGAAAAGAGTAACTTTTAGTCATCTATGTATCATTCCTAATCCTAGCTTCGAAAGGAGTAAACCATAACCATTAGTTTACTCATTTTTCTTGCGAGTTACCTTTTGACTCTGTTAAGAGTAAACAAAATTTACTCCGTTGAGTAAAGCATTAGTTTACTCCGTTGGAGTAAAGAATTAGTTTACTCATTTTCTGCGAGTACCTTTTTTTTTTTTACAGTGTACTACTTAATGATAGGTTTCATGTGTCTGTATGTTTCTGTATAATTCCTTTATTCATCCCTCTCTCTCTCTCTCTCTCTCTCTCTCTCTCTCTCTCTCTCTCTCTCTCTCTCTCTCTGTAAATGCGTTTCTCTGTATTTCTTCCTCTCTTATTTTGTCCATCTCTTTCTTTCTCGTGTGTATTGAGCTGAACTGCAGACGGGAATTGTTTTGCACTAAATTTCTCAAAGGAAATTTTTGTTGTCAAGGGGCGTCTTAAGTGTTTCCCTTTTCCGATTTTCCCTATTCTGTACTCCAAGACCATGCCCCCCCCCCCACTAGATTTACCTCACCCAATAACACGGAATTAAATTATTACAACCCTTTTTCAAAAAATGTGACGATGATAAGCATTTGAGAACATAATCTGTATATTTTTAGTGTAGTTGTTCTAACAGAACGATTTTATTTCAACTATTCTAGCCCTATTCCAATGTTCATACAATGTAACATCAATTACTTTGTATGGTACTTGATCATTGATGGTAATAACTTATGTATTCATTTCTAGTAGTTCCCGTGTTGTTCATTTAAATTTGTTATGAATGACATTCAATAGGCCTAGTTTTCGGGGTCATCAAAGATTTTGAAACCAACGCAGATCGATATCTACCTTGAATCTTCTGGTATAGATGGAGTTAGAACTTTGAAAATCGATTTGTCTAAGTGCCCTCGAATTAAAATTCAACTCTATTCTTCCGTTTGATTTGTATGTATTATCATGACATTTTGCTATGTTGTGACTGAACTACTACACACCGTTCTTGTTGTTGTTATATCACTCAACTTTTATTCATGAGGTCCATTCAATTGAATTTATGTATTCATCGGGAAAACAAAACTTTGAAGATGATCTTAGTAAAAACATTAAATTCTTTGGCTGTAATATTCAAGAATAATTTGGGATAAATAATTTTGTCCCACCCCCCTCCCCCACACATCCCCCCGCACCCCGCGGCCCCCCTCTCCTCCGCCAACCTCCCACCCCACCCCTTACAAAAAAAGAAAAATAAATAGATAAAATAAAATAAATAAAATAAAAAATAAAAAAATCGAAGAATATCATGGGCGCCCTATCAAAATAAAAAGGTCGATTAGCTAACGAAATTCGAAGTTGAAACTTGAAATTCAAAACCTATGTAGGTCATGTGACCCGTACCGTTGCATGTTATTCGTCTGAAATTGCGGTTTGGCGCTTTAGAAGGTTCATCAGCGCACGCGTCCGTTTAACCTAGTAAACGAGCGCACGTTCAAGTTGAGCAATTCCCTTGGAAACATCGTGGTTTGACTGGATAGCCATTTTCATGACGTAGCAAAATATAGCAGCTTTTATCAACCTCATTTTCTTTAACCAAATAATGTGTGGTATTTTTCGCCTCATTTACTTTCATGTACATTTACCGACATGGTCACAGACGTGTATCTAATACGACAGACAAACATTTGAGGTGTCAGATTGAATTATGAAACATTCTAAGATTATACAAAACATGTCATAAACATCAAGAAAATGGTATTGAAATGAGTTTCATTGTGTTATATTCAACAATATAATTTAGGAGGAAAGATAAATTACAATAATTTCGGTGACTTTTGTCTTTCTCTTTCTACATTTATGCTTTGGAAAAAAAAAGAAGGGGGGAGGAAAGAACAAATTACTTTATGTGGGATTTCCAGATAGCGGAACGGAATCGTTGTGTCAGTGATTAAAGTAATGTTATTTTCTTTGCTATATGTCTTTTCATTATGCTTCATGGTCACATTCAAATTGAGCTAAAAAGCTGCTAATTTAAATAATGTATAATTCATGTGTATTTGTTTTTATAAGTAACTACAAACTGCAATACGCATTGTGAGCAAAATGCGCATGACTACATCAATATGTTCATAATTATTTTTCAAATTTTATTATTATACATTTAATAAACAATGTGACGAAATTCAGAATAGAAATTTAATTTGGGGGTAAAGGTGTGAGAGGAATGAGAGTGTCTGCCTTATTTTACTCTCATTAAGACGAAGCCAGTCAGAGGGCTATAACTCTGCAACGGGTCTTCCTCCTCTTCAGTCCCCCGAGCCTCCCCCGACATGCTACCCCTCCAGTGTAAGGTTCTCGGGAAGGGGCCGAACGGAAACTCATTACATTATTTTCCTATAGCTGTCAAAGTTTTGATGTCTTAATCACAAAATCGTGAGAGGGAGTGTGGGAGAGAGGGGGCAAGTTAGTGATATTGATTTCATAGAATTTCCCCTTATACTGTTTTTTTTTCCTTCACAGTAAGAACTTGTTTTGTTTCGTTTTGTTAGAGAGGTGTGATGATAACCTTAACAACTTGTCATTCACTTTTATGAAGATTTTTTTTCGTTGTTTTGTTGTTTTTTGCTTGCTTGTTTGTTTACATGTTTGTTTGTATTTTGTGTGTGTGTGTGTGGGTGTGTGTGTTTTTTGTGTGTGTGTTTTTTTTGTTTTTTTTAATTATTATTATTATTTGTTTGTTTGTTTGTTAAGTTTGCTCTGTTTTTTTTTTGTTTTTTTTTTGTTTTTTTGGAGGGCGGGTCTTTAATTAATCAAACCTTATGGGTCTGCCTCCGGGTGTAAAAAAGTATGCTTAAGGTGTATTTTTTTTTTCTTTTTATCTTTTGATACTTATTGACTCCTCCATGGAAATGAGGAAAACACATGAAATATGTATCTAACTTAAAATAGATAAAGAAGTAAAAAACAAAAAAAAACAAATAGAAAAGCATATTGCAATCTGATTTGCAAAACAAAATTATGAAAGCAAGAAACATTAATTAATATGACGTGCCTATTTTTTTTTAAAGTAAAATGATTGTTCTTGTAATAATTTGAGTACGGTTGCAAAATTTGGTTTAATAATCCAACTCTACCTAATTATTTGAAATGCATTGATAAATATGCCCTTACTTTATTGTCGCAGCAGTGTGCTGTGAATAAAATGTATCTAGTTGCCTAGATTACTGTGTTTCAAATTCAGTCGTGCATTCATTCATGAACCATTGTGAACAGAGCATTCAAAATGCACAAAATACTCTAAAAATATACAATCCACCCTTAAAATAGACAAAAATGAAATACATGAGCAAACAAATCCTTTAGAAAATATCGGCTGAATGTAATTCAATCGTGAATGAAATAGGAAATATTTGGAATGATTCACGCAGGGTGTGAATCAATGATATATATACTTTCCAGTGATCTTCTATCCGTAGTGGGTTCCTCGATCCGAAAACTGATAGTTTTATCAAATATTATTTCGTCTGAAGATTTGTCTATACTTCAACGTTCAAGTTACCTGTTCATATCACATATGTTCCGTTTTAAAACCTCAATACTTTTTCGGACTGATTCACTCAATTTATGACTTCTTCCTATAATTATTCCTGCGGTCAAAGGAGGCGTAAAAATAGGTCTACAATCGGTACAAAAATTTCCTTTTTAACTTGATGATAATTGCTGTCTGGGGTCTTAGGAAATAGTCGGCCTTTGTCTTCAATTATGATTGATTCCAGAAAAGCTGGAAATCATTTATAGATTGATTTCACACATGACTTGTGTATATTGTAACCCCCCTTTTCAGGGAGAGGATTGTGTTATGTGATACAACTATATATAATTATTTTTTTTTTTAGTGTTGAGTCCTAAAACGTTTCGTTGTAAAAGAAAATCGAATTTGCTATTTGAAATCAAATAACAAAATAGGCCTATAAATAAGATACATGTAGGTTCAAGGAGAGCTATACAGTCTGTGTAAAAAAAAATAGTACAGTTGGGAAAAATTATTTCGGTGTGAAATATTTTAAAATAATGTGTGTATGTGGTACCAAAATAAAGCCAAAAGATTTTCCTTACTGATGCGCTTTGTTCTGTATAATTTGCTTTCGTAAAACAAAAGTTCTGCTAAATTTTGTGCGACGAGGAGCAAATCGAAATTGAGCACTTCATCGTTCATGGCCATTATGCGAAACCTATACACAAAGGCATGGGACGGCGTGCAAAAAAATGGATTTTTCTTGATTGTAGAAAACTAGTCATATTTCAAAAACTACAACACCAAATGTGATGAAAAAAAAATGCAGGTGAAAGCCTTATATTCCTGCTTTATGCAAATACCAAACAATAGCAGGTTGTGATTAATCTTCATACTATAAAAAATGTTTTCCACTTGTACCATTTTATTTGACACAGACTGTATATAAAACAAGCACGGGATGAGATGGCTACAATGGAGAAGTAATTGGGACCCTCGCCCCCCCCCCATCCCCCTCCCGCGATGTGTTTGTTTATCTATTTATTCTTCACTTATGTTGGTCTGAAGTTTATACGGTTACGTCTTCCCCTTTTTTGCCTATCTTTGTGTTTTAATCTATTGGTATAGCATTCTTTTATCTTCATATTGGATTATGACATCCTTTCACCCTTCTTTCCCCTTCTCATTAACCGGTCACACACCTATTTTACCCCTTTAATCACAACGCCGATATTTCGAATGTTTCAGTTTCGAAAAGTTCGCATTGCCTCTGTCACAAATTGAAATAGTTCATTTATTGATTATTCATATATGACGATTAAGGATTCTACACTCCATTTGTACATGTTGTAATTTCAACATTAAGTTTGTGCAATTATTTAGGAGAATGGCATTATCCTGATTATATTGACAATACAATTGTTATTACGTATACCATCCCTGTCTTCGTCATCCCCTACCATTCCCTTCTATCTCTTGGTGACTTTGAAAATTTCAACAAAAATACTGAAATGATTTATTATTATTATATTTCTATATTAAATATGCAATATCCTTTCCATTTGTATGAAATTACATTAATATAATTTAAAAAGTGAAATGTGTTACGTCTCTGCACAAATAAATTTAAGACAAAATTAAATAAATAAATGCACCGAAACAAGAAAATATTTTCTTGTTGCGGTGTCTTTATTAACTCATTATGTCTTTTATATACAAATAATAGGTTTCCCCGGGCAATTTTAAACTCTTTGCAATCGAATTCGTTAATGTTCATTCAATTTAAACGATATCGGTCAATTGAATTAACGTTTATAATTTTCAATCGCGATCAAATTGATCGGAGATAGCTCAAACTTGACCGGGAAAACCTATGTTTAACATATAAAAATAAGCAACCAGGTTTTTAAAGTCTTTTATCTGAAAGACTTGAAAATACCGTTTAAAGAGCTACTGTATCGATTTGGTTTCAAACCAGGAATCTCCAGTTATGAAACTTACACTCTTTATAGGCTGATCATCCCCCTCCTCATCTATATAGCAAATATATCATTTTCCCAAACGAATTTGCAATTTCTTTTCTTTTCTTTCTGTCTGGAATATAGTATTCATAATTTTCCTCGTCAAATATATATTTTTTAATTCAAATCATCGTTACTACAACCTTGTTCTAATCAATAAGTTTAATGATTATTGAAAACAACGTATTTCCAAGTGGCATGGAAAACGAATCAATTTAAATAATAATATTTAGCTTTTTTTCCGTCTCAATTTTACTTTCTGTATAGATAGTACAGTTCACGTAATGCAAAATAGACCACATTGCGTTTGTCAATCTAAGCCGCGCTTATTAAAATTTCATTTCAAATCCCTCTGTTGTTGGAGTTTCTTATATCTTATTTCCGCAGGATCATGATAAAAAAAAGTGGATTTGAAACCCATCATTCCCCGAAACAATAGGTGCCCAACATGATTTCAGAAAAATCTCAATCAATAACAGAAGCAATGTAAAAGAGACGGACTCGAGACCGCCTATTCGAATTCTAAAGCCTGCTGGATTCCTGATAAGTTTAGTTCTAAGCGTTTTTTCCCCGCACACGAATGCAACGTTATAAGCCTTGTCTTTTGAAGTGATAACGTATGAGGGTACTGGATAAGTGTTACTTCAACCAAGAAGGGGGAAAGCCCTCAATGGGTGATGGATGCTTTTACGTGTCGATAAGTTGGCTTCTAATTGCTGTGCTGTCAAGAAAAGAAACCATTTATGTCACATTATTCATTCCTAATCCCTCCTTTTCCTTTACAGACCGCTCTTTTAAAGAGAAAAAGCCGAACAAAATTTGTCGTGTTTATTATTTCATTTTCTGGGCATACATTGTTCTGGGTTTTATTACACGTTAGCAATATATGGAAATTGGATAGGCATTATTTCGCTCAAACAATCCATCCGTCCGTCATGTTAGCTTCTCATAAAGTAGACGTTTGGATTTTAATCAGATGTATTTCATCTAAAACTGATTATCATCAATAACTTCCATTGAAGCGCCCCTGTTGCTTAATGCGTAAACAAGTCAGTAACCCTCTCAACATTGTGATAAGCGAATTGTACGGTTGGTAAAGAGGGCTGAAAATTTGTATAAAAAGTATACAGTTCTTAGTACCTATTGGTCATCGACCTCAAAGCGTTAACACTTTTGCTTGTTACAGATGTCAAATAATGATTAATATAGACTAATTTCATACACGATTTAAACAAATATTCATATTATACATGTATAATCAGATAATGGAAGTCTAAAGTGTATTCAAAGTTATTTCACATGATTATAGTTAAAATATGAATATAAAATGTAACTTCATAGTGTCATCGACATTCAAGAAGTATAAATGCACTATTTTTGCGTTCACACATATTTTCTAACTGTGAATTGCCACCAAAAGACTTCCATTTCAAGCAAATTCCTTGTGTGGTTGAAAACTGACAATTATCACACATTTCCCCATTGACAATTCAAATGTATCACAAGACGATTGCCATATGTTATATTGTTGTTTACCTCGAGTTAAAATATGTTGCTTAGAAATAAAGCGTACTACTTTACCACTGATAGGGTACATGCAGGTAATATGGGCCAGCAAGTAATATGGGCCACCTGAAGCAAATCATGTCGTGACCGGTGACAGGTGTGAGCGCCATAATGTTGTTCATATCATGAACTGTATACGAAAATCTATCGTCGTGAGAGCATCTGATGCCGAAATTTCTCTGAGAAAATTGCTGAAACCAACAAGGTAGGTAAAACTTACGGCATTCTTTTACCCTGATGTAAAATTTGATATTCACAGAATGTGATGGTGAAAGAGCGTTTTAGGGGGTAACCTCAATGGTTTGTATATTTAGTAAGCTTATAGTTTCATTTTGATCATACTAGCGTGTACAGGTCAATTTATTGTAGTGAAGGGATGCAATGTGGCATTAAAGGCGTGCCTGACATAGCAACATTAGTGCAGGTAATATGGGCCGTCAAGAATGGCGGAAATGATTCTGGTATTAGTATTACTATTAGGATGAGGCATCAATCTCTTTCCTATGATTTTTTGGGTTTATTCACAGTATATAATTAATATAAATAGTTTATTGTAGGCCATATTGATTTGTATAATGAAAATAATATTTAAATCATATTAAAAAAGAAATAATATACAAAATACAAAACAATGAAATATATAGTCAAGTATTTACTGAAGGGTCTATAATTTAAATGATATCTCAAAGTTAATGATTTTCAACATTTTAAGCAAATTCCAGACATAGTAGAGTCATTGTAGTTTTAAAAAAATACATGAATATATATGTCACTTTGGTGATGACGTCAACATTTGAATATTCCAGACCGGGGGGGGGATAATTGTTTTTCTTCACAATAAAATTTAGAGCAGTAGTTATTAATTCATATAAACAAAGATTAGATTGTGTGTCCTTTTGTAAATTTAGGCAAATTAGGAAAATGAGCTTAGGGGGCCCATATTATCTGCATGTTCCCGACTGGTTTTTCTACGGCTGCTTCTACTGCTACTTCTATACTGCTTTAGGTCCCAGGGCCTAGGGCCAGGGTCTATTACAAGGACCAGAAAGCCAGAAGAGGGCGCTTCTTGTGTAGATGGGGCATAAACTAAAATAATACTTTTATTTGCCTTATTCCGAAATCCTCATAAGGTGATGTAAGATCGGAAAAAAAATTCTTCAATAATGTAAGCAAGGACAATTTTTACTGTTTCTCGATATGCGGATGCAGAAATTTGTGATATGTGGTTCGCCTACTTCACAAAAACTACCACTTATATAATTATTACTATTACTATAACTACTTCTACTACTACTTCATGTCGTGTTTGGATCTTAAATTATTAGATGAGTCGATTAAATGAAGCGAAGAGGTACAAGTTCAATTCACATTTACTTTGATATTTATTAAGTGTTCAGCAGTTCAGCAATGCATATGAGATAAAGCACAATATTATGTCTAGAGGCAAAGTACTCCTAACCTAAAGACTTTAGATCACGTGGTCCTGTGATATCTGATTACAAATGTAATCCTCTGTTCTTTATAGCATTCATACCACAAAATTATGTTACCAAGTAACAAATGAATACCATTCCCTTTGGTATACTTTCCTGTTTTCGATATCTACGAACAGGCTAATTTAAATTGAAGGGCACAATATATTTTGTAAATAATGTCAAACGGTATAAAGAATAAATCTCCAATTCACGAGTCAATTCTTGATCACCGACACAGTTCTTGCCAACACACACAGATCGGTGCACTTTAATATGATCGTCATTGAGAGTAGAAGGTGTTGATTAGTATTGACATGTAGCTTGATACAAACAAGGGCTACTAGTCTGGAAATTGAATGTATCCGTTGTCCATCGTACTCCTGACCGAGCTCAAAGTCTGACCTTACTCTTCCTCGTGTTGAAAGCAAAAAAAACAAAAAACAAAAACAAAACAAACAAAACGAAAAAATGAATCGATGTCCTTCAATTTCCTCTTTCAGACTAATGAAAATAGGCTATCTATTGTAATACATGGGCTTGATCCAGCCATGTATCCTCTATCATGTAACTTGTTGATTTGTGTATAAGTTTATTTCTTTCTTTGTTTTGTTGTTTGTTGTTTGTTTGTTTGTTTGTTTTGTTTGTTTGTTTGTTTGTTTTGTTTGTTTTGTTTTGTTTTTTGTTTTTTTTTTTTTTTTTTTGTTTTTTGTTTTTTTTGGGGGGGGGGGGTGTTCTGACAAATATTCCTATTTTCCCTACTGATTATACTTTTGTTTTCGTTTCTCATATTATTGCTTGTGTATTAGCATGATTAGTGGCCCCATTGGAGACCAGGAGCATATTTGTAAATGGGCAATCTTATCCCGTATATATGTTTAGCTTAAACAGTAATTCAATATGTTGTTTTTTTTTGTTTGTTTGTTTTTTTTGTTTTTTTTTCTTCTTCTGTCGTTTCTTTTCTGTTTCTTCTTTTTTTTTTTTGGAAATAAAACCAACTAACCAACTTACTAATTTTTTCCTGTTTTGTTGTGTTTTGATCTTGTTTGTTTTGCTTTTTTGTTATTTTTTTATTTTTATTTTTTGTTCTTTTTGTTGGCTATTGATCAACAATCTACAACTCAGTCGCAACATTATCATCTTGAAACAAAAACACGGAAAGAAGAATTGCATTAAATCAGGCCTATTAAATGGAAATTTAGAGTTTCTAAACGCTGGAAAATGAACATTAGATATTTGGCGCGAAAAAACATAACTATTAAGCAAAAAAAAAGGGGGGAATGCTTGAACTAATGATATTATGGTTCATGTATGCATTAAAATATTTTTAGCCATTCAAAGAGTGCAGTTTTAATTAAATTTTCCATCTTTATTATTTTCTTTTATATTAATTCCTTCAGTATTCGAATTCATGCATACAAGCATTTGAAGAGATAGAAGAGAACAAGAGGACACATGACAACATTCATGGGCGAGGGAGAGGGGGGGGAGGGAGAAATATGGAAAGGAGCAAGACGAAATTTGAGGGGAAAAGGTAGAAATTAATTATCCGTTAGCTCCATAAAAAGGCCAACAAATCGTCCATCGGATATGTATGTAATTGCCACATAACATTAGTATCACCCTGATTATCTCAATAAGTATCGAAATAGCATATTTATCAAATGGAGCATTTAACAAAAAAAAAAAGATAATTTTATTTTATTTTTATATTATATATATATTTTTTTTGGGGGGGGGGGGAATAGACAGATGCAAGTCAAATCAATGATATACATGTAAATAAGTACATGTGATGAATGAAATAAGCTCGGGGGGGGGTTCGAGAAACAGCCATGGTTGTATCCTGGGGCACATGACTGCTTGTAATATTCACAATCATGGTACATGCATGCAGATATTCAGATAATGCTTGCGGGACCTTTCCATACCGATTCATTCAAATGTTGATAATTATGCTTCTCAATGCACTTTTATGTTTCAAAACCGCAGAGCTTTCTGACAATGAAAAGTGTTTCGAGCGATTCTTACGACTGAAAAGCAACCTCCGTCATGTTCATATCTCAAGGTTGGAAGGGTTGGACCCCCTCCAAAAATCACGGAAGCACTTCAGTCAAAGGTCATGTTTACGTTTTGAATGAAAATCATGAGCAATTCAGCAGCTCTCCACATTATATTTTCCATTCGAAATGGATGTATCCCGCAAAGGCAGATGCTGTAAAGCTTTCTTTTGTTTTCTTTTCATTTTTCCAACAACGAGTGGGGATGATGCATGAATAAATATTCGGTAAATCATGTAGACAGGGCCTATATCTTAAAGCAAGGTTATAGAGTTGGTGTAGCTTGAGTAATATCTATTATGTTGGTCTCCCACTTTGAAATAAGCAAAGTGACCATAGCACCAACTTTTTTACAACTTGAATCTTTGTTAGAATTTATATTTTACCGTTAGGGCAGATCTAACGCCCTCTATTGACATTTATTTTTTTCCCCTAAAAATAAGGCATTCCAAATGATCATTTCATAGATTTAGCTAATCTATGTGAAAGAGCTATGTGGAAAAAAAGATAATGTCCTTACATATTCTTTCCCGGCCATCTATACCGGTAAAGTTTTTCTATATTTGAAAAGAAAATGTAGCGAATTTGCCAGGACCCGGGCTCTTTAAATTCACTAATGATATAATATCTGTAATTATTATTTTTTTTATCAAATTATCCTTTATTCTTTCTCAAGGTAAACTGAAAATTTGAAAGATCATATCATGAGATTTACAAAAACTATATAGCAGCTTTAAGTTCAACAACGACGATGGATCATGCAGCTGCATATACGAACCTATTCATGTGTAGGTTCTAATAATGATACTTTTGATAATGATAATAACAAAGATATTTATTAATATTATAGAATCGCAACTTTCCTTTATTCAAATTCTTCTATCAAACAAAAAATTATTCCTCAATTGACATAATGATCATTCAATCTAGCCATGAAGGTTCATCAGTGGTTTATAAGTAGTTGAAATATGAAAGAACTTATAGCTTTATACAATTAAAAAGAAAATAGTATATTTATATAATCTAATTTCATGCTATGATATATGTATATGATATTCGAACGCATGGAAAAATGTAATGTTATCCTTTTTTCTTTTTTTCTCAAACCTAAGAAATGCATAACTGATATATTCAAGTTCAAGTTCAAGTTCATAGCAACAGAAAATGAACAAGATAATATTACTCAATCAAAAAGCTGTGTTCGAATAACATGAATTAAGGGCAACTTAACAATCTTTGAAATCTATTTGTAGTATTTTTGTTTACTAAAAGTATGTTTTACATTTATTAGAATCTTCTCAATAATAATTCTTCTTTTTACATTTTTCCCACAGTAAGGAAAAAAAAAGAAAGAAAAAGTTAAATTCATACTATGGTGTGTCATTGTTATCAATTATTATAGTTTTTGGCTACAATCATGACAATGCTATGATAACATTATCAGCCACAACTATATGACAAAAAATGTTTTTGTAGAGTAATGATAAATGATAGTAAATTTGACTCTTACCTGCTTTACATAATTTATGACATTCCTCAATAATTCTTGTATGTGTATATTGATTACTGTGTGTAAAATTGCAGTAGCTGCGTCGACGCAATATTTAATGAGCGATGATTCCTTTTGTATGAGCCCCTATGTAACGGGGTCAATGTAGTTATAATGATCGGATCTACGTCTTTGTCATATTTTTTTTTTTCGGGAAGAGGAATCTCATTGTTAGTGGAAGGTTATGATTCTCGAGCTTTCACCTCGAGAGTTCAGTGACGAAATAATACGAGGTAAATGAGGGAAATATTGTAGAAAGATCGAGTGAATTTGATGCTGAGATAGCATTGTAACATGTGTAATGTACTCTGATCTATCGTTAAGATTATGCTGGTGAGAATTGTTAGCTTGTGACAAATTTTGATCACTTTTGATTGACTCGCCAGTTGAGAAGAAATCGACGAATGAGCTAATGTAGCAACAATCATTATAATAATGTGCATTATGTGTCTGTAAGAATGTCTCAGGGAAAAGCAATGTATTGGAACCAATTATTATTCTTAACATATTGGTAACTTATACGTAAATGTAGAGCGATTAATGTCCAGTACTGTTATAAGATTGATCATAGTAACTGAAAGCCGATTTTCTTACGATATTAATACTCTTCTCCATGTCGATATGTCAAAAGTATATATTACTCATCTTATCTAATATAAATAGGTATGCAATCAAGTCATGCAATTCATTATTTATTGTCATGATTGTGGTAAATGTATTCAACTTCTGGAAATACAGGAAATTATTGTACATTAAACAAAATCATTTCATACGTTACATATCCCTATTCTGCATTCTATACGAATAGAATATGAAGAATGGCAACTGTTGTTGGTCTGTTTGCTTTTTTTTTTTTTTTTCTTATATATATATATATATATATATATTTTACTATCATCTAAACGAATAATTAAATTAAATTCAATCTTTATTCAGAAATGAATGGCGAAATTTGTACAATTTTAAAACATTCGAAACTTGCAGCACGATGAACATGATGAAAATACATAAGTTTTGATGGATACAGGTCAAAAGCATATTCTTCGTCAAATTACATGTATTACTTTCGATGATGTAATCAACTATTATCATCTTTCTCTACTTCTGATTTTCATACTATATGGCATGTCAGATTTTATAAGTTTTGTACTGACAGCAAATATAATTTTCTTTATTTTTCCCTTTTTAAATAATGAGTTGATGGGGGAAGGGAGAAAAAAATGGGGGAATAATAGAAAGAGAGGCGAGAGAGAGAGAGAGAGAGAGAGAGAGGGGGGGGGGCAAAGAAGGAATTTAAATCCAATATATACTTCATGTAAAACTAAACAAAATTAAATTGAATTTGTATTTCTGTTAGCCAGAGTGTTATAGACTAAGAGACTTGTTGATGTTGTTTGTTGTCTACTTTAGTCTCTCAGCTTGAACTTTTTTCTTCTTTTTTTTACACACACACAAACACAATTGAATGTTTTGGATAGGATTTATTTCTTCAACAACAACAAAAAAGGAAAAGAAAGAAAGAAAAGCAAACGAAATATTTCAGCTGACTGGGGCTAGGTTTTGGCCACTGGACAGTACCTGCCCAGTTATTTCAATGGGTGTCAAGGGGCTTTTTATATCGAAATCCTGCATTTGTTTTGTTGTTGAACACTCGCCTGTCACAATAGTTGACCATCCTGAATTTGTGAGTGTTCAAGCTTGTGTTGGTGGTGATGGGGGAGTATACTTATTCCCTGGCATAATATACCGTTCTTACTGTTGGATAGCACAATTCTTCGTGACCATGACGCGTTGCTACACCATCGTTACCGCCACTGCAGCACAGAGGTGGCCATAAATTTGCGCATGAGACTCATTTGCCAGTGGAACTGGTTGCGAGCAAGATCAAAGGAGAAGCGGTGGACGATTGCGCAGATTTGGGGACCCGCGTTATTGTTTTCTGTTTGACTCGAGTCCCATAAAGACGATAAGAAAGGGGTCGCAGGACTTCAAAGAGTTTAGGAGACAGAATAGAACAGAGAAGAGAAAAGCGCGTTAAAGCGATCCACCAGATTCCGACCACATGATAATAATATGAAGAAAAAAAACTTGGACTATTTTGAAGTGGTCTCTGTGTGATGGGTGTTCGTAGTAAGCGGTGTGTCACGTGACTGAGTTGTAAATGTTGATTAGCATACGGAAGGGTCGCCGAGGTCGGATGGTCGTCATTCAGAGACTTAACTTGACAAAACGTAGGAAGGGTTAGAATCGTCCACTCCTACCTCCCTAATTTCCTACTCTTGCTTGATACTAAAATGATACAGGGTTAATAGGGAGCACCCTACGATTTTATTCTTCGTTCCGCGCTTTTGCAATAACAAAACAACACTATTCCTGCAGTTGAGGTTTCTGATCAGGATGCAGATTGGTATGGAGCAAGCATGGCCAGCTCAACGCCCTACTGGAATGGACAGTTGTGCAGCAGAATACAGAGGCATTTCAGCCCCCATGAATGGACTTTACGGAACGACCAGCAGACAACGTACCTCTTGCAATGCAATGGTCAGTGTTAGTTCTGCCAATCCTGAACAACTTAGTGCTTTTCACTACTCCTACCCCATGTATAACTCACCTACTGAGTCAAGTTTGGCTGCATCCAGTGCGGCGGGAGATGACCTGCCACCGGGAGCCACCGGGGGGAGTGGGGTGTCTCCAGCGGCTGCCGCGGCGGCTTGGAATACGAGTGAAATCCGTGGTGGAGCCGCCGCCGCCGCTGCTGCTCATGGGGCAACGCCTCGCCCCTACGCCAATTCGTTCGGTAATACATTTCTAACTCATGCTGGTTCCCCTCCCCATCACGCCCATATGGCCCATCATCAGCAGCAATACATGAGTAGCAACGCTTACGGCTCTCCGTACGGTCTCCACAACTCACCATATCCTCTTGATATGACAGGTAAGCAACATCAAACCCGTTATATCACCCCTTCTCCAACCCATAAACATCACCCAAACGATCGCATAAAACAAACCATTTATCTCCCATTCCTATTATACTCACACCACTATTACACCATTTTATGCGACTATGAATTTGCACCTCACGATCTAAGCACCAGTCCTTTGGGATAATCTTACATCGTATAATTTTTGATATCATCTAGTCAACTCAAAATATTAAACTGCGTTTGATTATTATGGGGTTGCCCCTAAACTCGTCAATTCCACACACTCTTGCTTTCCTATGATACAACCACCAAGTTACCTTGTTTCAATTTTTTAGTACCCCTGCTGGAATATTCCACTTTATATTCCTAGATTTTACATGGGGTCAACTTTCATGTTCTAGATGATTTTATGTTTGTTTTGCTTTTGTTTTCTGTTTTGTTTTAAATTCTACAGCACTATTATTTTTACGACGTTTGGATGAGATCTTTGAATAAAATATGGCCTAAATTCGTACCTGTCACATACAATTATCTAAATTATTTGTTATTGAGTTTTTGCTGAATTTATAGTTTTCTAGAATGGATATAATGTAGGTAGCTTATGAAATATACTGACAAATATTATCTGCCCTGATTTGCATGTATTAAATAATGAAATGGGATTTGTAATACTCAATGAGCTACAAACATTTACCAATATTACCCGAACTTTATAGTCTAAAACTTCTGAAGACAACTTATTTTCGAATATTATCTAAAACTTGAATTAATTGTGTCCACCAAGGGAGTCTCTCCCCATTGATATTACTTATTTGTACTGACGCCAAAGTGTTATAGTTTGGTACAAGGGAACTAGCTGCATGTGATTCGCTGAAATAAAAATTGGTGGCACAGAGTTGTAGATTGAAATAGTGGATGTGTCGATAATGCGCTGTATGATAATCAGGAGAAAGCTTTTCTGAAGGACTTTTTGAACATTTCATCACTCCGCAACTGGCATTTTGCATGCTGTGCAGAAAAATAAAGGGGGGGGGAGCTAACTGTAGGTCTTTAGTTAATGGAGAGCACATGTAATTCCTCTCTGATTAAAATATAAGTTTTCTTAATTAGTATGTTCATATAAAAAACCAAAAAAAAATGTTTAATAAGATAAATAAATTTTGAATAATGAATGAATACTGGCGTTGCAATTTTCTACTCTGCCCCGGAATTAACTGGATATTTTAAACTTTAGATTAGCAGTATCTTCGTACTGAAACAGGTTATGTATTCGAATTTATTGTCCTCTTATCTTATATAAATGGTTAAAGGTAAACACGATATATTGTATATCATCTGGAACTAAATGGTATATTTTAAAAGACCTCAAAATACTTTACATTTTTTTTTTAAATAAAGTTTGTGGAACCTTTTACTTAATTTCTTCTCACTTTTTTCATAATGTGGATATTGAAATTTATTTGAAAGCAATAGGATGTAATACTGGTAGTTGATGGTAATCGTAACATAATTCTTTTATTTTGTTCACTGTTTCCAATACACGGAATTATACAAGCAATACTAGCTAAACTCCAATTTTCTTTTTAGTCGTTAATTATACACTTAACATATCATACAAAACTAAACTTAATTATAACTGGAAATGGGGCCTTGCCAAATTATTTTAACCGAAATTAAAACAAAAATCTTTATAGTATGGCCGGTAAAAGTTGAATAAAATTGATTATTTAAACAATATATTTGATGATTAAAACCTAACTCTTTGCTCTTATCAATTCTTAATTCATCGGCAAACATATTGCGAACGTATTATGGATGACACGTAATTATAGTCTCTAATTCTACGCTGACATAATCAGTCATGTTGAAGGATGAGTAAAGAAACTCCAGTATTGAAGAAACGTGAAATATGTTTCTCGTTAATATAAATTATGAATTTGATAATATCCAAAATTTATTTGAATAGACAAATAGTATTCAAGATTTTGATTATTTTTGCACAGGTCCTATATTTTGAAAATGGTAGTGCATTATGAATGTTTTTTTTTGTTTTCCTATATAGATCAATGTCAATTATAAGATTACATTTGTATTCTTCCTATGATATATAAATATACTTGTTGAGTCGTTAGAATAGTATTTGACGCATGGAATTACGAGTATCATTATTATTATTATTATTTTTTTTTTTAATAAAAGTATATATTTTCATATAGAAACCACGTAGTGATCATATTCATACATTACAAAATAATTAAGTATATGCAGTTCAAATCTCGTCTTCATTTATTTCGTTATTCTACTCCTTACAATTTACTGCATATAAAATATATAAATTACAACCCTTTAAAACTTAAAATTATCATTCTGGGTTTCTTTTTCTTCAATTTGTAGACTCAAATGCAAGAAATGTCTAAAAACAGATTTGTCGAGAGCATTATCAGATAAGAGAAAGTTTATTTCATCGTATAATAAAATTATACCAACTTTTGTCACCTTCGTTAATTATTGTCTTAAGGGGAGAAAATTGGAGGCGATTGGAGATAATGTTCGAAAATCTTTTACTTTGTTGCGAAGAAAATTTACTTTCATAGACACGTGAAGGTTGTTTGTTAGTAGAAGGACAAGACAGTTGTGTTGGCTGTAAAAATACTGTAAATGCAATTGATAACTGCCAATTACACATCGTCTGTCATTATAAGAGCAGGCATTCTGAATAATTTTAACTCCTAACTTCTTTCATCTACTGGTTTATTGCGGCTATAAAAACATATGACGTGTGCGATATATCTCGCATTAAATTAAATCAAGTGGAAAATATTTTCTCCTTCTGTTATATAAGAAAAGGACCTTAAGTGGGATTAAATAAAATGAGAGTTATTTAGAGTAATGCTGGTAAGACTAATTTTTGCTCGTTTTCTAATTCGTTTTATTTGGGAATAAGTTATGGGGAAATAAAGGCGTTGAGTTGCTTGAAGGTTGAGTTAAGGAGTTTTGAATGACCCGGATGACGGGGTACTCAGTCCTTGTTATTCCCAAGAGTAATTAAGTGCCTCCCTTTTATTCTCGACGATCGTACTATTCATGTTAAAGACGTCCGCTTTTTTCTTTTCTATTGAAGAAGTGTGAACGCTTTAAAGCGGGACTATTGTTCTTCCCTTTTGAGTTAAGAGATCAGCATTGGAATTAATTGGTTAGAGGTGCATCAATGGCGTTGACTGCGTGAAAGGACGGGTATAG
>CALNVZ010002100.1:42279478-42291663 GCA_940671915.1 Paracentrotus lividus
TTAACTTATTAAAATCAATTAATTTAAGTTTGTTTATGATTAAAATAGTGTCACCAATGATTTCCATCGAAAAAACAATAAAAAACAAAACCTATTTCACCAGAAGCCTACAAAGAGCCTGTAAACCAAAAATTAGCACTTACAGAGCTTTATTTAATTAATTCAAATCTTATATATATGACTCTTCGGTTTTGGAGAGGATGCCATGGGTAATGCGCGTGCCAATTTTCGGCGCGATTGCGCGCTCAACGGCCGAGATCTTAGGGGGGGGCCGAATGAGCCCCCCCAGTCTTTATGTTGTGTCAAAATGCCCAGTCTTTTTAGGGTTAAGGGCGATGTATTATAGTTCCGTTTTTCCCTTCTCGCGTTTTCGATATCTTATCGATAATCGGCTCTTGCATGTAAGGACTAAACGATATTTTACAGATAAGGAGATCTGATACAAATCAATAGAGATATTATCTACAATAACACTTGTTTGTGAAATGTGTTTTTATTATTTTGAAGCAGTGGTTCGTCTTATAGAAGAGAAACTTTTCTCACAGGTTATCTACCTGCAGTTCTACTTACTTTTATGGTAAAGAGCTGATCAGAATTAACTACCACGCTTTGTATAGCCTGGTATTGATACTATTATCAATATTTGAAATATGGTTGTTACCTATTCAAAGATGCATCAGATAACTAGGTATCAAGAACCGGTGTGTCATTGAACCTAGCTTGTCATATTTTCTTGAATTTCATCCATTGAAGTTGTAGAGAGACCAGACGGTGCCATGGTATTGTATTGGTATTGAGATATATCTCAATACTATCACAAAGCTTGATGTTTTTAGAGTTTGTATATTGCCATAGTCCAGCGATCGTGTACCATTGTGGAGGTGAAGCTTTGAGATGTCAACTAACGCAGCGGCCTCCTTATGCAAGTGAGCGGGGAACCCTCGTGTATCGCCCGGGGCCAGGCGGCGTGCCTGAACGCCAGTGGCTGGCTCGCGTCAAAGACTCGGATACCCAAACTACAATGAGTTATAGAAAAGGGCATACTTGTTGCTTGTCACTTCTTTTTAATGTATGTAAGCTCTTGAATATAGATGAGGGCGAGCATTCATAAACGGCCATATATATATATAAAGACACCTCTTTTATATTGAGCTATTTTCTTGTAAAAACAGTGTAATTAATCATATGCAGACAATATCCAAGTAGAAAAATTGTCGTGTAAAGGTTTCTGTGGCGAGCTATATAGACCCGTATTTCATTTTTGCACCGAAATACCAGTAGACATACATCGCAATTCAGACGTCAGATTATATCTTTCATTTTTGTTTATGTTGTTATCTTTAATTATGTTAATAGGGGGTTATTTCATGCACTAGTTTAAAAAAAGGGGTCAATATTAAACCCAGACACATTGAAAAAAGAAAAGCTCACACAGTGCACAAGCAAACATAACTTACTTTGAAAGAATTTTTTTCTTCTTCCTTTTTTTTTTTTTTTTTTAATTCACTTTTTAGATGTCAAGTTTTCGCTTCTTTAGAAAATGATGGCTACAATTATTAAACCATTGAAAGCACGGAAAATAATAATTAAAACAAAAATCACAGGTAGAGTTTAATATTAATCGTAGACACATTAGAAAGAAAAAAAAACACACACGAACAAACACAATTAACTCTGACATAACTTTTTAGATTTTAATGAATTATGTTTTAATTATACGATCACAGGGACAACACGTATCTATTTTGATATACTTTAAATATCGTCTTCTTCAATGTGTTTCTATATGTTTAACTTGTGTGATATGCTTCTCATAAGTATTATGCTTTTATTATTAAGAAGGCATTAATGTTTCGACATTTTTTTTTATTTGTTTGTTTGTCTGTTTATTTTATTTAGACACAATTTATTCCACGGAGGTAATATTTTACCTCCATGTTTATTATAAGGAACTCAATTTTACCTTTAGTGAGCTATGTGCTTATCCAGCAGACAATGGTTTAAAAAAATATTTCTCTTAGATTTAATCTCCTTTCCTTCTTTTGGAAGAATATACATAACTATTCTTTACTTTAAAAGGGTGATGAAAGAATAAGATGTGAAATGTCTCGTTTAGATGAATGGACACAGCGACGCGCTTTTTTCATTATTTTTTGTTTTATTTCATCCAGTAATTATATAAAAGTGTGACCATCCTGTTACGACAGAATTCATGCATTTACCAAACCATGATCGGTCTTTGCCAACGAATTTTGAAATTAATATTTCAAGTGTAATTTTTTTTAAGCGATGGCCTTCGTGACATCGTGTCACGATTAGCCCGAAAAATGGCGGTAAGCATTTCGACCAACAGACTGTGCCACTTCAAATTAATGCTGAATAAGTTTCTTTGTTTAACCGTGTATCCATTACATAAATGAGTTATCGGATTTTACATGTATATGGATGTTCAAACAACGTATTTTTTTTTTTTTTTTTAAATCTAAGGTGTAATAAAAAGCTTTCGGAGGCATAATAAAAGAATGGTGCCAGAAAATACCGCCAGACTTCTCGTCTGGTTTAGACAATATGCTGTACATCTCCAGACAACAGCATCCTGGTGTGTGAGACTTCGCGGAGAGAGGGAGGGGGGGGGCAGAGAGAGATGGAAAAAATACTGGAAAGTCAAAGAATACGACAAAATCGAGGTTTTTGATATTCAAATTCGAATATAAATCTCAAAGAAATTGTTTTGATCGAATATGTAACTCCATATTCATGATTTTAAAGAATGAATAACAGTTGAATATTTTTTTTTTTTGACCAAGAATACCCTGTAATGAATTTCAAGTCTCATTTTATTTTTATTACTTCATATTAACCTATCACCTACACTGCAGATAAAGATGTCAATTTATGAAATGGAATTAAAAATCCATAGATTTTGTCAATTTTATACCTTTGAGTCATGTAACATAATAGCCCCCACTAAACTAATGTTTTCCTTTTTCTTCTATCATTTTCTATTTATATCAGGAGGTGCGTCATCGTGTAGTCTGCTTGCAACGTTTACAACAACTCCTCGAAGAACCAAACGACGACCATATTCAAAATTACAGATCTACGAACTGGAGAAAGAGTTCCAAGCCAACATGTACTTGACTCGTGATCGTCGCTCGAAGCTCTCACAGGCTCTCGATCTCACCGAACGTCAGGTCAAAATCTGGTTTCAGAACAGACGCATGAAGATGAAAAAACTGAATGAAAAAGAAAAGACCCAGTCGGCCAAGAAGAAGGCAACAGACGGCGGCTCATCGCATACCTCATCCAACTCCTCATCCACCTCATCATCATCATCGACATCATCCTCCTCAACGATGTCACAATCAACATCGTCACAACAGCAGCATCAGCAGCAGCATCATCATCATCCACACCACCATCACCACCACAACCACCACCCGACACCCATTGCGATTAATACGTCACACCCGCCAGTTGGACATCAATCACAACTTCGATGAGGGGAAACGATGTCGCAATGCGACGTGATCGTTTTCAGACAATCTTTCTTTCTTTCTGCGTGTATGTGTGTGTGTGTGTTTAAATGAGATCATTGATGAGTAGTTTCACAAACTATTTTCTTTAGTGCTGAATCTCAAAACATATTTTGAGACGTTCCTCACGAACCGCACCATTGGTTTTATTTTTACATCTCATGAAATAAGCGTGATTATGAAGGACACCAATTCTATGTGACATAACACTCATATTGCAAGGACTAACGAACCCTGCTTAATTAGAAGCAGGGAAATTAACATTAATTATTCCTATCTTCTACGCATCTTTACAATGGATAATTCAAGGAGTATTCGTGCGTACCTCTAAAGGAGTTGAAACGTGAATACTGCAGTCCTGCATCACCTCTCGAAAAACTTTATTTGACAAAGCATTAAATTGCGCCTGATTGTGTTCTTTTTATACTTTTGATGATTATCTTGATTAATTTTCACTCAGTCATCGCTCTCTGTTGCCGTTATGACTGTCCGCGTTTATAGGCACGTTTATAATTTGTATTTTCTCAAAATGCTTCTGTGTTAATTAGTTGAATTAAGGATACGTGTGTCCAGTTAAAGAATCAACCATGTCCATAAAGACATCATTCGGCTGACATCAAAGGTACTCCACAATGTAAAGCGATCAATACAGTCTTTTTGGTAATAATCCGTTTTCTTTATCATGTGTCCGCAGAATCCGTCGTTTTAAATGTGCCTTTCTCCTTTACTGACATTAAGGTTGTGTCTGATTATCATTCGATACTTTTACAGACATGAATTCCGACCATATTGATATTGATATTGATTCTTCGGTTCATTAATTATCCATTTGTAACCTTAAATGTATCTATAAGCTAGCTTTACTTTGAAAGTTATTAACCTGTTTCTACTGAAGACATTATGAATTTCGAGTTTGTATTTGGAATATACACTCCTATAGGCATGATAGGCCTACTGTAAATACGAATCAAACGGATATTATGTATTATCAGGTATTCACTTTTCGATATTAGAAATAATTTGCTCTATTTAATATCTCTCTGAGCAATTTTGTCATTTTGCTAAACAAAGATATGTTTTGACATTAGACAATACTGTTGCTTAGTTTAAAATGTTGGAATTTTTCTAGTAAACAAGATGCACACTTAAGTTACAATCCTAGTAGTCTTTGAAATTTCAAAGGAGGGGTTTAACCAACACGTTACTATGGAAAAAATTATTATTGAAAAAAAAGAACTTTTTCGTATGGATTCTTTAAAACCAGTTTTATTCAAGATATTGATTTTTCTTTTAAGGAAATACTTCAAACAATGTTATGAATTAGCCATATAGTTGATGAAATATGACCTATTCAATGAGTGTGTGTAGGATAATGATGTTGTATTTTTATAATCCTTTAAATGTGATTTTGCACAGTCAGTCAGGAATAGTGTGTATTTTTTCTCTCAATGAATGTATAGAACTGAATATACCTCATTTTTTCTCACTACTGTTTCTCCTTCAAGTTCACCTTATAGATATTTAGACAAATTGCCAAACCTGTCACAATTTAAATGATTTAGATCTAAATGTTCAAATTACATAACTATTTAAATTTGCCAGTTTGCCATATGGCGCTTTGAGGCGTACTTTTTATGACTAATGATATAAAAATGCTGCACGCACACTTGTAACATATTTAATATACGAATATTATACGATAACAGGAAAACATTTCCGCGGTTTGTTTGAGAAAAAAAAAACGATGTAAAAAGTACATTTTTCACTTATGTTTGGATTTATTTATTATTATATATGTTCAAACAATCCACAAAATCACGTTTCGTGAAAGTTGTTCTGTTTGGAAAAAAAATAGATCTGTGTAAAAAAATAGATTCCTTGCGTATTTCTTTCTTTTTTTTATTTATTTATTATTATTTTAATAGAAGGGGTACTTTGTGTTTTTTGAGACTGATAATCCCATAAATATTCCTAATAATATGCCTAAAGGCAAAAGTGGTGACCGTAATAGTACTATACAAAAGGTGTTCATCCAAACAGTCCCATGGCTTTTTCATTTTTGTCACCGATTCTAGTGACCATTTTTTTAAATCAAAGACCAAACAAATAAACACGTTTAGTTGAACTTGAAGGTTAACCATTTGAATCGACTGATTTCTGTTCTTTATACTTTTCTTCGTTCATTTAGAAAGTTTATAATGTCCATGATATTTTAGCAGACAACATAAAATATAGCAATGAATGTTTACGATGTTAAAAACTGTGTAATGTTTTGCCTGTTCTTCTCGCCAATATGTGTAATAGTATGTTGTCCATTGAATTTGGATGTTATACTTCTTCATACAATCCAGCTTGCATCAATGAAAAGAAGTTTGTGCAAAGTGGATCGATAAGAACATCTAGATATTTCAAATTATATATAATATTGATATATTATATATATATATATATATATTATATATTATATATATATTATATATGATTATAGTAAATTATATGTGCGTAACGCAGAATATATTGAAGGTATTCTCAACTTGAGGTCTCGATTAGAGAATTCATGTAGAATCAAGTGAGATTATTTGTCTATGTTGGATCTGTTTAAAGAGTAACTCATGTTTTGCGATGATAGCCAAGATTTGAGAGTTAATGCTGTCATACAATGACTGAGTGATCATGAGCTTTTTAAGAAGAATCCTCCGAGAGGGGCGTTATGTACGCTAAGTGATTTTCGTAAGTAAACTCATTTCATTTCAATATCCTCTCGTTTTTGTTTAGCCTGAAATGATGAAAGTGATTGAAAGTTATAAAAGTTGTTATTAAAGGAAAGCATATATGGATTAGCTCAAGCATTTATAACTGGTGATATATTATGTCTGCTACCACATATATGCATGATGGTGTCTCGAGGTAATCTTGATCTATACAAGGATATGAAGCATTCCTTGGTCTAGTCTTGATGAAATTCTGGCTCTTCCCGATTGTCATTCATGGTTAGTGTAATGTAACACTGATTGGTTTCAGATATGTGCCTTGAGCGTTGGAATTGTCAGGGTAGTGCCTTAGCTATGTAAACATTGAGGTTCTCTAGTCAATGCTTGTATTACCTGTCATCCATAATGTGCCTTTGCTGAACAAAGTGCGGTTTTTGAGATTAAGAATACATTGTCCTAGTTCAAGTTGTTAGGATAGTCCCTCTGCAGCACGCAGAGTTGTAGCAGTTACGAGTTATCGAGCTCGGGAGTGGTTTTTGGTAATCAGTCATGAGTATAGTGCCTGGCGCATTACATAGATGTTGTCCCAGCTCATGACACGCTTCGATGTTATCAGTCAAGGGAAGGGCATGGGTAGAGTGGTAGTTGGTATTAGTTCGTACATAACCAACTTGCAAGCCTTTCAAGGGATTTAAATAAGTAGACGTACTCAGTCATTGTACAGTGCACGGAGCGATGTTAGCGCCATTCATATTAGGATAGTAGCAGTATTTAGAATGGGAGTGTATATGGTCGACGTGATTTGAAATGTTTAACGAGGCTAATGTTAACCTTTTCTGGAGCTGTATAGTACTTATAGCTTAACTGCCAAAACCCAAGTCATCTTAGGTCAAATGCGACGCTTTCGAGAACTAGGATTTCTTCAGATTGACAAAAAAAAGCATTATATGCTTGTCAGGGTCGAACTGACCCTTACGAGTAAGTGATGGACACGCATCAATTTGACATGTAAGTAGTTTAGTTATGGTAAATGTAGGATGCATATCTCTTGTGTCTAATTTTTGAAGCAGCTGGGAAAAAACAAAACATAAACCATTTCAGAATAAACAATGATAACAATTATGGGTCTCGAAATGATTTCTTAAAGTTTTTTTAGGCAATCGTTATTCCTTGGGTGTTCCCAGTGCCTGACTTTCTAATGATTAATGGTTGATATTTGGGAACGAACAGCTGGTAATACCTGAAGCCTAAGACGTGACAGTTGCTCACATTCTCATTAGCTGTGTCAGGGGATCGATACGTGACGCCTTACCTCGCAGAGACAGATCACTGATTACGACACTCAAATTAGCTGACAGTGGTAAGATACAGCTTGATTATTACAAATGTATCATCTCTCTCGTCTCTGCTAATTTTTGGGGAGAGGATAACAGCTGGGGAAAAAGAAAGACAAAAACAACAACAAGACATACAAACACTTTTCAGAACTAAAAAATGATAAAAAAACTTTCCGAAATATGATTTTAATCAGAAAGTTTCTTGTTAGCAGATTGTTGCATTTGGCTTCCAGAGTGCTTCTGACTTTACTTAATGGATAGAGGATGAATAATTTGAAATAACATTACATAGCTGAGATAGCGGAAAGAAAGGAGCGTGACAGTTTAACATCTCTCTCAGGGAACGAGTAGAGAAGGCATGATTATTTACGCCAACTAGAAAGCGCTCCCCTGGTTAGGCAATAAAAAGACCTTAATTGAAAACAAGCACATGCTCCTTGTCATCATCTTATCAATTTGCAACAAACTGAAATATACTGGTTGAACAAAACAAAAGAAGATATATCTGTGTGAACTGGGTTTCTCTCTTTATAAAAAAGAAAGAAAGAACACGTCCACTTTGAATATCTAATTTGGTGAAATGACTGAATGCAGGTTGTGCTGTTTCTGCGTACGCATACCATTTGGTAGAAAATGCAATGCATTTGATAAAGTACGCTTGGGTGGGATGGCGGACCAGGTCAAACGTGTGTACGCCTGTGCAATATACCACTTATCAAGCAATTGAACTGCGCCACTGATTCTCATGAAGGAAAAGCGTGAGGGAGAAGAAAGAATAGTTGGAGGGACGGGGATCTCGATAGGGAAGGAGAGAGAGAGGGATAGATGAAATGGGCGAGATATAGGAGATGGAAGGGCAGAGTACGGTTTTGGAGAAGTAGATTAGGTACAAGAGAGATAGAGATAGAAATACGGGAGGGACATAATTATTAGAAATGCGTTGGTAGCCGTGTACAGACGCTTGTATAAGCGAACGTGTTTCAACACGGGGGTAGTATATAAAACAAAATTTGTAGTAGGGGAGGTGGATAATTCCATTCAGAAATTTAGAAACAACGGAGAGACAGCAATATTATGATAAACATTATTGTCTGGTCATGTTGGGGTGAACAGAGTTTAGAGTGAACGAATAGAAATGAAAAACGATGTAGACGCATGGATGACTAAAATGAATATCTTTACTTGAAAATAGGAACCACATGGCCGAGGGATTGCATGTGGGGGGAAAATAGAAGAAAAACATAACAAGCATGAGACAGAATGAGAAAATAGATCTTCGAAGACAACGATCGAAAAAAAATGGGGAATGAAAGAAGTTAAGACGTCCATGTGATTGAACTACAAAAGATAATCACGAGAATGGAGATTAGAAGAAAGAGAAAGAGAGAGCGAGAGATAGGATATCATACAAGCTGGGAACAGAGAGAAGAAAATGAAAGTCACCCATATAATTTGAATAAAACAAGCAGACAGAGAGAGAGAGAGAGAAGAAGAGAAAAGAACACTGTAAAAATGGACAATTAGAATTTTGATAAAACAGTAAGTACAAAGAACGAAATATTAATCAATCGGCATTCGTATATGCTTTGTTTTGTTTAAGTGTGACTTGAATATGTATGCATTTTTCAATGTAAAACAAATATAAAACATATATTTTCTAACTTTTCATCTCATGCACCCTCTATTTTATAAATCAATCACTCTCTCTCCTCTCTCTCTCTCTCTTCCTCTCTCTCTCTCTTCTCTCTCTCTCTCTCTCCTGTCTACTAATCTCTCTTACTACTATTAAACAATCATGACAAATTATCAACTGTCATTTTTTTTCCCCGTTGCTATTTTTTTTCTCTCTCTTCCTCTAGCGCCAGTGTTAATTCAATTGAATTTAATTAACAAAATGTCGCAAACAAGAAATCGCTGCCATTAACCTCAATTTTACTTGAAATCACAAAGATAGAACATTATAATTGAAAATCTGAATAGGTGTTGGGTGCATGTATTGTCTGCCGACGAGAGCTGAGGTCTCTTGCCCGATATATCGCCCTTTAACATTTGCGAGAGAGCAAAGCATAGCGACCCATGCGATAATCAAGAACGTTTGTTACGTTGAAAATTGCTAATAGTGCAAACGGTTTTCATGTATATTTAGAGTGCTGCGCTGAACGCATTTGAAAGCATAAATATTAAATATATATTATATATTTATTCGATATATTATAATGATTATGGAAAATGAATATTCAACGTGCCCACTTCACAATCTTAATATAAAATTACAATTGCCCAGATGTTTTTGTTCCAAGATATTAATCGTGCACATAATAAAAACGGTCACAATTACGAATGTTAAGAGTGCATTTGTAAGATGCAAATATATTACTCCTGGGTGTCCTTTAACACGTCGATGTCCAGCTGCGTGCACATTTTATCACGAGAGATATGAACAGGGCATCGCAGAAACAAATATACACGTTTCATCACCTTTAAAATCGTTTGCTTGCTGTTGTTTATTGTTGACTGTAAAGTTCAATGTCTGCCAGCAGAAAGCGAAATAGAAAAGGAGGAGGAGAAGGGGAGGGGGACGGGAGAGTGGGGGGGGAGGAGAAATGTAATGAGAGTGATGGTAGATGAGCGAGATATGTAGGAGGAGAACAATAAGAGCAACAGAGATTAAATCATGATATATGATGTAAAAGAAAAGACAGAGAAGAGACACAGAGAGAACAGATTTTCATATTTTCCAATCCCATGACTTGCCTGGCATGCAAGCCTGGAGGTAGTAGAATCCACTGAACCGAGCAATTCGTGACTACACAGAATAAACATGGCAACACAGAGGCATTGAACGTACGGTCATCCGACCGAGGAAAGCTATCTTTGTATGTACATCCCGTGTAGCTTTTACTCGAAATAATCCACCACCATCGCACCAATGCAAGACTGCCATGCGTGTAGTTGTCCTGAAAATGGCTCAAAAGTGAGTGGCCAAATATCTTTATTCTAGTTTAACTGTAACAATGAGTAGAAAAACGTGTTATGAAACAATAATTTTTACAAATACAAAGGAAAGCGATGTTTTCAGTCATAGTTCTTAAATATAGCGCTATCGAAATGATAGTCGGTCTATCGCATCAAAATGACCTTTGATATTTTTGAGTTATGAAATAGCCAATCGTTTTTGTTTACATAATTTTGACTGGATATAGTATATAGTATATATGCGTAATATATAATACTATATATTATATATATATCTCACAAGTGATCCAATCTATTCAATGTTTATTTCAACGATTTCGACGGTCCTCTCATCATTGATTTCCAATTATAATATAAACAATCACAAAACATAATATATATATTAGATATATATATATAATTATATAATTATATATATATATAATGCTTTATTATTGGTTCAACAGGTTCATTTGATACAGATAATCTTTGGAATACAATCTCACACGTGAGAACAACGTGAACTATCATTTAATATATATTATATATATATATCATATATAATATATATATGTTATATTATATATATATATATATTATATAGTGTGTGTGTGTGTGTGTGTGTGTGTGTGTGTGTGGTGTGTGTGTGTTCTGTCCTAGAGCGCCCTCTCAGATGAATTAAAACAACCGCCTGATGAAGGCCATGCTGCGAAAAGCTTGTGAATTAAAGGAATTTGAGAGCTAAGTCTCGAGCCATCTGTTCATTTTTTCGCCTATATATTATATAATAATTAAGTTAAGCTTATAGTTTCATTTGATCATACTAGCGTGTACAAGTCATTTGTTATATGTGAAGGGGCAATGTGCATTGAATGCTTGCCTGACAAGCAACATTAGTGCACGGTAATATGGCCATCCAAATGAAGAGACTGGTACTTAATTTGGGATGAGCCATCCATTTCTTGCTACGATTTTTGGGGTATTTTCACAGAATATAATTAATATAAATAACTTATTGTAGGCCTATATTGACTTCTATAATGAAATAAATATTACATATATTTAAAAAATTAAATAATACACAAAATACAAAACAAAGAATATATAGTCAAAGTATTTACTGAAGGGTCTTATAATTTCAAAGGATATCTTAAAGTTAATGATTTCATCATTTTAAGCAAACTCCAGACATAGTGAGTAATTGTAGTGTCCATATTACCTGCACATGCAGTAATATGGGCAATTGGTAATGACGTCAATATTTGAATATGCAGACAGGGGGGTTGGTGATAATTGTTTTTCTTCCCAATAAAGTTAGAGCAGTAGTTATTGATTTCATTAAACAAAGATTAGACTGGTGTCTTTTGTAAGGTTATGCAATTAGCAATGACTTAGGGCCCATATACCTGCACTGTCCTACGTCTCGAGTCTCTGTTCAATTATTTCGCTCTATAATATCCCAAAAAACCAACCGTGAAACAGACCAAAACAACACACCCAAGCACCCCAAGAGACGCGTATAGCGTGAAACAACGGTAAACAGAAGCAGAATGTATGTATCAGGGCTGCGGAGCCGGGGGGGGGCCGGGGAGTGGGGGGGCTTGCTCTCATCAAGATCAGCATACAACTGTTCGAAGAGTCCCGAT
>CALNVZ010002100.1:42291688-42325159 GCA_940671915.1 Paracentrotus lividus
CAAACCTGTCACAATTTAAATGATTTAGATCTAAATGTTCAAATTACATAACTAATTTAAATTTGCCAGTTTGCCATATGGCGCTTTGAGGCGTACTTTTTATGACTAATGATATAAAAATGCTGCACGCACACTTGTAACATATTTAATATACGAATATTATACGATACACGGAAACATTTCCGCGGTTTGTTTGAGAAAAAAAACGATGTAAAAAGATCATTTTTCACTTAATGTTGGATTATTTATTATTATATATGTTCAACAAATCCACAAAATCCGTTTCGTGAAAGTTGTTCTGTTTGGAAAAAAAATAGATCTGTGTAAAAAAATAGATTCCTTGCGTATTTCTTCTTTTTTTTATTTATTTATTATTATTTTAATAGAAGGGGTTACTTTTGTGTTTTTGAGACTGATAATCCCATAAATATTCCTAATAATATGCCTAAGGCAAAAGTGTGACCGTAATAGTACTATAACAAAAGGTGTTCATCACAAAACAGTCCCATGGCTTTTCATTTTTGTCACCGATTCTAGTGACCATTTTTTTAAATCAAAGACCAAACAAATAAACACGTTTAGTTGAACTTGAAGGTTAACCATTTGAATCGACTGATTTCTGTTCTTTATACTTTCTTCGTTCAATTTAGAAAGTTTATAATGTCCATGATATTTACAGACAAATAAAATATAGCAAATGTTTACATGTTAAAAACTGTGTATGTTTGCCTTCTTCTTCTCCAATTATTGTAATAGTATGTTTTCCATTGAATTTGGATGTTATACTTCTTCATACAATCCAGCTTGCACAATGAAAAGACAGGTTTCAAAGTGGATCAAAGCAAACATCTGATATTTCAAATATATATATATATATATATATATATATATATATATATATATATATATATATATATATATAATATATATATATATCAGTGCGTCCCAGAAAAAAGTATACCAAATTTGAGGGTCTCGTATTAGAAATTCATAAATCAAGTGAAATTATTTTTCATTTTATGTTAAAGAGTAACTCATGTTCTGTTCGATGATACCAAATTTAAGTTAATGCTGTCACGAATGACTGAGTAATCATACTTTTTAAAAAAATCCGTCGAAAGGGCTTTGTACCAAGTTTTTCGGAAGTAAACTTTTCATTTCAATAATCCTCATGTTTTTGTTTAGCCTGAAATGATGCAAGTGATGAAAGTTAAAAAAATGTTTGCATTAATTAAGCAAATATAATGCGAAATGTAGCTCAAGAGAATTGACCAAAATGTTAATTATATTCATGGTATATTGTCAATGAAATCCTGGCTCCCTGATCATCATTCATTGTTTGAGGTAAGCCTTCCTGATTAATTCCAAAGGGAAAAGCGTTACTTAGGATGCTATCTTGATGAAATCCTCTTTCAATTGCCTTGGTATGTATGAACACTTGGATGGTCTTCATTATGTCCTTCCTTGAATTTCAAGTGCCTTAGAAGTAAGTAAACCATTGATTTCATGTGTAAGGATACCTCATGCAACCAAAATGGTGCAGCTAACAACAGAGCAGAGGGTTTTTGTAGTCAGCAGATACAATGTACCATCAACACGGAGGATGGTGCCCCTGCACACCAGAGTGTAGCAGTTCGAGATTCGACTTCGGGAGGTGTTTGGTAATCGCATAATTGCGCTCAATTACAATAACGAGCTGTCCAAGACATGCAACGACGCTTCGATTTATGCAGTGAGAGGGAAGGTGGGCACGTTGAAGAAGTTGGTAAGTTGAAATTAGCTTAACCTAAAATAACCCAAACTTGGTACAAAGCACTTTCGACGGATTTTTTAAAAAGTATGATTACTCAGTCATTCGTGACAGCACAGACATAAATTTTATATTATGGAATAGAATATGAGTTACTCTTTAACATGAGATATAATATATGGTCACATGATTTATGAATTTCTTATACGAGGCCCTCAAAATTGGGTATACTTTTTTCTGGGACGCACTGTATATACCTATATAGCTCCTTTAACTGCACACCCTGCTCAGTCATATAAGTAAAGTCAAACGGAGCCTGAGCTTTCGATCCTAGCAGAATCTTCGTCAGAGACAAAAAAAAAAAAAAAGTCATATAAGTGTCTGTGTCAGGGATCGAACCAGTGACCCTTACCTCCAGAGAACAGATCACTTGACTACGACACTCAATTAGCTGAACAGTGGTAAGATCAGGTTGATTATTTACAATGTAGATCATTTCTCGTCTCTGCTAATTTTTGGGGAAGAGGAAACAGCTGGGGGGAAAAAGAAGACAAAAAACAACAACAAACATACAAACACTTTCAGAACTAAAACAATGATAAACAAAATATTCCGAAAATGGATTTCTATCAAAAGTTTCTTTGCAATTATTCACTTTGTGGCTTCCAAGTGCTTCTGACTTTTACTTAATGGATTAGAGGAATGAATAATTTGAAATAACATAACATAGCTGGAGATAGCGGAAAGAAAGGAGCGTGACAGTTTAACATCTCTCATCAGGGAACGAGTAGAGAAGGCATGATTATTTAACGCCAACTAGAAAGCGCTCCCCTTGTGTAGGCAATAAAAACGAGCCTTAATTGAAAACAAAGACACTGCTCCTTGTCATCTATCTTATCAATTTGCAACATTAACTGAAATATACTGGTTGAACAAAAACAAAAGAAGATATATCCTGTGTTGACTGGGTTTCTCTCTATAAAAAGAAAGGAAAGAACACGTCCACTTTGAATATCTAATTTGTGGGAAATGACTGAATGCAAGGTTGTGCTGGTTTCTGCGTACGCATACCCATTTTGGTAGAAAATGCAATGCATTTGGATAAAGTACGCTTTGGGTGCGGATTGGCGGACCCAGGGTCAAACGTGTGTACGCCACTGTGCAATATACCACTTATCAAGCAATTTGAACTGGCGCCACTTGGATTCTCAATGAAATGGAAAAGCGTGAGGGAGAGAGAAAGAGATAGTTAAACTGAATGCGCACGCAGCGCGCGACCTACGCGCGCCCATGAAGGACCGACGACGCAGACGGATAGATTGAAATGGGCCGAAATCATAGGAGATGGAAAGGCGCAGAAGTCACGGTTTCTTGGCAGAAGTAGATTACCGTCACCAGAGACGAGATAGAGATAGAAATACGGGAGGGACATAATTATTAGAAATGGCCGTTGGTAGCCGTGTACAGACCGCTTGATAAGCGAACGTGTTTCAACACGGGTGGTAGTATAAAAACAAAATTTTTATCCAGAGTAGGGGAGGTGGATAATTCCATTCAGAAATTTAGAAACAACGAGAGACAGCAATATTTATGATAAACATTATTGTCTGGTCATGTTGGGGTGAACAGATAGTTAGAGTTGAACGAATAGAAATGAAAAACGATGTAGACGCATGGATGACTAAAATGAAATCTTTACTTGATCAAATAGGAACACATGGCCGAGGGATTGCATGTGGGGGAAAAATAGAAGAAAACATAACAACATGAGACAGAATGAGACCAATAGATCTTCGAAAGACAACGATCGAAAAAAAAATGGGGAATTGAAAGAAGTTAAGACGTCCATGTGATTAGAACTACAAAAGATAATCACGGAAGATGGAGATTAGAAGAAAGAAAGAGAGAGACGAGAGATACAGAAATCATACAAAGCTGGAACAGAGAAAAGAAAATGAAAATCACCCATATAATTTGAATAAAACAATGTCACAAGAGAGAAGAGAGAGAAAGAGAATAAGAACACTGTAAAAAATGGACAATTAGAAAATGATAAAACAGTAAGTACAAGAACCGAAAATTAATCCAATCGCATTCGTAATATGCTTGTTTGTTAAGTGACTTGAATATGTATGCATTTCAATGTAAACAAAATAAAAACAAATATTTCTAACTCTTTTCATCTCATGCACCTCTCTATTTATAAATCAATCACTCTCTCCCCTCTCTCTCCTCTCTCTCTTTCCCTCTATCCTCTCCTCTCTCCTCTCTCTCTGCTCTCTCTATCTCTCTTTACTAGATATCCATTTACATAAACAATCAAACATAATTATCAACTGTCATTTTTCCCCGTTGCCTATTTTTTTTTTCTCTCTCTCTCTAGCGCCAGTGTTAATTCAATTGAATTAATTAACAAAATGTACGCAAACAAGAAATCGCTGCCCATAACACTCAAATTACTTGAAATCACAAACATGTGAATAATTCTTATAATTTGATTATAATCTGATTAGGTGGTTGGGGTGCAGTATTGTCTGCCCACGAGAGCTGATCTCTTGCCCCGATATATCAGCCTTTAACATTTTGCGAGAGACAAAGCATACGACCCTAGCGATAATCAAGAACGTTTTGTACGTTGAAAATTGCTAATAGCAAAACCTTTCATGTATATTTTAGAGTGCTGGCTGAACCATTTGAAGCATAAATATATATATATTATATATATTATATATATTATATCATATAAATTATAATGATATGGAAAATAAGTTCAACGTGCCCACTTCACAATCTTAATAAAAATACAATTGCCCAGATGTTTTAGTTCCAAGATTATTAATCGTGCACATAATAAAAACCGTCACAATTACGAATGTTACAGTCGCAAACTCAATTTTGTATAGAATGGCAAAATAGTACTCCTGGGTGTCCTTTAACACGTCGATGTCCAGCTGCGTGCAAACCTTTTATCACGGATATGAACAGGGTTATCATAGCAGAACAATATTCACGTTTCATCCTTTAAAATCGTTTCATGCTTGTGTTGTGTTATTGTTGACTGTAAAGTTCAATGTCTGCCAGCAGAAAGCGAAATAGAAAGAGGAGGAAGAGGAGGGAGAAGGGAGGGGGACGGAGAGTGGGGGGAGGAGACAAATGTAATGAGAGTGATTGGTAGATGAGAGTATGTAGGAGGAGAACAATAAAGCCAACGAGATATAATCATGATAATACTGTGTAAAACAGAAAAAGACAAGAGAGAGACACAGAGAGAACAGATTTTCATATTTTCCCAATCCCATGACGTTGCCTGGCATGCAAGCCTGGAGGTAGTAGAATCCACAACCGAGCAATTCGTGACTACACAGAATAAACATAGCACACACAAGGCATTGAACGTACGGTCATCCGACCGAGGAAAGCTATCTTTGTATGTACATCCCGTGTAGCTTTTACTCGAAATATCCACCACCATCGCACAATGCAAGACTCGCCATGCGTGTAGTTGTCCTGAAAATGGCTCAAAAGTGAGTGGCCAAAATATCTTTATCTAGTTTAACTGTAACAATGAGTAGAAAAACGTGTTATTAAACAATAATTTTTACAAATACAAAGGAAATGCGATAGTTTATCCATCATGCTTAAATATAGCGCTAATGAAATGATAGTCCGTCTATTCAGCATCAAAATATGACCATTTATATTTTTGAGTAAATATGAAAATAGCCAATCGTTTTGCTTTGACATAATCCTTACGTGGACTAATAACTACTACTATACTATATATACGTATATATACTAACCTACTATACTATATATATCCAGTCATGCTTTAATATTCCAACTATTCAATGTTTATTTCAACGAATTTTCGGACGGTCCTCCATCATTGATCAAATTGATACATTTTGGAATACATTCCAACACGTGGAACTATCATTTAATATATATTATATATTATATATATATATATATATATATATATATATATATATATATATATATATATATATATATATATATATATATATATATATATATATATATATATATGTGTGTGTGTGTGTGTGTGTGTGTGTATGTGTGTGTGTGTGTGTCTTGTCCTCTAGAGCGCCCTCTCAGATGAATTAAAAACAACCGGCCTGATGAAGGCCATGCTGGCCGAAAGCTTGTGAATTAAAGGAATTTGAGAGCTAAGTCTCGAGCCATCTGTTTCATTTATTTCGCCTATATATATATATAAATTAAGTTAAGCTTATAGTTTCATTTTGATCATACTAGCGTGTACAAGTCAATTTGTTATAGTGAAGGGGTGCAATGTGGCATTGAATGCTTGCCTGACACAGCAACATTAGTGCAGGTAATATGGGCCATCCAAAATGGCGGAAATGATTCTGGTACTTAATATTGGGATGAGGCATCAATCTCTTTGCTACGATTTTTTGGGGTATTTTCACAGAATATAATTAATATAAATAACTTATTGTAGGCCTATATTGACTTCTATAATGAAAATAATATTTACATAATATTTAAAAAAATTAAATAATACACAAAATACAAAACAAAGAAATATATAGTCAAAGTATTTACTGAAGGGTCTTATAATTTCAAAGGATATCTTAAAGTTAATGATTTTCATCATTTTAAGCAAACTCCAGACATAGTGGAGTAATTGTAGTGTCCATATTACCTGCACATGCAGGTAATATGGGCAGTTTGGTAATGACGTCAATATTTGAATATTGCAGACAGGGGGGTTGGTGATAATTGTTTTTCTTCCCAATAAAAGTTAGAGCAGTAGTTATTGATTCATATAAACAAAGATTAGACTGTGTGTCATTTTGTAATGTTATGCAAATTAGGCAAATGAGCTTAGGGTGCCCATATTACCTGCATGTTCCCTACGTCTCGAGTCATCTGTTTCATTTATTTCGCCTCTATATATATCCCAAAAACCAACCGTGAAACAGACCAAACACAACACCCAAGCACCCCAAGAGATCGCGTATAGCGTGAAACCAACGGTAACAGAAAGCAGAAATGTATGTATCGGGCTGCGGAGCCGGGGGGGGGGCGGGGGGGGGGGTGCAGCCCCCCCCCCTCTCCCCACTTTTTTCAGCCAACGTGTACAAAAATGCAAATGACCATACATTTGTGATTTTTAGCCTGTTCAGCCCCCCCCCCCACTTCGGCTCAGCCCCTCCACTTTCAAAAACGCTCCGCGGCACCTGTGTATTATATAGTAAGTGTATCAAGTTCAATGAGAAAGTATATAACAAAGTAGTTATTTACCTTTTCAACTGTTGATTATTCCAACAAATTTTTGTTTGGTCCTCCATCCTTTCTGAAGTTGACGAATGACAATAATGAAAATAATTTCCATAGCGTAATCTGATTGTCACCTGGGTGAAACATACAATATATTACTTATATGTATTGTATATACATTATATATTACTCCGACACAACTTCAGCAAGAAAGGGCGAAACCAAACTATACAAATATCTTCCAAATCTGACAAATGACCGCTAAGTGTGATTCGTATAAATTGCATATCTTCTTGGCGCCTCAACTAGCTGACTATTCTTGAAAGACAAGCAATGGTTGTGCTATGAAATATGTCTTTTACAAAATGTAAATGTACATTCGCTTACCACTTTTATTCTGCGCTTCCTTTTTTGTTCTATTTGCACCGATAGCACCCACGCCATATTTTAACTGTCAAACTTCAAACGGTATTCGTTATAAGAGTAAGACGTCAACGAACTTTGGTTTTGCACAGTATTTGGTGTAGGAATATAAATATTAATAAAGTTGATCATGTTCATCAAGCGGCTTTTGTTTCTGCTCACCCCGCCCTCTAAGTATAATGTGTTCCATATTTATTTGAATTTATTATTTATTTATTTATATTTATTCATTTCTTCAAAATTGGAATCTTGATCATGATGATTTATGAGCGTTTGGATGAGTGTTTGGGTGTACTTGTGTGTATATGGGAGGGGTGCTTAACACGCGGCCCTTGTTTAAAAACAAACTAAGCAAAATGGTAAATTTAGTTGTAAACAGCATTTAGGAACTAAACATGTCATAATCCAAAAGAATAGGTGCATAATGTGGTATTACTCTCTCAGATATCCATTCACTCTTAACTAGCCAGTCTCACGCATGAATAGTATTTTCCGTTTCTTTCAAAGCTTTTTAAAATAATGTTGATAACTCGAAGTGAGATTCTTTGAATCGAGTTTCGGGGTCTGTCGTATGTCTTTTGTTCCTTGCCAGCAGGAGAGAGAACGTGACCATGTACCCCAATGAATACCCGCAATCATTATCAATGAGTGTGTCTACACGCAATTTTATATCTGTGTTTCATGGCTGCAAGATTCACCAACGCGATCATTTTTCGGATCTAAAAATTCGGTCGATCAACATTGATACTTGACTAATTATAACAATTCAAATATGTATTAAACTATTTGTAAACGAAAATAAACGGAAAATAATCAAATAGAAAATGAGAACCGCGTATATTTTTTAAATATATCATTGGTATGATTACTCTGACACTACACGAACATATTCTTTGTTGTTGTTTTGAAATAAGTTGATCAACTTATTCACATAACGCGGATCCAATGATCAAACCCAAATCGATACGATCTAGCGCCATTGTGGGATCTTTGGGAGGGCGACGGGATGGCCCCTAGAAATATTCTGTACAGAAAGGTGGCTCATATCTTCACGCTGTCTCTCCAAGGTAGGGGAGATGGGGTTAGTTGGAACACGGGGTTAGTTGAAACATTGTAATGTTCTTTACGGCTATAAATTATATTGTATGCAAATCTACCCTCAGGTTGTTGCTATAGCAACTGCCATCCACACGTTGATTAGACAGCACATGTGCTTCAAGCCTCGTGAAGTTACAAAGCAATGTTTGTTTTTTACCTTCTGAGTAAATTTTTTCATTTTTACAAAAGTGTTTATTATCTCAAAGAAGATCATAAATTAAGTTGCCTGTTTTTTAGTATAAGAAACAGTTATACCAAGCTACAAAACAAAGTTAAATATTAGGCATGTTGCTGTCCTCTTTTTGTGGCTGCAAGCTACAAAAGTCAAATGGGCTCTGGGGTTAGTTGGAACGTTTTGAACGGGTTAGTTGGAACATGTACTAAGCAAATAGGTTTCAGCTGAACAAAAAATAAAATTCATATAATAGTGACAATGTTCCGAAATATTCTTATACATGATATTAGTGCAAATTGGACATTTTTATGCAGAATGCTACTTCACAGGACTTTAAGATATCTGTATGTGAGTGGATGCTATCAAGTGTAATAAAAGCATGAAGTACAAAAAAAAATTGAACACCAATCTTTAAATATTTTAATTGGAATCAATAAAGCAATTTAGCTGAACCCATGCAATAATGTTGTAGATAGTTTAAATTAAATTTTTAAGATGCCATGCACAATGTTTCAACTTACCCATAACATGTTCTAACTAACCCCGTGTATGGGGTTAGTTGGAACACTTGACATGGTCTTGTGAAATGGATTTTTTCCGGAACCATCACAAGTTTTAAGAATTATTATGGTACATTTGTAGCATACATATATGCACACCAGCTGATTGTTTATTGTTTCTTAAAAATAAATCCGCTTTTGTTATACAGCCATTTTTGTGAAAAATGTTCCATATACCCCGCTCTCCCCTACATTGAAATAACCATATGAACACACTTATGGCAGCTTATGTTTGGAAATGTTGAATTGCTTTCCAAGGGCATAAGTATGACAAAAGACTTAGCTCGTGAATAATCATTTAATGAATGAAAATGGAAATATGCTTATGTCACGAAATATCTTAGTTGACACCATTTGTACGTACATGACATATTCAATTTCGGTTTACAGTGGGGGTCCAGGGACAAGAGGCAACAGGCGTCTGACCTCCTCCCCCCCCCCCCCCCCCCGTTTGGAAATCATTCATGGCCCATCCTTTAATGAATAAGAAATTATTTGGGGTTTTTTTTTTTTTTGGGGCCGAAAAGTGTGTACAAACCCAGTTAACAGTTTGGGGGAAGCATTTGTCAAACATATTCATTATTTCGTTTATCAATTAATCCCAACCTCCCAAAACGGCGATTTGTTGTATATTTTGGTATTTTATGTTCACCTTTATTGGAAAAAAATTCACTTAATGCATGTAATGTTTTCATGAATGAAAAGTATTGCCTTTCAAAACAATCCAGGAATGTTTGAAAATATTGATCCCTATAGATAAATTACCGTATGACGATATACACACAAGGCCTAATAAGTACAAAAAAATAGTGTTTGGTCTACATAAGCTTGTTAAATACAAATTCTAGGTAGAGTTATGGGCTGACTCCCCCTGTATTAAAGATTTTGTGATTCCCCCCCCCCAGTATGAAGTTCAATATTCTGTCAGCTCACGCTCAACATTTTTTTTTTTTTTTTAATGTATATAGACCATCTTTTAGTACATGTATCACGATACCACGGGCAAGTTGATTCACTGTATCTTCTACACTCGCCATCACTTTCCGGTGATTCAGGAATTCATGTTTATTTATAAGAAATTACAAATATATAACTTTTTCAACATCATGAAGAAGGATCATTGTGATATAGGCCTAAGTCATGTAAGAACCCATTACAGTCATGCAATGTGTTTCATTAGTACATTATACTATCGTTTGACCTGAGTCGAACTCCAAGCTTTTGTTATCTTATAATATTAATGCAAACATTCAATTCATAAAGCCTTGACATTGAATTACTCAACAAATGCTTGAGCACCTTTATCGGTTCAGGGAGTAGCTTTATCTAGGAGCAATAATTCAAACAGAGCTGATAAAAGAGAGAAATATTGGTCTAGTGCCAATTTTTTTTTAGACTACACCTCTGGAAATTGAATCGAACTTGAAGTGCATTAATCAGAAAAATAATCGACAGTCACTTGATGGCTTGACTTAAAAGTGTGTATGTGTATGTTTATGTTTACTTAGTTATATTAGTACTGCGTGTTCCCATCACTTGTTAGATTATGGTATACATTCGTATATGTATGTGGGTGTGCGTGTGGGTGTGTGCGCGCGCGCGTGCGCGCGTGTGTGTGTGTGTGTGTGTGTGTGTGTGTGTGGGTGTGCGTGTGTGTGTGTGTGGTGTGCTTTATTCATCCATTACTTATGTATTTATTTATTTTTCGTTATTAATTACTTATTTATTTATATGTTTATTTATTCATTAATTTGTTTATTTATCTTTCCTTCTTTCTTTCTTTCTTTCTTTCTATATTTTTCTTTATTTTAATTTAATTTTTTTTTTTTATCATTTTTTTTTTCTTACAAATTTCAGATCTGATTATTTATGTTTCGTAATGACGAAATTTAGGAAACCACTTGGAATCGAATGCACGATTGTTGAATATTATTTCACTCTGACTCTAGACAGCAAGAGGAAGTAACCTCACATCTTCCTTAGACAACCGGAGTATACCCTCGAGTAAATCGTATACTGATACACGATGAACTGGGTATCGAGCCTTGGACCTTCTTATTCCTGACCCACCTCCCATACCACTGGGATGCTTAAATGAACAGTTAATATGCACAATCCTCTTCTCTGCCTTCAGGTTGATGTTAAAGTGGCGATGCAACTCCAAAACAAGCGTCACCACGGTCATCTAATATGAAATTAGTACAGCATGTCTATGCTAATGAGCATGATGATGTCATTACAATAGACAGATGTAATACTAACATACAATAGTGATTATGTTTATCAAAATAAACGGGAAATCCCCACGTTCCAAATCATTGTAGTATCATAGTGCACTGGGTTAAATACGAAGTTACCACCCACAACATTATGAAAACGCAGGCATGATTATGATGCATATCCGTGCATAAGTATCGATGAGTCTTAAGGTGGTTTCTCACTTCCCATGAGACAAGTTTGTAACTTGTTTGTGACTCCAAGACTTAAGGCCACTGCACACCATACGACTTACGACTTGCGACTGACCGACTTTGGATCTGAAATAACCAAGCGCGTATACTTTGCAATGCTCTTAGTTATTTCAGATCCAAAGTCGGTCAGTCGCAAGTCGTATAGTGTGCGGTGGCCTTTAGAGACGACGCAGAGACGTCACAGGGGCGTCTCCTGAGTACCCACGACGTCTCATGAGTCGTCGGAAAATCAGACATGTACATATCGATTTTTCAGTCGCAGGAATGTCTCACTGGAGTTTTAGAGACGTCTTAAAGTCTCGGAGTATCGGAGACGTCTCCTCAGATGAGGACATGGAGGACTTGACAACAGAGATTGGCGCCTTACTAAATGCCAACAGGGCTCTGAGTGTTTTGAACCCGGGACCTCCCGGGTACTTCTCAAAGAGAATTGTAATGATAAATAAAACACATAATCCTCTATACCGGTTAATGTATTTCATTTGGACGATTGAGACACATGGGGCAATTTCTTTGAAGCAAGGGCAAGGCTTCAATGAATCCTGATAACCATACATGAATGTATCAATGCGTGAATAATAAGCATAACCTATAGAGTCCATCACCAAACGAAACCCATTTGTCTGATGGTAATCAATCGTGTCCATTCTGATTTTTTCTTCAATCAAAGCAAATATATTACACATTTTTCTATAGAAAATATCACGCACAGTAAAAGAAAAGAAAATCCATTAGGCACGACATTGCGTTTCCATGTCATTTAAAAATGCACGTGAAAAGCGATATGCACTTCATTGCACTTTTGCGAATTTTGTCCATTTTTTGGCGGAGAGGGCGCGATCATATCAACCAGATTTTCTTTTTATATTTGAGATATATATTTGCTGCTAGTAGTGTGAATTTGGAAACACCATGGTTTCAAAACGATTGATTATCAATTAGTATAAAGCATTATAGCGCGATTGCAACTTATTCCTCATGATACATCTCTTGCAGTGTCTTGTGTGGAATGTTTGTGGTATTACTACATTTATCAAGACGGTGGACAGCACTAAAAACTAGGTAAAAGTCAGGTCGTTCGGATATGATGTCACAGCCTCCCACATAGTCCATTTTTGCATCTCTTTGTAAAATAGAAGCACTAACCTAAAAGGCCCTAAAACATAAAGCCCTCATTAGCTGTCAAATATGATGCGGCGGTTACGGCCAAATGTATTTTCAACTCGCTATATCAATGAATTTTTTCTCATTATAAATTCTCGCCTGGTTGGGCTTATTTGAAAACAATTCCACAAACGATACAATGTTAGGGGGAAAGCATATTCAGCACCATGTTACATGAGATGTAGGCCTATAATATAGAGAACTCGTACTTCTCTTATTGGAAAATTATTTATAGTCAAGTTGATAGGAAAATAGGTAAAAAAGCACCCAAAATTGGGGATTATGTTCTGTACCAACATTTGGACATTGTAGATTTCAGGTTCTATAGAATGGTTTCTATAAATTAAGTTTTTTTCTGGACATTTTCATTGACAAAAAGAAAAAGCAAACTGGACTTCATGGTTAAATGACAGTTCACCAGGAGTGGACATTGTTTTATATAAGTATTATAACACAAAGAGCAAAGTTGTTCTTGTCCAAGTCAACAGTTGTAATGTCAACGAGTGTACATAATTCCAGTTAAAGGCTCCCTGGATATAGTGAGTGGTGGACATAGCTTAATAAATCAAGTCATCTCGAATAATTTCTAGACAGTTCCTCCGAAATGCATTGCAATGCAAATGCCCTCCGAAAACATCAAATCTTTTTTACATGATCTTATTAAATGATAATAGAATGAATACTTTAGGCCAGTCACCTCCTATCAAGCAGGGTCACTAGTGAAAACAGACCCAGAGATGTTGAGAATGAAAGTAAAGAGAGGGCGATGACAAGCCGAAAGGAAAAAAAACAATCAAACGCCACACCAGGTGAGCGAAGCTTTCAAACAATGCTCTGGCCGAACACATACACGGGGTGATTTATGTACCCCATGGCCACCCAATCGCAGGAGATAAGTAGTATACAACCGGCGCACCTGAGTGTCATATATATAACACAATGATGTCCTTGCATGCCGATAACTGCCGTCGCAGCTATGCCTCTGAATGTCCGCCGCCCAAAGCGCAACCTTTTATATTGGTGAATCATGAAAGACAAAGAACAGAAGGCGCAATGTGCAACGCATTATAATGTGAACGCCATCTTGGAAGAAGATGACTTAAGCGTAACATTTTGCATTTCCGCAGGTTTTTTTTTTTTTTTTTTTTTTGTTTCTGGCTTGACAAAATGAAATCTGATCGAGCATTTTGGAGTTTATGCATTGATAATAATTACATGATGAATATAATGCATTATTAAGTACATGGATTGTTCGAAGAAATAGTTTCTTCAAAGTTTTTTTTTTTTGTGGAAATAGGTCATGAGAAATTATGTTATCGATTAAAGTTAACGAAGAGACATGATCTATAACCCTGTAAACCTGAAAAATTCTATGCATTGCTTTTATGAAAAGCTTCATGCAAGCATTGTAACGACCGTTACGTTTGCTCTTGACAGATACACACTCTCTCACACACACACACAAAGACACTTACTGGAAGGGCTGTGGCTCTTTAAAATCGTATTTATTTGTCGATAATTTGTAGTACACGGTACTGTTTTCATTTTTGTTTTGAGGGGACCTTGATTTTTAGTATCCACCTCCGGACTGTCAGCTCGAAAATCTCGAAATATATAGTTATTTGTTCTTGAGGGAGGGGTCGATTGGATTGGTACAACATTCCAAAACTTGCATACCTACACTTTCATGACTAATTTTAAGTTAGGAAAAACAAAATAATTGTTATTTGGAAATTACTTTATCTGCACCCGCCCAACACCGAATTTGCGTAGTATATCTGGTAGTAACCTTTATGTTCAAGGGAGACACCAACACAGTAAGGGTTTAATCCTAACGATATTAGACTAAGGACCAAAATCTACTCGATTGAATTAAATATAACACGCATAGTATTGTATCTCATGATGACTTTATGTCTTACGAAGACAGACATTCGTAATAAACACACCGAAAATGTTGAGTATTTTTAGATGCTAGAGGAGTTTTCAATTTCAACCAATTCATGCACGCTCTCGAAGCGCTACAAGAAATGCAATTCTTTTCTATAATGTCATACCATTCATGTCAGTAATGGGATATCCTTTGAACACATACACAAACATAATATCATTGATATAAAATACATTGATTTTCCATTGATTATAAGTATAGCAAAATAGTCAACCAATCGGGAGCACTAAATGTTATTCAAAGAAATATGCGGTAAAGGATTGAGATAGATATTGAAGAGTGCGTGGTTACAACCTTTAACTATGCACTTGAAAAATATTACAGTTCAGAAGCTGGTATGAAGACGGTGAAGCCCCTTCAGTTGACCAGGTACGAATCGATGCTAAAAACCCGGTCACATGTACACGACGCATGGCCAGCGCTCACAAAAAGTAACAGTTTTGGGCAATGCGTCGTCTTGCGCTGGCTTGTAGCTGACACTCGTCGCTCACTCGTCGAGCGCGCAAGATGACCGCTTTTTGATTCGTCGTTGTGCTTCTGACATTTTGAGCATGCTCAATAATCTGCGTCGAGCTCGACCCATGGATGCAAACGCCGGCAGAGCGCCAGAAATGCTCAGAGGGCGCAGCGCCAGCGCCAGAGCCAGACACACGCATACCACGCGTTAAGCATTTCTGACATGTGCGTATATCCAAGCGTTGCGAATGCATTGCAAACAATCGAACCGTCAATGTAATGGCCCGGTCACAGCTACACGACGCACGGCCAGCGCACAAAAAATATAGAAAATAACCTCTGTGCGTCGTTGTGCGTCGAACTGTCTGATGATTTTGGAGAAGGTAATGCGTGTGTAGGGCGCTCCCACAGCGCTCCCACAGCGCTCCCACAGCGCATACACTGCGCACATATTAAAGCATCCAACTAATACACAGCTTGCTCTGGCTGTCTAGCACGAATGACCACCGCAGGCACAGCGCACAACCTGCGAACAAAAGTGGTTACCCCTTCACATTGACGGTTCGATTTGTTGCAATGCATTCGAAACGCTTGGACCTACGCACGTGCGCCCTCTGCGCATAATCTTGCGCTCTGCCGGCGTTTACATCCATGCGTCGAGCTCGACGCAGATATTTGAGCATGCTCAAAATTTTCAGACGCACAAACTGCGCACAACGACGAATCAAAAAGCGTCATCTAGCGCGCTCGACGACGTGAGCGACGAGTGTCAGCTACAAGCCAGCGCAAGACAACGCATTGCCCCAACTGTACTTTTTTGTGCGCTGGCCGTGCGTCGTGTAGCTGTGACCGGGCCATGAGGGCAACCACTTTGTTCGCAGGTTGTTGCGCTGTGCCTACGCGGGTCATTCGTATAGACAGCCAAAGCAAGCCGTGTATTAAATGGATGTTTAATATGTGCCGCAGTGTAATGCGTCGTGGGGAGCGCTGTGGGAGCGCTGTGGGGCGCTGTGGGAGCTCTGTGGAAGCGCCCTACATACGCATTACTTCTCCAAAATTATCAGAAATTTCGACGCACAACGACGCACAGAGCTTATTTTCTATCTTTTTCGGCTGCAATCCCGCATTTTCCCTTCGCGCTTGAGATTCAGATCATCTAAAAATCTATCCAAATTCAGAGACCTTCAAGAGATTGTTCGCGTGGGGCTTGAAGAGTTAATCTTTTGGTGGGAACTGTGATGACTTTGAAAAAGATGGTAAGACATTCATCATGATTATTGATAATAAAAAAATGGCAGTTAGACCTACAGTTACACGCGCATTGTGTCTACATACTGCCGTGCATGTCTGCGCTATACTATAGCTGACACGATAACTGCCTTTTATATTATCAATAATCACGATAAATGTCTTCCATCCTCAACACTAGAGTATAGTGTTGTTAGAAACAAAAAATAGTGTCAAATTAATACCACAAAGTGTCAAATTAGTCAACACCCTTTTAGTGTTAAATAGTCACCACCAAAGTCTGGTGTTAATTAACACCATTTGGTGCGGTCCTCTCAGAACACCTCGTCATTGTTAAAGGGATGCAGTAACATTGAATGATATTCAAATCACATTTATTCGATTTTAGCTTATTTTGCCAACATAATTATAAACACTTAGGTCAGTCTGGAATCTCTGCAAAATTGCAAGCTAATTGCTTGCTTTACCTTCGAGATATCAATTGATTTCATACTCAAAATTTATAAATCAACACCGGATGGTTTATAAAACCATGTGCTTTTCACACCACACATTTCCTGTTGTTAAATTCCCCCGTCTCTAGCGGCCTGGTGCGCTCTCAGCATGAGGGTACTGGTGTTCGGCGTATGCTGGCAATTTTGTTACACTGTTTTAGGTAAGTAAATGACTTTCATTTGATCTGAAACTTTCAGTAGTTTGTTTTTACTGTTGGAGCAATATAATTTTATTAATCTTGGTATAATTGCATTTGTTTTTGAAAGCAATTTAATCCCTTTAAAATCAACACTTGCAGTGTTAATTTACACCACTATGGGTGTCATTCAATCAACACTTTATGTGTGTTAAAACGTGACACCAAAGTCTGGTGTTAATTAATACCATTTGGTGCGGTCCTTTCAGACCAAGTCAGTGTTAAAATCAACACTGGTAGTGTTACTTTTAACACCTCAGTTTTTGCAGTGTACATCTGGGGGAAAACGCATTCGATATTTTCTTCGGGCGTCTCCTGGAAAAGTGATATTAGAAAGGGCATTTTGTAATGGTCGCTTTTAAAATTGAGGTGAAGTGTTTCGTTCAAAGAAAGGTACCTTCCTAAATAATGGTGTGGTATCAATAACTCAATCATTGCATTCTAAGTATCCTTTACAAATGTTATTTTTCAAACGAAAATTTTAACTGAAAAAGTGGATGTTGTACCTTTTGGGACAGAGCTCTTAATATTACAAAATGTTTCTGTTCATATATAGTTACGACATCTCCATTATTGCTTTGTTGATAACCAGGAATAATTCCATAAGACTTTGTCAGAACTGTTTACCGATGCCACAGATGTATAATGCATTTACCGTCGCCAATAATATGTAACATATTTGGTGTTAGGATTTCATTTTTAATTAAAACATCAGTGTCGTGACTCATAAAATATCACTTAAGAGCTATAAAAAGAAGAAGAGAAATGAGGTAATGCCATAGAAACACCGCTTCCATATCCTGAAATATTAAGATGGTGTATGTCATTATGGATACATAGCTTGTGATACAGAATACAATTATAAAAATTATATTTTAAACTAAAAACATGCTTTCACTGATGCTTTTTATTATTTTGCCTGTATACACAGTTAGAAAAAATTAAACAAGTTGTTTAAAATCTTAAATAACTACGTGTTAACCTGTGAATCGCACATCGTTGTTTAAAAATTAAATAACCTGTAGTTGTTTAAAACTTTAAATCTCTTGTTGTTTAAAAGTTTAAACGTTTAATGGTTATTTAAAATCTCAACAGTATTGTTTAACGCTTCTCTCCAAAAATAAAAACGCTCCAACTTTTTTTTAACACGGCCTGGTATCGAACTCACGACCTTTCGATTGTAAGGCAGACGCTCTATCCACTGTGACAACACATGTGTACATACACTGACATAATGTGTGAGACATAAGTCCTTCGCCATGATTGAAATGTTGCGCCGTTTTACCTTGCATGTAACGAGTGATGCCATTGGCTCATGACTATCACGTGACATTTGCCTCTGCCTGTTTTAACAAAAACATGTTTAATACAGTGTAATATGTCTTTAAACATGTCTTGTTTAAGGCTAAAAAACCTCGCTATTCCGGTTTTAAACAACAATGGTTAAATATTTAACAAGAATGTTTAACTTCTAAACCAACATTTTTTCAAACAGCGAAATTTTTAAACCGAGTTCTAACAGTGTAGGTAAATTGGGGAGGTATCCGGTTTTGACGTACATTGTATATCGATATAGACCTATATATTGATATCCAGACAACTTCCCCCGTCACAAATCTGTCCCCTTAATCTAAAGCTAACCCTACCCCGATTTCTGAGGGATATTTGTCCTGGGGTATAGTAATTGTCCAGGGGGGTAGTTTCCATGATACGACTTTAAAGAAAACATAACAAGCCAAAGAAAGATTTAAGTCAGTACGTTTCAGACAGTCAGACAGTTTTGGGTGAAAACTTGAAGGAGAATTGTCCCTTTTTAAAAAAGTTGGCTTACTGTGGATCCAGAAAAATCCAATAAGCACATTAGTGAAGATTTGGTGAAAATCGGATCAATGATAAGAAAGTTATGAGTATTTGAATATTGAGATCTCTAATGAGCCATAGGAAATCTCCTATTGACAACGCGGTCACCATTTGTGATGTCACAAAGGGAGATCTCCTCAAATGGTGTGCACAAAAACTATTCAAAATGTCTCTCTTTTTTTTTCATTCTAATGATAGAACAGCTTTTCTTTTCATGATATATCATGACTTTCATATATTTACAAGTCATCCCTTGAAAAAGATTCTTTATTCTCCCTTTAGAATCAAGAAAAAAGAGGATTTTAGTACAATGTGTACAATAGATATGGGAAAGATCTCCCTGCATTACATCACACATCATGGTCGCGTTGCCAAGTGGAGGATCTCCATATCATAAGTGATCTCAAAATCTAAAAATTCATATCTCTCTTATTCATTGCCTGATTTTTCTGAAACTTTCCCAATATGTTTTGGGGGTTTGTCTCCATTCACTGAAGCTAAATTTCTCTGAGGGGATAATTCCCCTTTAACAACATGAACACAAAATGTAATGAAGGTGCATGGCGTATTATTACAACGATATCTTTGTAATATTGTATAGCATTCGATTCTTGTATTCTGATGATGATGATGATGATGATGATGATGATGATGACGACGACATTATAGCATGATATGATAGGTAGACCGAGGAGGTGAGACAGATGTTAAGATCATGCAGTGGTGGATCAACGGGTGGGGGTTAACATCCCCCCCCCCTTGGGCTGCAAATAAAAAAAAAAAAAAAAAAAAAAGGGAGTAGGAGGAAGGAGAAAAAGAAGCGTGTTATTATCAGCGCTACGCGGCTAAAAGTCAACACCCCCCCCCCCTGGACAAAGGTTAGATGCGCCAAAAAAATGAGATGAGCAACTGTGAAATAAAACTTTTTTTAATTGTAAAGAACAGTGCATTAAAGAGAGAGAGAAGATGGGGGGTATATTTGAATTTATGCAATGCCTTGCCATGTATATGATGCACCATCTTGATGTCGCAGACAAACGTCACGATCATATTTCCCTCCATTGAAATTATGCCGCCCGCGTCTCCACCGAAATGTGCGTCTACTGCTAGACGGACTCCCTCGGGCGGCAACCCAAAACATTAACTAATAATTTATGAATCACAAACGAACCCGTCTATCTTGTATTGCCCCTGTGACAATGCGATATTCCAACTGCTGCCATACTTCAGAAACGAAAAATCTTCTCTTTTTTTTCTTTAGAGGCTTGCATTGCATTTTTTTTTTATTTTCCCCCCTCTGGAATTCTTCTACACCTCTCCAATGCACGGTGTATGCCAACTAGCGAAATCCTCAACCAGGCGAGAGCGAAATCGGTGTCGGGCTCTCATCTTTGTCTAAACGAAGCACGAACCCAATTAAAGTCAATCTTTAAATGAATAATGCGTATTGAAGACTGGTGTCAAACTCCTCGACACAAAACGACTTATTTGTACCAGTATTAAGCTGTATATTTTGCTTATACCATGTCATCACGTATAGCAGCTTCTAAGTGTCATCCGTCATTATCATAATTCGAGAACAACCAAACAGGTACATGGTCAGATGAACAAGTGACTTCATTGAAAGTTGGGAAAACGTTTTGGTGAAGTTGAATAATATCAATTACATTTGTGTCTCATGAGACACCACAAATATAAAACAAGCTAAGTGACCGCCGTTACACCATTTTTTTTTTTTTTTTTTTTTTTTTTTTTTTTTTTTACAATTTTGCATCTTTGTGAAACTTTGAATTGCTCCCTCTATTGAATGTGCCTTATATGAAAATAGGCCTCCCGAATGATTTTTTTTTTCTTCAGAGATTTAGCAGATTTATTGTGAGAAAATATGTACGATGAGGTTAACCTGAAAGTTTCCTCCCCAGCAGCGGCTGCAAATTTGTTTTATTTCAAATAAGAAATAACAATTAAAAATATAATAATAATTTGCGCATATAATAATAATTAGATGTGCGCATTATCATAATCGTCCATTTGTCTTAAAGACAACATGAACCACCAGCCTGACTATCTCAAGTCCTACTTAATCTAGCCCGGTTCCAACACCATAAATGCAACATTCTGATCAGTGTAGCCATAATAATATAGACCCCTTGGATAAAACACAAAATTTGCTACTCACACATTGACACCACAATAATCAAGATACAAATTAGCAAACCAAGTACTTTTCTCCTCAAAACATTAAATTTTCTCTTATAATAATTATATAGATAAGATAAGCTATTTCATACTTAAATATATGAATGAATCAATAGTTATTTTACATTGACGAGCTCTCTATGACATTCAATGAGAGTCCACACACGGTGGAATTAGTTCGGTCTCCCTTTAAAATGAATTCAAAATTTGAACAATATTATTTTAGATTTACCGAAACTATGATAAGTACTATTATGTTTAGAACACGTGTGTATGTTTTAAATACATGTGGTTGTGTAATAAAGCTATAGTGATATACTCCATCATAACATATTTAATTTCCATTTTCCATTTCCCTCTCTCTCTACCCTCTTACTATTTTGTTTACAGCTGTTAGAACGCTGCATGTGTAAACTTTCGCTGTTTAAAAGAATATTGTTTAAAATTGAAACATTCTTGTTTAATATTCAAACATTGTTTAAAACCGTAATAATATGAGTTTGAAAGTCTTAACAAGAGCTGTTTAGGGATGAAAATTAACAGGGGTTGTTTAAAAAGGCAGAGGCAAATGTCACGTGATGGTCATGAGCCAATGGCATCGCTCGTTGCAAGCACAACATTTCAATCATGGCGAGGACTTATGCCTCACATATTGAGCAGTTCCAAATGCCGAAGCACATTGATATATTAAGAGGTAAGCATTTGGACTAAATATATCGTAATATTTTTCGAGTATACATTTTGGGATACCATAACAGTTAAGCCTTCCAGATCTAGTGCAGTCAGCATTATAATCTGGACTCGTGCAGCGCAGCGCAGCCTATATAGCGTAGGCCTGGGGAAAAAAATGAACGGAGTCTCTATGGCCTATCATACGGTAAGGCCGTTGGCTAAAGCACTGCAAAGATTGCTTCTTGCAAAATTGCTGATAGATCATAATTTATTCTGTGTGTAGTCTAGATCTAAGCGTATGCCATTGCTGCTGCTGATGGAAAAAAAAATTCTTGAATATCACTCACATCAAAATTAGTCTAAACGCTTATCTCTGAAGTACTATTCAGCTCTGATGGCTTTGGAACTAGGCCTCATGAGTTTTAAAACAATAAGATGTGAGAAAATGTCAACCATATGTTTAGAATTCAAAACAACAACGTTGTTTAAGATAACCCTGAAAACATGGTTGTTTAAGCTTAAACAATACTGGTGATAGTTTATACAACTTTCTGTGCTAAATAATACCATTATACAACAGATTGTTTAAACTTATAAATAATAGGAGTGTTAAAGTTTTAAACACCAACAGATTGTTTCATTTTTAAACAACGCTGTGCGATTCACCGGATTAACCGCAGTTGTTTAAGATTTTAAACAACTTGTTTTTAATTTTTTTTTAACAGTGTATGATTTACGGTGCTTTCCAACTTTTTAACCAGTTTTCAATATTTATTGGTTTAAATGACTATATGGTTTTAATGTAAAGGAAAATCAATTATTAATATTATACGTTATGTTAGTCCTTTTTAAATTCAGAACCTACAAAATATGTGAGAATGTAACTCCCTCTTCATTATGTGTTTAGCGTCAATGTCACTTATGTTCAGACATTTTTTTTTCTCAGAAAATTTCGAGTTTGAATCAACAGTCTTTTTGTATGGACTATTTCGTAGAAAACCTCGATTTAGGCCTGTTTACTTATTAACAAGATCATTATAATCATACAATCGCAATAATGGCTTAAATTGGGTTATTTGTCCATTGATGGACCATCACGCAAACGCTCAATATGGCCGAAAATTCATTAAGCAGTGTTAAGATGTTCCATAAGGACAAGGTGAAGAGGTAATTTCCCGCCAGATTTGCTGATAGATTCTCGTAAATCACGATTTTTCGAAAGAGAAGGGGCATACCCACTCGGTAGGGTGTATACTCAGCTGAGGCCAAGGCGCGCATTTCATATTCCTAGCAACACCCCCATCAACTCCCAATACGCCAGCGGGCTGGAGTAGGCGTGCTTAGCAGCTCAATGAGGCCTCTTCACAACGTAGGAGAGCGTAACTCGATTGTCTTTTTCCTCGTGGATGATGTTGGTTTTAGGTAAGGCTAATTACAGGGCTTGAGTTTATCCATTTATAACTCGTTCAATGGGACTTCAGATAGCAATCTGTGTTTTCCCGGTGTAATTAATTTATACTCTGTTATGATACGTTTATTTCGTTCGGAGCCTCTCAATAATCTGATTGATCTTCTGAAGACTTGAATTATAAGACAAATATACGCAGAACAAAAAAAAATAATAATAAATTAATAATAAACAGATAAAAAATATAAAATAATGGAAAATGCGTTATTTTAAGATGAATTTTCTTTAATTCAAAATTTATTAAATTCAAAGTTTCCTTGAATTAAAGAATGTGAACCTTATATAACAACAAAAAGCTGAATACACAAATAGATACACCAATAGAGAGAGAGAGATGAGAGAGAGAGAGGAGAGATGTTATTTTGTTTTCTTTTGAAAATGGGCTGGTATCGATAATAATTATGGAATTACTTTGAAATAGAAATTAGAAACGAATTAAATATACATGTTATATAGTACACAGAAATTAATACCAATTAAGTAATTAATTTCCAATACATAGAATAAAATAATACACGTATTACAATTAATCTGGATACTTTTGCAGTTGCACATTTAAACTGGGGTAAAGAACTTTTGCTAAACCTAAAAATTTCAAAGTTGACTTTGTTTGTGAGAAAACGAATGAAAATATTATTTGGTAAAACGATACATCGAAAAAAAATAATGTCTAAAAATCATTATAAATGATTGATGGGCAAAAAGGTAATTTTAATACCGAAAATTCAGAATAAATGACCTTGGATGGCAAAAAAATTTATACCGAATTCGGCAAATTAGCTTAATTTTTCTTTCTTTTTTTTTTTTTTTTTTTTTAATATAATGAGTTCAGCAGCAATTGGACCATGATGAAATATGGGAGATACCTTTTATTTTTCTGCTTTCTGACATACGGGGAATATAAGCTTTCATTGCCGATAGAGGACAGCTGCTTTTAGGCGAATTTAGTAAAATTCAAATTTCACAAAGAATCAACATGTAAAAATTTGTATCACGATCACTTTTAGATGTGTTTGATGGTTTGGAACTTACGCACCTTGACATTTACGCTCATAGGCTTGGATTGAGATCAAGGAGAGTATGTATTCAGGCAACAACAACGTAAACAATCGAGCTCCTTGCGATGATCCTACGACCTCTGCGCGCGTTTTGACGGATTATTTGGGACGCCTTATTTCATGACTTATCTGCCTTCATCTCTCCATCTCTCTCTCTCTCTCTCTCTCTCTTGCTCTTCCTGACTCCCGCTCTCTTCATTTGGTACATGTTTATTCACTCTTGATCAAGAGTAAATGCTACATCACACGAACTTACGTTGATGTTACGCGCCGGTTGCCGTCCAAAAAATTATTTTCTTATTTTGCGATCCCCACGGATTGCCTTCCCGTCCATGGTTCAGCAGTGGAAATAGTGATAATATCGTTCATCAAATTAAAACAAAGAAAGCATAAGAATGATAGACTAAAAGATGAAAATAAGGATAAACAACACAAATCTTAACTATACGTAGGTGTCTGTGTGACTGCAGCATGAGATCAAGAGAGTTTTGATGCTAGCAACAAACACGTAATATCGAAGCTTACCGTTGATGATTACGACCTCATGTCCGTTTATGCGCGCGTGATTTCCGTCCGCATCCATCTTGACGGATCATCTTGGGCGCACTTATTTCCATGAATTTGATCTGCTTCATCTCTATCTCGTCTTCTCTCTCTCTCTCGCTCTCTCTCTCTCGCTCTCTGACCTCTCCTCTCTCATTTGGTGCATGTTTCTTCCATTCTTGATCAAGAGTAAATGATCATTTTCCCCAACATGAAATATGGGTTTACTAGCAATCATTGAAATATCGATCATATAATTAGCATCCGGCCTGCCATGTTACGATACACAATAATAATGATAGCCAACACATGCTCATTAGTAGCTCTGATAATGATAGATTTTCCATTCTTTCAAATAAAGCACGGTCAGGAAAAATGTTATTTTTCGAGTTCCTTTCTCAGTAGGAAAGTATAATTGGGTCGTACAACTTGGCATTGCGCAACTGTCATACGGTTTGACTTGAGCCCTTCGCCCAGAGGCAGGTTGGATTTTCCTATTGTACCCGGTCAAATGGAATCAAACATTCAAAAGTACCGCTCACAAAATACTTTCCACCTAACCTCCGTATCTTTTATCATCGTTGTCTGGCATAAATTTTTTCAATGAATACAGCCAGATGAAAGGGGAAAATCACCAGCAAATTCCCATCTGAAAATAGATGGAACAACGGATTGAAAGAAGAAGTCAGGCCTGAGTTTGATTTGATTTTTGTTGATTTCGAACAATGGAGCTTGGCTTTTTGCGAGTGTGCTGATATGAGGGCGTGATGGTATTATGCCGAATTATACATAGTCATGCCGATGTGAAGCGTTGCGCAACGCTTGCGGGAAAATACGAGATCGCCGAAAACTGCCCAAAGAAATATTTACTCCGCTCTCACTTAAAATTAAATGTTTGTTTCTGCAGTCTGAGTAAATTAAAACTTAGCAAGAAAGACATGATATTGTGACCTCTGCTATGTGACTACGCATTGCCGATTTTTGTATAAAGTGAATTTCAACCGACCCAAATCGTTAGGAAAATCCACTGGAGGATTTGTCCTGGGCTGACTTCTGTGGAGCCGTTTCTCTTTTTATGCTTTATTTTTAAAAGAAAATCAGGGTTTTCCTTTGATATAAAGCTTTCAAAAGTAAAATGACCACATATGTATCTATTTGGAGGTGCATCCTCGTAAGCCCATGCCTTGCATGGCTATATGTTCCTGGTGTTAGGGAAGAAAACAAAGGAGGTTGTCTGTAATCATCTTTAGAAAACCAAACCAAATAAAATCAGATCCTAAGTTTATATTCTCATGTCAGTGATCCCAGTTCTGATTGTGGGATAATTTATTGGGATGACGAAGAGTAAACGAAACATAGTCGTAAAATTGACATTTCTAATCTTTAATCAATCACTTAATATCGCCTGATAAAAAAATAATTAATATATTAGTCATTGATCTCTATATAATGTGTAATCTTCAAAGAAGAGTGGATTGTTAATCAATGTCCTCATCAACTCTTCAAATTAAAAAACAGGTCCGGGCAGCTTTTGAATACGAAATTTCAATAATAATTATGTTTTACTAAATGATTATCTTGTATAGGAAGCAATCAATCTTTCATAATATTCTATTATTTGGTGTGCATGTTTGCGAAGCTCTATACCATATCATTGATTTGTTAGCCCTTCCCCCCCCCTCCTCCATTCCTTACGCGACAACACACAGCAGCGCAAAAACAAAGAAAATATAAAATAGACAGCGAATAAACAGCGATGATAAATCAATAAATTTTTTTTTTTTTGGAAACAGAATAAATCAAAGCAAAAACATGATGGTGAATTCACGTGAGCTATTTGCCATAAATCACCATGGACTTACAATAACTTTAAATTCAAGTTGTTGGCCGTTGGAAGGGGTTAATAAAAATATAAAGCAGGATATTAATTTTAAAACTGCTCAGTTGAGGTTTACATTTCAAATACCAGTGGCCTTGTCTATCCCACCAATTTTAGGGTAAACTATACAATCCCCCCCCCCCCAAGTCAACATACAAATTTGAATCTGTGTGTTTGTACTACCATTTTTATAAATGATTCAGTTGTTTGATTACACTGTAGGTTGTCAGACCAAATTGTCAAACAAGGTCATGACTGATATATCGGAATTATGTAGCAGATGTAAGTTAATTTGATGACATTTTCAAGATGCGTACTTGTTAATATGGAATGAAGAATAATTTTGAATTTATACATGTAAATATCCCGTCCACTTTAAGCAATTTAAACTGGAACATCGATTAAATACAGTGGTCAATAATATAAGACCAATTACCCTATCCTGATCATCTATTTTTCGAATAGCAATACAATTCATCTTGTCGATTTAAAGTAGTACATGACTTTATGACAGTTTTTATTTATTATATAATATATTTAATTATATTCATCTTCTTATTAAGTATTATGTAACAGCACAACCTTATAGATGCATCATTTATTAGCTACGCTGCATAATTTCGCTCTTCCTTCGCAAGGTCCCTATTTTGCGAGGCAAATGAACTCTTTGATTAGAATACTTTCCAACTTTTTTTCTTACAATTATGCAACGAATTGCTTTGTGGAAGAAGTTTTCTCAAGAATAGTACAAAGAAACAAACTAATCGAATTAAAATTTAAATATCTTTATAAATCTGTGCCGGTAAAGAGAGTATGCTTTTAGTTTACTTTTGTCAAATATAACTCTTAAAATTCATATTTCAATGCTGTTACTTTAATATTACATGTTAACGTAACAGATCTATTCTGATGACATGGTTTAAAATGTAACGCTAAAAAGATTAAAAGTACATCCATAATTGTGTCCAACCAAACAAAAGACAGTTTCCAGCAAAATCAAAATATATATATATACTTCCTGACCGGTAAGCGTCCACAGTGAGCCTGCACAAGTAAATCTTGTCTGGAATGACATTGCATATCAATATCGGACACATATGAACAGGGTGTTTGTGTTATGATGATGTTTACACGGAATCTCCTCCTAATTACAGTATAGACTCGAGACCTCTCGTTCCGAAATCAACGAAAATGGCACAGTCGTGGTCGGTCAAAATCGTCCCCATGGTTCCGGCGGGCTTCTCCTGTTCCAACCGCTCTCATTCTCCAATATAATAATTCACCAGCGGAAGACTTACAAGTGAATATTATTATAGGTTATGAGATAAAAAGAGTAAGGAGCGTTCGGATGTTGATGTGTAATTCAATGATGTAAACTCAGCCTTGGAATATAGTAATACCCCCAAAGGTGATTTTTGCTGTTATTTGGAACACTTTTAGGCTGAATACATTATTATTATTCCTCTTGTTGATTGGCTTTAAAAAGGGTGAAGCCAATAAAATATTACACGATTGAATTAAAACGAAAGGCAGCTTTCATTGCAGAGTGCATTTGAGAACTTCTCCTTAATGCATAAAATTACGTTCACCAATTATTAAAAAGAAGACAGTTTTAAAACGGTGTACAAGTTATATATCTAATATGAAGTATATCACAGTAACTTCACATCGATTAATAGCATGAGATCCATTAAAACTATAAATACAAAAATGGGGCTAAGGGTTAATTTCATAACGTCATGAGAGTTAGTCATAGGCCTACATGTATGTGAAATTATTTTGCGATTCATAATGCATAAACAAATTATGGTGATAACAAATTAAAAAAAAAATCTGAATGTCTATTTCAAATTCCTAACAGATTTCTGGGCAGAAAGGGACTTTAAAGAAAAAGTATTAAGTACGCAATATATTAGAGATATACAAAACTACTTTGTTTAAATTTTAAAGCTGTGAACCACATCAGCATATTTGATAAATTCGATTTTCCAAGAATCGTGTATTTCCTTGGTTTGATATAATCTAGTGAGAAAAATAACAATCAAGTTTTTTTTTTTAATGTACCCTGGCTGTATAACGTAGGGGACTAAAATATTTTGTTTTGATGCTGGCACATCACATCTATTCTCCTCAAATCTTAATAAAAATATTGGTTCAAAGTTAATGCTCTCTAAATTCAATTAATTCATTAGATACAACATATCGAATAAGTGTACTTGTTGTTGATATACTTCATGATCAGATCAATTCATTGGAAACAAACTTCTTTAAGCCTATTTTGAATAATAAACCATATTGTTAATATTACATATATATACTATACATAGTATTATCAATCAGTTATGCAGCGTAAGAGAATCACTGTACAACAGCCAATGGGCATCTCTCTTTTATTTTAAAGTTTGAAAGAATGGGTGAAGAGAATAATATTTGACGTAGCTCAAAATCAAAGTTCTCCAGAGCTTCCTCCCTTTGAATAATTTTTTTCGATAATTTATTTCGAATCTCACCAAAAGAAATATCCAAAAAGGGAGGAATAGCTCTGGGTACTTTGATTTGAGCTACGTAAACTATTATTTTCTTCACACCATTTCCTTTTCAAAATATACATATAATATGAATACATACTTTGTGTCTATATTGATGAAACAGTTAATTCCCCACATCCCTAACAAAAGTCTAAAATCGAATACTCATAATTGTTTCATGTATCACAATTTTATATATACTCAGTGTTTACATTATGCAACATCAGTCACAAAGTGGATGAATATTGTATTTTTTTTAGGTAAATATAATGAGTACACATACTGAAAAAGTTGGGTATTGAGTCGATTTAAGTTGTGGTATTATTAGTTGGTAAACGATTTCCAATTCTGTGACTATTACCGTTCATGGGCAATTGATTACTCTAAGTGGCCAGAACTGGTTAAAATTAGCCTATTTTAACAAATGGTTGTATGGGTAAGTATGTTTAACAGTAATGGTAAAAAAATTGCATTGTTTGCCCATGAAACATTAAAATTATACATTCTAAAATTCATTACCAGTATGTTTGATGCGATTAGACATTTTCCCTCATTTATTCTCATTTTTCAACCATCAGATTTAAGAGTAAATTGTATCATCAGCAAGTGAGCGCTAAATTGAGGATAATATCATGCGAGCACATACATATAATGTATTAAATATAATAATAATAATTAATAATATAACAACAACGACATCCATATATACGATATTCGATCGTTGTGAGTGCATTAACTTAAATATTGTAATATACATAAAGTATTGTTAACTTTATTTAATTTCGTTTCATCAATAGTGACAAACAAAACAACAGCACCAGATTCGTCTGCTTGTTACCACCATTGGGTACTAAAGGCTTGATGAGTAGTTAATTATATGCATTTGTTTGCAGTAGATGTAATAAGAACGACCTTAGAAAAGGACAATTATGATCTGTGGGCCGAGCGACAGAAAAAACTTGGGTTATATAATGGGAAGGATGGTCACCGGTTGCTCTAATAGCTCTACTCATTGACATTATACCACTCTCCTGATTCTTTCTTGGCAGCGGGACCGATTAACAGTAATGGCGGAATAGATGACAGGATCTGGTGAGGCGCACCAACCAGGAATCAAATCATGGACTTGTGCTGCAAATCTATAGCGATATTACAGCGTTTTGCCCTTAAAATGGCGGGTAGAGTACTTTGTGATATTGTACTTACAAATGAATGAAATTGATTTCAATGCAAAAAACTGGAGGAGGAAGAGGAGAAGGGGAAAAAAAAAAAGGAAAAGGATATTGATAGTCAAGTGTTATAAACAGAAGCAATATTAGTAGAGATAAATCGACGTAGATAGTTGTAGTATAGGTGGCACTGTAAACTAAGTGTCATTACTCCCTGCGAAAATGCAGAGTTACGAAAATTGAGCTTTATTTTCTTACTATCATCGATAATCAATATGTTGCTTCTCTTTTTTACACATTTAAATTCAACTGCTAACGAATTTATAACAGAGTGAAGTGGCAGAGCCCAACAGAAGCAGTCAGCATCAGTAGTAAAAAGTAGTCGTGAAGTAGTAGTAGTATAAGTTAGTAGTAGTAGTCAGTAGTAGTAGTAGTAGTAGTAGTAGTAGTAGTAGTAGTATGTAGTAGATAGAAGAAGTAGTAGTAGAAGTGATAGTAGTAGTAGTAGTAGTAGTAGTATTAGTAGTGTAAGTATAGTAGTCAGGCGCGGTCCAGGATTTTCCAGAGGCGGGGGGGGGCCCAACTTTGAAAAGAAAAAAACAAATCTTGCGAGCGCGAACGTGCGCGAGTTTAAAAATACTACAATAGTAGGCCTATACTGACGGCTAAAACAAGGAATTTAAACAATTTTAATTTTTGCTCCACCATGAAAACAAAATAATAGTATATACTATTAAAAAAAAAAAAAAAAAAAAAAAAAAAAAAAAAAAATTGGATATATTTTAAAAAAAACTTTTAGTGGTTTGAACATGTATATATAAATTGCTCCGTTGAATACGAATTATACCCCATTATAATTACATCAGACGCTGAGAGCCAACTATGCATTCAAGTCACCTGAGATGAACGCATGTTATGCCCAAGTGTTATGCCATGAGGCGGTGAACGAAGTTGGGAAAGTGGGGTCGAGATGGAAAAATGGGCATTTTCCTTCCTGAAAAGGGGGCAATTGAGACCAGAGATAATGGGAAATGTCGATGATAGGGTGCGTCCAAATAATTTGCATTTCAAATTATGCTTTTTAAAGAATGTGTTTGTGTATTTCATTTATGAAAAAAAGCAAAGCGAGCAGCGAAGCGCGAGCCGAATTTGTAAGCTATTTTTGAGTAATTATGCATTATAGACCCTATTTAGTATCCGCGACCGAAGCGTGAGATGAAAACTTGAGGTAAAAATTAGAATTAATTGTGCATTATATACGCTACTGAATTTGTACTGCGAGCCGGCGAGCGCGAGCCGAAAAATTTGTTGGTATTTGTGCATTAATGTTTAGTGCACGAGCGCGAAGCGCGAGCCGAAATTTGGGTTTATAATAAGATATTATGGAATAATACAAGGGGCATTTCTAGCATAAATTTGTTAATAATTTCTACATAGACCCTATTTAGTATGCCGCTGACGCGAAGCGCGAGCTCAAAAATTTTAGTTATGTGCATTATATACCCTACTGAATTAGTATCTGCGAGCGCGAAGCGTTGAGCCGAAAATTTTGAAGGTAACATATTATAGTTATTTGCACATTATGGTTTAGTATCCGCGAGCCCGAAAATTTGGGGTTTAAGATATAAGGATAAATAATGGTTTTCGGATTTCTAGCATGAAAAATTGTAGATATTAGTGTATCATAGACCCTACTTTAGTATTTCCGGAGCGGAAAGCGCGAGTCATGAGAATTTTGAGTTAATTTATGCATTATATACCCCACTGATTGGTATCTGCGAAGCCGAAAATTTGAGCTAAAAAGTGAAGTTTTTGTGCATTATGGCTTTAGTCAGCCGCGAGCGCGAGCCGCGAGCCGAAAATTTGGGGTTTAAAAGATGTATATAGGAATAATAAAGGCGCACATTGTAGTAGCAAAAAAATTGTACATATTGTGTATATGACCCTAATTTAGTATCCGCGAGCGCGAAGGCGTGAGCTTGAAAATTTTTAGGTAAATTTTGTGAGTTTATGTGCATTTAATACCCTTCCAAATTGTATCTGCGAGCGCGAAGCGCGAGGCCGAAAATTTTGTGGTTTTAAAAAAGTTATATGGATAATAAAAGGGCATTTTCTAGTACTAAGCAAATGGTATATAATTGTGTCATTATAGAACCGCTGTAAGTACCGCGAAGCGCGAAAGCGCGAGCTGAAAAAAATCAATTAGGTAAAAGTTGGATTGTATTGTGGCATTATGATTTAGTATCAGCGAGCGCGAAGCGCGAGCCGAAAATTTGGGGTTCCAAAAAATATATTGGGATAAAATAAAGGGGCCACTTTCTAGTAATTCCCAGCGAGGCTGTATATTAGTTCGCCAGGAGGCAGAGGGTCAATCGAGGCCGTCTTTTCTTTGTGAAATTTGAAACTTCAGTTTTAATATTTTCCTTATCATTGACTTGATTCGTCTACACTAATGTATTTCTTTTCTTAAAAAAAAAGGTGTTTGAGCAGTAATGTTGGTTCAAAATAACAATATGAGGAAATCGGCTCTTGGGCCCTCCCTACACTAAAGGCCGTTAGTTATGGTTGTTTTAGAAACCCAATAAAGCCTATTTCGCGCTTCTTATTTGAATAAAGTTGGGCGAAAATTTACAACCATGCGGGCCGTTATTCCCTTCTCTTTTCTTTCTTTTTCTCTTTTTTAATTTCCTGTCCCTTTTTCCTTCTATCTCCCTTTTTCTCTCTTCCTTTTTTTTTTTTTTTTGGGGGGGGGGGGCAACGGTGCCCCGTCGGGCCCCCCGCCTGTGGGTTGATTTTTCTTTGTTTGTTTTTTTTTCTTTTGATTTTTATTCCTTTATTTT
>CALNVZ010002100.1:42326209-42342271 GCA_940671915.1 Paracentrotus lividus
AGACGTGCATTGGAGAGGTGTAGAAGAATTCCAGAGGGGGAAATAAAAAAAAATGCAATGCAAGCCTCTAAAGAAAAAAAAGAGAAGATTTTTCGTTTCTGAAGTATGGCAGCAGTTGGAATATCGCATTGTCACAGGGGCAATACAGATAGACGGGTTCGTTTGTGATTCATAAATTATTAGTTAATGTTTTGGGTTGCCGCCCGAGGGAGTCCGTCTAGCAGTAGACGCACATTTGGTGGAGACGCGGGCGGCATAATTTCAATGGAGGGAAATATGATCGTGACGTTTGTCTGCGACGTCAAGATGGTGCATCATATACATGGCAAGGCATTGCATAAATTCAAATATGCCCCCCATCTTCCTCTCTCTCTAATGCACTGTTCTTTACAATTAAAAAAGTTTTATTTCACAGTTGCTCATCTCATTTTTTGGCGCATCTAACCTTTGTCCAAGGGGGGGGGTGTTGACTTTTAGCCGCGTAGCGCTGATAATAACACGCTTCTTTTTTTTCTCCTACTCCCTTTTTTTATTTTTTTTTTTATTTGCAGCCCAAGGGGGGGGGGGATGTTAACCCCCACCGCCTGTTGATCCCCACTGCATGATCTTAACATCTGTCTCACCTCCTCGGTTACCATCATATCATGCTATAATGTCGTCGTCATCATCATCATCATCATCATCATCATCATCATCAAATACAAGAATCGAATGCTATACAATATTACAAAGATATCGTTGTAATAATACGCCATGCACCTTCATTATATTTTGTGTTCATGTTGTTTAAGGGAATTATCCCCTCAGAGAAATTTAGCTTCAGTGAATAGAGACAAACCCCCAAAACATTGGGAAAGTTTCAGAAAAATCAGGCAATGAATAAGAGAGATATGAATTTTTAGATTTTGAGAATCACTTATGATATGGAGATGCCTCCACTTGGCAACGCGACATGATGTGTGATGTAATGCAGGGAGATCTTTCCCATATCTATTGTACACATTGTACTAAAATCCTCTTTTTTCTTGATTCTAAAGGGAGAATAAAGAATCTTTTTTCAAGGGATGACTTGTAAATATATGAAAGTCATGATATATCATGAAAAAGAAAAGCTGTTCTATCATTAGAATGAATGAAAAAAAAAGAGAGACATTTTTGAATAGTTTTTGTGCACACCCATTGAGGAATCTCCCTTTGTGACATCCAAAATGGTGACCGCGGTTGCAATAGGAGATTTCCTATGTCACTCATTAGAGATCTCAATATTCAAATACTCATAACTTCTTTATCATTGATACCGATTTTCACCAAAATCTTCACTAATGTGCTTATTGGATATTTCTGGATCCAAGTAAGCCAACTTTTTTTAAAAAGGGACAATTCTCTTCAAGTTTTCACCCAAAACTGTCTGACTGTCTGAAACGTAACTGACTTAAAATCTTTCTTTGGCTTGTTATGTTTTCTTTAAAGTCGTATGCATAGGAGAACTAACCCCCACTGGACAATTACTATACCCAGGAACAGAAATCCTCAGATTCGGGTAGGGTTAGCTTAGATTAAGGGGACAGATTTGTGACGGGGGAAGTTGTCTGGATATCAATATAATAGGTCTATATCGATATACAATGAGTATTAAAACCGGAATACCTCCCCAATTTACCTACAAACTGTTTAGAACTCGGTTTAAAAATTTCGCTGTTTGAAAAATGTTGGTTTAGAAGTTAAACATTCTTGTTTAAATATTTAACCATTGTTGTTTAAACCGGAAAAGCCGAGGTTATTTTAGCCCTTAAACAAGAACATGTTTAAAGACATATTACACTGTATTAAAATGTTTTTGTTAAAACAGGCAGAGGCAAATGTCACGTGATAGTCATGAGCCAATGGCATCACTCGTTTACATGCAAGGTAAAAGGCGCGCAACATTTCAATCATGGCGAAGGACTTATGTTCACACATTATGTCAGTGTATGTACACATGTGTGTGCACAGTGGATAGAGCGTCTGCCTTACAATCGAAAGGTCGTGAGTTCGATACCAGGCCGTGTTAAAAAAAAGTTTGGAGCGTTTTATTTTGGAGAAGAAGCGTTAAACAATACTGTTGAGATTTTAAATACAACCATAAACGTTTAAACTTTAAACAACAAGAGATTTAAAGTTTTAAACAACTACAGGTTATTTAATTTTTTAAACAACGATGTGCGATTCACAAGGTTAACACGCAGTTATTTAAGATTTTAAAAACACTTGTTTAATTTTTTCTAACTGTGTATCACAGGCAAAAAATAAAAAGCATCAGGTGAAAGCATGTTTTTTAGTTTAAAATATAATTTTTAATAATTGTATTCTGTATCACAAAGCTATGTACATAATGACATACACCATCTTAATATTTCAGGATATGGAAGATCGGTTTCTTCTTATGGCATTACCTAGTCATTTCTCTCTTCTTTTTATAGCTCTTAAGTGAATATTTATGAGTCACGACACTGATGTTTTAATTAAAAAATGAAATCTACTAACAATATGAACATATTATTGCGCGACGGTAAATGCATTATACATCTGTGGCATCGGTAACAGTTCTGCTGACAAAGTCTTATGGAATTATTCCTGTTATCACAAAGCAATAATGGAGATCGTCGTAACGTATAATATTGAAACAGAAACATTTTGTAAATTAAGAGCTCTGTCCAAAGGACACATCCTTTTTCAGTTAAAATTTTCGTTTGAAAAATAACATTTGTAAAGGATACTTAGAATGCAATGATTGAGTTATTGATACACATAACCATTATTTAGGAAGGTACCTGTTCTTTGAACGAAATCATTCACCTCAATTTTAAAATCGCGACCATTATCAAAATGCCCTTTGTAATATCTTTTCCAGGAGACGCCCGAAGAAAATATCGAATGCGTTTTCCCCAGATGTACATGCAAAAACTGAGGTGTTTTAAAAGTAACACTACCAGTGTTGATTTTAACACTGACTTTTGGTCTGAAAGGACCGACCAAATGGTATTAATTAACACCAGACTTTGGTGTTCACGTTTTAACACACATAAAGTGTTGATTGGAATGACACACATATAGTGGTGTAATTAAACATGCAGTGTTGATTTAAAGGGATTAAATTGCTTTCAAAAACAAAGCAAATTATACCAAGATTATAAATTATATTGCTCCAACAGTAAAAACAAAACTACTGAAAGTTTCAGATCAAATGAAAGTCATTTACTACCTTAAAACAGTGTAACAAACAATGCCCAGCATACAGCCGAACAACCAGTTACCTACTATGCTGAGAGCGCACACCAGGCCGCTAGATGACGGGGGAAATTTACAACAGGAAATGGTGTGTGGAAAAGCACATGGTTTTATAAACCATCCGTGTTGGATTTATAAATTTTGAGTATGAAATCATTGATATCTCGAAGGTAAAGCAAAGCATTAGCTTGCAATTTTTGGCAGAGATTCCAGACTGACTAAGTGTTTATAATTATGTTGGCAAAATAAGCTAAATCGAATAAATGTGATTTGAATATCATTCAATGTTACTGCATCCCTTTAACAATGACGAGGTTTTGTTTGAGAGGAACCGTACACCAAATGGTGTTAATTAACACCAGACTTTGGTGGTGACTATTTAACACTAAAAGGGTGTTGACTAATTGACACTTTTGTGGTATTAATTTGACACTATTTTTTGTTTTCTAACAACACTATACTCTAGTGTTGAGGAGGAAGACATTATCGTGATTATTGATAAATATAAAAAGGCAGTTATCCGTGTCAGCTATAGTATAGCGCAAGACATGCACGGAAGTATATGTAGACCATGCGCGTGTAACAATGTAGGTCTAACTGCCATTTTTTTATTATACAATAATCTGATGAATGGTCTTACCATCTTTTTCAAAGTCATCACAGTTCCCACCAACAGTAAAGAAAAATAAAATCTCAACCATTCTTCCTCTTCAAGCCACACCACGCGAACAGATCTTGAAGGTCTCTTGAATTTGGAAGATTTTTAGATGATCTGGAAATAGAAAATCTCAACCAAAGCGGAAGGGAAAATCGGGCGGATTGCAGCCAGAAAAAAGATAGAAAAATAGCCTGTGCGACCGTTTGTGCGTATCAGAATTTCTGATAATTTTGGAGAAGGTAAATTGGCGTATGTAGGGCGCTTCACAGAGCTCACCACAGGGCCCCACAGAGTCGCGACGCGCTCCCGACGACGCCAATCACACCGCGCACAATTTAAACTCCATTTAAATTTTACAACGGCTTGCTTTGGGCTATCTATTACCGAAATGACCCGCGTAGGCACATGCGCAAACCTGCGCAACAAAGTGGTTTGCCCCTCATGACCCGGTCACAGCTTACAGACGACGCCCGGGCAGCGCACAAAAAGTAGCAGTTTGGGGCAATGCCGTTGTTTGCGCTGGCTTGTAGCTGGACACTTTCGTCGCTCAACGGTCGGTCGAGCGCGCTAGATGAACGCTTTTTGATTCGTCGTTGTGCGCGTTGTTGTGGGTCTGAAAATTCTTGAAGCATGCTCAAATATCTGCGTCGTATATTGCCTCGAACGCATGGATCGTAAACGCCGGAGAGCGCCAGATTATGTTGCGGGCGCAAGTAGGGGCCGCACGCACTGCGTAGGTCCAGCGTTTCGATGCATTGTGCAACATCGAACCGTCAAATTGTGAAGGGTAACACACTTTTTGTTCGCAGGTTGTGCGCTGTGCCTGCGCGGTCATTCGTGTAGACGCCAGAGCAAGCTGTGTTTAGTTGGATGCTTTAATATGTGCGCATGTATGCGCTTGGCTGCTTGTGGAGCGTGTGGAGCGCCAACTGCAACACGCATACCTTCTCACAAAATTCTCAGACAGTTCGACGCACACGACGCACAGAGGTTATTTTTCTATATTTTTTGTTTTGCCGCGCTGGCCCGTGCGTCGTTGTAAGCTGTGACCCGGGCCTTAAACAATTGACGGTTCGATTTGTTTGCAATCGCAATTCGCACGCTTGGACATAACGCACATGTAACAGAAAATGCTTAACTGCGTGGTATGCAGTGTGTCTGGCGCTGGCGGCTGGCTGGCTGCGCCCTCTGAGCATTTCTGGCGCTCTTGCCGGCGTTTGACATCCATGGTTCGAGCTTCAAAGACGAAGATTTTAATTGAGCCATGCTCAAATGTCAGAAGCACAACGACGAATAAAAAGCGGTCATCTTGCGCGCTCGACGAGTGAGCGAACGAGTGTCAGCTACAAGCCAAGCGCAAGACGACGCATTGCCAAAACTGTTACTTTTTGTGAGCGCCTGGCCATGACGTCCGTGTAGCATGTGACGCGGCGTTTTTAGCAGACGATGTCGTAACTGGTCAACTGAAGGGGCTTCACCTCTTCCATACCAGCTTCTGAACTGTAATATTTTTTCAAGTGGCATAGTTTAAAAGGTTGTAACCACGCACTCTTTCATATCCTAATCGTCAAATCCTTTACCGCATATTTTCCTTTGATAACATTTTAGTGCTCCCGATTGGTTGACTATTTTGCTATTACTTTTATAATCAAGTGGAAAATCAATGTATTTATATCAATGATATATATGTTTGTGTAGTGTGTTCAAAGGAATATCCCATTACTGACATGAATGGTATGACATTATAGAAAAGAATTGCATTTCTTGTAGCGCTTCGAAGACGCGTGCATTGAAATGGTTGAAATTGAGAACTCCTCTAGCATCTCTAAAATACTCACATTTTCGGTGTGTCCCTTATTACGAATGTCTGTCTTCGTAAGACTAAGTATCATGAGATACAATAACTATGGCGTGTTATATTTAATTCATCAGGTAGATTTTGGTCTTAGTCTAATATCGTTAGGATTAAACCCTTACTGGTGTTGGTGTCCTGAAAATAAAGGTTTACTACCAAGATATACTCGCAATGTAGGTGTTGGGCGGGTGCTAGAATAAAGTAATTTTCCAAGAATAATTATATTTGTTTTTCCTAACTTAAAATTAAGTCATTAAAGTGTAGGTATGCAGTTGGAATCTGTTGTAGCTGCACAATAATCTCAATAGACCTCTCCCCGTCAAGACGAACTATAAATTATTTCGAGGATTTACCTGGGCTGCAGAGCAGTGTCGGAAGGTGATCCGATACTAAAAATCAGGGTCCCGTCAAATTAGCAAATGAAACGACTAGTACTGTGTACAAAATAATGGAAGTCAAATAAAATACGGATTTTATAAGAGTCCACAAGCCTTCGGCCCAGTTAAATGTTTGTGGTGTGTGTGAGCAGAGTGTGTATGTCAGAGAGCAACGTAAACAGGTGTCTACAATGCAACCTATTGCATGAGCTTTTCCATAAAGCATCAAGAATTTTCAGGTGTATCAGGAGTATAGATAGATCAGTGAGTCTCTTACGTTAACGTATTACGATAACATAAAAGTAAGTTTCTCATGACCTACTTACACAAAAAAAAAATACTTTGAAGAAACTAGTTTCTGACAAGTCCATTGTACTTAATATGGCATTGATTATCATCGATCTGTATTTTACTCAATGCAATAACAGCCACAAAATGCTCGATCCAGGATTTCATTTTCGCTCAAGCAGTAACAAAAAAAAAAAAAAAAAAAACAAAAACCTGCGGAATGCAAATGTACCGCTTTAAAAGTCATCTTCTTCCATAGATGGCGTCTCACGAGTTATAGGATAAGCGTTACATGCGCGCTTCCTTGGTTGTCTCATGTCTTGTCACTAATAGAAAGAGTGCGGCTTTGGGGCGGCGGAACTTAGTTAGATGCAGTAGCTGTGACCGGAGCTATAGTCTGGCATTGCAAGGACATCTATTGTGTTTTGATGATTATATGGACACGTGCAGGTGCTGCCGGTTGTATCTAATGACCTTACGCCTGTCGATTGGGGTGGCCATGTGGGTACATAAAATCACCCCGTGTGTGTCGGTACCAGATGCATTCGTTTGAAAAGCTTTCGCTCACGACTGGTGTGCGACGTTTGATTGTTTATTTGTCCTTTCCGGGCTTGTCCATCGCACCTCGCTCTTTACTTTCATCTCAAACATCTCTGGTGTTTTTCACTAGTGACCAGTTTGCTGATAGATGGCTGACTGCGCGAACTAAGTATATTCATCTTTTATCATTTAATAAGAATCATGTAAAGATTGATGTTGAGGGCAATAAGTGCTGCAATTTGCAATTTCCGGAAGGAACTGATCTAGAATATTCGAGAAGAGACTGATTTTAATTAAGGCTAGTCCACCCTCCTACTTACCAGGGAGCTTTTAACTGGAATTATTAACACTCGTTGACATACAATTCGTGACTTGGACAAGATACAACTTGTCTTGTGTATAATTACTTATATAGAACAATCGTCCAGCCTGTGACGTCGTCATTTAACCATGAATGTCCAGTTGCTTTTTCTTTTGTCATGAAATGTCCAAGCAAGAAAACTTAATTTAAGAAACCATTTCTATTAGACACGAGAATACAATCATGTCTGCAAATGTGTTGTAGACGGTAAACCATAGATCCCCCAATTTGGGTGCTTTTTACCCATATTTTCTCTATCAACTTGACTTAAAAATTATTTCCAAATGATATGAGAGTTAAGGCGAAGTAGCCTATAGATTATTAACGGCCTACTCTCATGTAACATGGTTGCTTGATAGGCTATTTCCCCTCAAACATTTTCGAGTGTGATAGTTGTTTTCAAAAGTCACCAGACCAGATGCGAGGCATCTATAATGAGGAAAACAATTCATTGCAATTTAGCGGATTAGAAAATTAATCATTTGGAGTAAGTCCAACCGCTAGCCTCATATTTGGAGCAGCTATGAGGGTTCTTTTGTTAGGGCTTTTAGGGGTTTTTAGTGCCTGCTGTCTAGTTGTTTTAGCAGAAAGAGATGCATAAATGGATTGTGGGAGTGCTTGATCAGTCTAATATCGACGAATGATCTTCTTTTACCAAGTGTTATTAGTGCTGCTCTCCACCGTCTGAATAAAAGTTTGTAGTGAATACACAAATAAGCTTCCCACAAAGACACTGACAAGAGATGTATGCATTGAGGAATAGTGATGCAGTGATCGCCGCAGCTGATAATGCTGTTAGCTGACAGCTAGATGTTATGTGCATGAATACAATCCGTGTTTGAATACGAGTGGGGTTCAATAGAGTCACATAACTACAGAACAAGTTTTAAATTAGTATAAATCTCAAATATAAAAAGAAATCTGGAATTGATATGAGTGCGCCGGTCGTGTTTCACCCGCGCCAAAGATGAGAAAGAATTCGCAAAAGTAGGCTAATGAAGTCAAGTACGCTTTTTCACGTGCATTTTTAAATGACATGAACGCAATATGTTCGTGCCTAATGGATTCTTTCTTTTAGACTGTGCGGTGATTATTTTCTATAGAAATGGTGTAATATTATTTGCTCTTGATTGAAAGGAATAAAACATGAATGCGGACACGGATTGATTTGACGTCGATCAAGGTCAAATGACGGTTTCGTTTGTTGTGATGATACCTCTATAGGTTGGACTTAATTATTCAGCCGGCATTGATACTTACATAAGTATGGGTATACGGATTCTTTGAAGCCTTTGCCCTTTGCTTCATATCAGAAATTGCCCATGTAGTGCTCAATCGTCCAATGAATACATCAGTAACCGGTAAGAAGTTGATGTGTTTTATGTTAATCAATTACATATGTCCCTTTGAGTAAGTAACCCGGTAGCGGATCCCGGGTTAAACATCTAGAGCCCTGTTGGCCATTTAGTGAAAGGGCGCCACTCTGCTTGTACAGATGGTCTCCATATAGTCCTCTCTGGGAGTACGTCTCCGATACCATGTCCAGCCTTTAAGATCGTCCTCTAACAACTTCAGTGGCAGAAAAAATTTCCTCTGCAGGACTATGACAAAAAATCGAGTACTGTACTATGCTGATTTTCCGACGACATGAGACTCGTGCGTGGGTACCGAAGGAGATCGCCGCCTGTGACGTCTCTGCGTCGTCGCCTCTAAAGGCCAACCGCACAACTATAAAGAGTACGTAGTGCTGAGACTTGACCGAGCTTTTGGAGTCTGAAATAATAAGAGCATTTTTGCAAAGTATCACATGACGCCTTGGTTATTCAGATCCAAGAGGTCGGTCCAGCTGCGAAGTGTAAGTCGTACTGGTGTGCAGTGGCTTAATCTTGGAGTCGAAAAGTTACATACAACTTGTCTCATGGGATAGTGAGAACCAATTAAGAATGTCGATCGATACTTATCACAGGATATGCATATTAATTCATGGCCTAAGCGATTTTCATAACTGTGTGGGTGGTAACTTTTTCGTATTTACCGGTTGCACTATGATACTACAATGATTTGGCAACGTGGGTATTCCGATTTATTTTGATAAACATAATCACATTGTATGTTAGTGATTACATGTCTGTGCTATTAGTAAGATGACATCATCGATGCTCATTAGCATAGACATGCCGAGTAGACTAAATTCATATTTAAGAGTGACCGTGCAGTGACGCTGTTTTGGAGTTGCATCAGTGCCACAATTTTAACATCAACGCTGAAGGCAGAGAGAAGATGTTGCATATTAAACTTAGTTCATGTTAACGCATCTCCCATGGTATGGGAGGTGGGCCAGGAATAAAAGGTCCAGAAGAAAGGCTCGATATCCAGTTCATCATCGTGTATCGAGTTATACGATTTACTCGAGGGTTTAGACTCCGGTTGTCTAGGAAGATGTAGGTTACTTCCTTCTTGCTGTCTAGAGTCGAGTGAAAATAATATTCAACCAATCGTACTGCATTCGATTCAAGGTGGTTTTCCTAAATATCATTCGTCATGATTACGAAGACATTAAAAATCAGCATCTGAAACTCTGTAAGAAAAACAAAATAAAAATGATTAACAAAAAAACTTAAATTAAATAAAGAAAAATATAGGAAAGAAAAGAAAGAAGCAAAGAAAAGGAAAGATAAAGATAAAACAAATTAATGAATATAAATACAACATTACTAATAAGTAATTTAATAACGAAAAATAAATAAATACAATAAGTAATGGATGAATAAAGCACACACATCCATCACACAATTTTGTAACACGCAACCACCACACATCTACACACACACCACACCAGCACAACACACACACACGCGCGGTGCGCGGCGCGCATACACCCCACGCACATCCACATCATATACGAATGTATACCATATATTAACAAGTGATAGTGGAACCGCAGTACTATTATAAACTTAAGTAAAAAACCCAATTTAACAAATACAATCCCAAAAAAAAAACAACTTTTAAAAGGTTCCCAAGCCCCAATATCCCCCAAAGTGGGAACTGGGACTGTCGATTATTTTTTCTGAATTAATGCACTTCAGTTCGATTCAATTTACAGAGGTGTGTCTAAAAAAAATTGGCAACTAGAGCCAATATTTCTCTCTTTATATCAGCTCTGTTTTGAATCTATGCTCCTAGAATAACAGCTACTCCCTGAACCGATAAAGGTGCTCAAAGCATTTGTGAGTAATTCAAATGTCAAGGCTTTATGGATTGAATGTTTGCATTAATATTATAAGATAACAAAAGCTTGGAGTTCGACTCAGGTCAAACGAATAGTAATAATGTACTAATGAAACACATTGCATGACTGTAATGGGTTCTTACATGACTTAGGGCTATATCACAATGATCCTTCATCATGATGTTGAAAAAGTTATATATTTTGTAATTTCTTATAAATACAACATGAATTACCTGAATCACCGAAGGTGATGCGAGTGTGAATGATACAGTGAATCAACTAATGCCCGTGGTATCGTGAATACAATGTACTAAAAGATGGTCTATATACATTAAAAAAAAAAAAAAAATGGTTGAGCGTGAGCTGACAGATATGAAAACTTCATACTGGGGGGGGGGGGGTGATCACAAAATCTTTAATACAGGGGGAGTCAGCTGCATAACTCTACTAGAATTTGTATTTAACCAAGCTTATGTGAGAAACAAAAAATCTATTTTTGTACTTATTTAGGCCTTGTGGTATTCGTCTAAACGGTAATGTTATCTATAAGGATCTATATTTTCAAACATTCCTGGATTGTTTTGAAAAGGCAATCTTTTCAATTCATGAAAACATACATGCATTAAGTGATTTTTTTTTCCAATAAAGGTGAAGATAAATCAAAATATCAACAAATCGCCGTTTTGGGAGGTTGGGATTAATTGATACACGAAATAATGAATATGTTTGACAAATACTTTCCCTCCCCAATGTTAACTGGTTTGTACACACTTTTCGCCCCCCCCCCTCCAAAAAAAAACAAAAAAAGAACAAAAAAACCCAATAATTTCTTATACTTAAAGATTAAGGGGCCCAATGAATGAAAGATTTCCAAAACGGGGGGGGGGGGGAGAGTCAGACGCCTGTTGCCTCTTGTCCCGGACCCCACTGTGTAACCGAATCTGAATCATGTCATGTACGTACAAATGGTGTGCACTAAGATAATAATTCGTGACAATAAAGCAATATTTCCATTTTCATTCATTAATGATTATTCCACGAGCTAAGAATCTTTTGTCATACTTATGCCTTGAAAGGCAATTCCAACATTTTCCAAACATAAGCTGGCCATAAGTGTGCTTCATATGGTTTATTTCAATGTACCTTGGAGAGACAGCGTGAAGATATGAGCCACCTTTTGTACAGTATATTTTTCTGGGGACATCCCGTCGCCCTCCCAAGATCCACAATGGCTGCTTAAGATCGTATCGATTTGGGTTTGATCATTGGATCCGCGTTATGTGAATAGTTGATCAACTTATTTCAAAACAACAACAAAGAAATATGTTCGTGGTAGTGGTCAGAGTATCATACAATGATATAATTTAAATATACGGTTCTGCGATTTTCTATTTGATTATTTTCCGTTTATCTTTCGTTTAGCAAATAACGTTTAATACATATTTGAATTGTTATAATTGAAGTCAGTTCAATGTTGATCGAGCCGAACTTTTTTCAGATCCGAAATGATCGCGTTGGTGAATCTTTGCAGCTCATGAAACAGCAGATATAAAATCTGGCGTGTTAGACACACTCATTGATAATGATTGCGGTATTCCATATGGGGTACATGGTCAGTTTCTCTCCTGTGGCAAGGAAAAAGACATACGACAGACCACCGCACTCGATTCAAGAATCTCACTTCGAGTAAATATGCACATTATTTTAAAAAAAAGTGTATGCCAACTAGCGAAATCCTCAACCAGGCGAGAGCGAAATCGGTGTCGGGCTCTCATCTTTGTCTAAACGAAGCACGAACCCAATTAAAGTCAATCTTTAAATGAATAATGCGTATTGAAGACTGGTGTCAAACTCCTCGACACAAAACGACTTATTTGTACCAGTATTAAGCTGTATATTTTACTGATACCATGTCATCACGTATAGCAGCTTCTAAGTGTCATCCGTCATTATCATAATTCGAGAACAACCAAACAGGTACATGGTCAGATGAACAAGTGACTTCATTGAAAGTTGGGAAAACGTTTTGGTGAAGTTGAATAATATCAATTACATTTGTGTCTCATGAGACACCACAAATATAAAACAAGCTAAGTGACCGCCGTTACACCATTTTTTTTTTAATTTTTTTTTTACATTTTGCATCTTTGTGAAACTTTGAATTGCTCCCTCTATTGAATGTGCCTTATATGAAAATAGGCCTCCCGAATGATTTTTTTTTTCTTCAGAGATTTAGCAGATTTATGTGAGAAAACTATGTACGGTGAAATTAACCTGAAATTTTCCTCCCCATTCGCGACTGCAAATTTGTTTTATTTCAAATAAGAAATAACAATTAAAAATATAATAATAATTTGCCGGGACTTAATGCAAGATGTGTGCATTATCATAATCGTCCATTCTGTCTTAAAGACAACATGAACCATCAGCCTGACTATCTCAAGTCCTACTTAATCTAGCCCGGTTCCAAACCCATAATGCACCATTCTGATCAGTGTAGCCATAATAATATAGACCCACTTGGATAAAACACAAAATTTGCTACTCACACATTGACACCACATTAATCAAGATACAAATTAGCAAACCAAGTACTTTTCTCCTCAAAACATTAAATTTTCTCATTATAATAATTATATAGATAAAATAAGCTATTTCATACTTAAATATATGAATGAATCAATAGTTATTTTACATTGACGAGCTCTCTTTGACATTCAATGAGAGTCCACACACGGTGGAATTAGTTCGGTCTCCCCTTAAAATGAATTCAAAATTTGAACAATATTATTTTAGATTTACCGAAACTATGATAAGTACTATTATGTTTAGAACACGTGTGTATGTTTTAAATACATGTGGTTGTGTAATAAAGCTATAGTGATATACTCCATCATAACATATTTAATTTCCATTTTCCATTTCCCTCTCTCTCTACCCCTCTTACTATTTTTGTTTACACTGTTAGAACGCTGCATGTGTAAACTTTCGCTGTTTAAAAGAATATTGTTTAAAAATTGAAACATTCTTGTTTAATATTCAAAAATTGTTTAAAACCGTAATATCGAGGTTTGAAAGTCTTAAACAAGAGCTGTTTAGGGATGAAATTAAACAGGGGTTGTTTAAAAAGGCAGAGGCAAATGTCACGTGATGGTCATGAGCCAATGGCATCGCTCGTTGCAAGCACAACATTTCAATCATGGCGGAGGACTTATGCCTCACATATTGAGCAGTTCCAAATGCCGAAGCACATTGATATATTAAGAGGTAAGCATTTGGACTAAATATATCGTAATATTTTCGAGTATACATTTTTGGGATACCATAACAGTTAAGCCTTCCAGATCTAGTGCAGTCAGCATTATAATCTGGACTCGTGCAGCGCAGCGCAGGCCTATACAGCGTAGGCCTGGGAAAAAAATGAACGGAGTCTCTATGGCCTATCATACGGTAAGGCTCGTTGGCTAAAGGCACCGCAAAGATTGCTTCTTGCAAAATTGCTGATAGATCATAATTTATTCTGTGTGTAGTCTAGATCTAAGCGTATGCCATTGCTGCTGCTGCTGGAAAAAAAAATTCTTGAACATCACTCAATCAAAATTAGTCTAAACGCTTATCTCTGAAGTACTATTCAGCTCTGATGGCTTTGAAACTAGGCCTACATGATTTTTTAAACAATAAGATGTGAGAAAATGTCAAACCATAATGTTTAGAATTCAAACAACAACGTTGTTTAAGATAACCCTGAAACAATGGTTGTTTAAAGCTTAAACAATACTGTTGATATTTTATACAACTTTCTGTTGCTAAATAATACCATTATAAAACAGATTGTTTAAACTTATAAATAATAGGAGTGTTAAAGTTTTAAACACCAACAGATTGTTTCATTTTTAAACAACGCTGTGCGATTCACCGATTAACATGCAGTTGTTTAAGATTTTAAACAACTTGTTTTATTTTTTTTTAACAGTGTATGATTTACGGTGCTTCCCAATTTTTTAACCAGTTTTCAATATTTATTGGTTTAAATGACTATATGGTTTTTAATGTAAAGGAAAATCAATTATTAATATTATACGTTATGTTAGTCCTTTTTTAATTCAGACCTAAAAGATATGTGAGAGAATGTAACTCCCTCTTCATTATGTGTTTAGCGTTCAATGTCACTTATGTTCAGACATTTTTTTTTTTCTCAGAAAATTTCGGGTTTGAATCAACAGTCTTTTCGTATGGACTATTTCGTAGAAAACCCTGATTTAGCCTGTTTACTTATTAACAAGATCATTATAATCATACAATCGCAATAATGGCTTAAATTGGGTTATTTGTCCATTGATGGACCATCACGAAACGCTCAATATGGCCGAAAATTCATTAAGCAGTGTTAAGATGTTCCATAAGGACAAGGTGAAGAGGTAATTTCCCGCCAGATTTGCTGATTAGATTCTCGTAAATCACGATTTTTCGAAGAGAAGGGGGCATACCCACTCGGTAGGGTGTATACTCAGCTGAGGCCAAGGCGCGCATTTCATATTCCTAGCAACACCCCCATCAACTCCCAATACGCCAGCGGGCTGGAGTAGGCGTGCTTAGCAGCTCAATGAGGCCTCTTCACAGCGTAGGAGAGCGTAACTCGATTGTCTTTTTCCTCGTGGATGATGTTGGTTTTAGGTAAGGCTAATTACAGGGCTTGAGTTTATCCATTTATAACTCGTTCAATGGGACTTCAGATAGCAATCTGTGTTTTCCCGGTGTAATTAATTATACCTCTGTTATGATACGTTTATTTCGTTCGGAGCCTCTCAATAATCTGATTGATCTTCTGAAGACTTGAATTATAAGACAAATATACGTAGAACAAAAAAAAAATAATAATAATTAATAATAAATAGATAAAATATAAAATAATGGCAAATGCGTTATTTTAAGATGAATTTTCTTTAATTCAAAATTCTTTAAATTCAAAGTTTCCTTGAATTAAAGAATGTGAACCTTATATAACAACAAAAAGCTGAATACACAAATAGATACACCAATAGAGAGAGAGAGAGAGAGAGAGAGAGAGAGAGAGAGAGAGATGTTATTTTGTTTTCGTTTTGAAAAATGGGCTGGTATCGATAATAAGTATGGATTACTTTGAAATAGAAATTAGAAAACGAATTAAATATACATGTTATATAGTACACAAAATACCATTAAGTAATTAATTTCAATACAATAGAATAAAATAATACACGTTACAATGATCTGGATACTTTTGCAGTGCACAATTTAAAACTGGGGTAAAGAAACTTTTGCTAAACCTAACAAGTTTCAAAGTTTGACTTTATTGTGAGAAGAACGAATGAAATATTATTTGGTAAAACGATACAACTCGAAAAAAAAATAATATCTAAAAATCATTATAAATGACTTGGATGGCAAAAAGAATTTTATACCGAAATTCAGTAAATAAATGACTTGGATGGCAAAAAGAATTTT
>CALNVZ010002100.1:42355345-42374746 GCA_940671915.1 Paracentrotus lividus
AGGTCCGGCGGGCTTTCTCCTGTTCAACCGCTCTCATTCTCCACACATATAGATAATTCACACCCGGGAAGGACTTACAAGGTGAAATATTATAGTTATGAAGAAAAAAAAGTAGGAAGCGGGTTGGGTGTTGATGTGTAATTCATGACTTGTAAACTCAGCTTGAATAATAGTAATACACCCATAAGGTGATTTTTGCGTTATTTGGAACACTTTTAGGCTATGACATTATTATTATTCCTCTTGTTGATTTGCTTTAAAAGGGTTGAAGCAATAATTATTAACGATTGAAATTAACGAAAAAGCAGTATTTCATTGCAGAGTGCATGAGAACTTCTCCTAATGCATAAAATACGTTCACAATTATTAAAAGAAAGACAGTTTTTTAAACGGTGTACAAATTATAATGCTTAATATGAAGTATACACCGTAACTTCAACATCGATTTAAAGATAGATCCATTTAAAACATAAATACAAAAATGGGCTAGGGTTAATTTATAACGTCAATGGAGATTATCATAGGCTACATGTATGTGAATATTTGCGATCATAATGACATAAACAAATTATGTTGATACAATTAAAAAAAAAAAATTCCTGAATTCATATTTCAAAATTCTAAAGATTTCTGCAGAAAGGTGACTTTAAAAAGAAAAAAGTATAAGTACGCAATAATGATTAGAGATATACAACTACTCTTGTAAATTTTATAAGCTTGAACCACATCAGGCATTATGTTGTAAATTCGACAGTTTTCCAAGATGTAGTATTTCCTTGTATTGATATAATACTAGTGAGAAAAACAATCAAAGTTTTTTTTTTTAATGCTTACCATGGCACTGGTATAACGTAGGGGGACTATAAAATATTTTGTTTTTGATGACATTGCACACACTATTCTCCTCAAATCTTAATAAAAATATAGTTCAAAGTAAATCTAAAATCATATTAATTTCATTATGAAACAACATATCGAAATAAGGTACTATACCACTACTTCATGATGCATCATTCATTGAAGAAACAAACTCTTTTAGCCTATTTGATAAAAACCATATGTTAATTATTATATATAATATATACATATATTATCATGATTATGCAGGTGTAGAGAAACCACTGTACAACAGCCAATGGGCATTCTCTTTATTTAAGTTTGAAAAAATGTGAAGAGAATAATAGTTTACCGTAGCTCAAATCAAAGCTCCAGAGCTATCCTCCTTTGAATAATTTTTCGATAATTTTTCGATCTCACCAAAAAAAATCAAAAAGGGAGGATAGCTCTTGGGGGTACTTTATTTGAGCTACGTAAATATTATTCTCTTACCCATTTGGCTTTCAAAATATACATATTCATGAATACATAATGTGTTATATTGATGAAACACAGTTAATTCCCCCATCCCTAACAAAACAGTCTAAAAATCAATACTCATTAATTGTTATATCACATTTATATATTACCAGTGTATTACAATTATGCAACATTCAACAGATGGATGATATTGTAATTTTTAGGGAAATATAATGAGACACAATACTGGAAAAAGTTGGGGGTAATTTGAGTCGATTTTAGATTGGGTATATTTGTGTTAAACGATTTCCAATTCTGTGCAAAACTATTACCAGTTCTGGGCAATATTACTCTAAGTGCCCAAAACTGGTTAAAATTAGCCTAATTTAACAAATGGTTGTATGGAAAAAGTATGTACCAGTAAATGGCTAAAAAAAATTGGCATTTTTGCTATGAAAACATTAAATTACATTCTAACATTTCATTGACCATATGTGTGTTAGATTCGATTAACTTATTCCTCATTTTTCATTTCAACCAGTCAGATTTAAGGAGTAAAATTTATCATCAGACAAGTGACCTAATTGAGAGTATAAATCATGCGGCACAATACATATAATGTAATAATATATATAAATAATATTAATATAACAACAACAACATCCTATACGAATATTCGATCGTTGAGTGCATTAACTTAATATTGTAGATATATATAGTATTGTAACTTAGTTTAATTTCGTTCATCAATACGTGAAGAACGAAAACAACAACCACCAGTTCGTCTGCTGTTACACACCATTTGACTAAAAGCTTTGATGAGTAGTTAATTATATGCATTGTTGCAATCAGATGTAATAAGAACGACTTAGAAAAAGGACAATTATGATCTGTGCCGAGCGAAGAAAAAAACTTGGGTCTAATTGGAAGGATGGGCATCCGGTTGCCTAATAGCCTCTATCATTGGATTATACCACTCTCGCTATTTTTCTTGCGCGGACCTAACATAATGCGGGATAGATACAGGATCTGGTGAGGGTCCACCAACTCAGGAGATCAAATCATTAGGCATTGGTGCTGCAAATCATTAGCGATTTACAGCGTTTTGCCTTAAATGCGGGTAGAGTACTGTGGTATTTGTACTTACAACATGAATGAAATTAATTTCAATTGCAAAAAACTGAAGGAGGAAGAAGAAGGGAAAAAAAGAAAGAAAAAGGATATTGATAGTCAAAGTGTTATAACAGAAGCATATTAGTTAGAATAAATCAGATACGTAGGATATTAGTTAAGTAGTAGTGCACTGTAAAAAACTAAAGGTCATTTAACTCCCCTGCGAAAATGCAAGAGTTTACCGAAAATTGAGCTTTTTTTGCTTACTATCTCGATAATCAATATGTTGCTTCTCTTTTTTACACATTAAATATCAACTGCAGAAATTTAAAAGAGTAGATGCAGCAGCCACAGAAGCAAGTAGTTCAGTAGTAAAATAGTCGTAGTAGTTAGTATGTGTAGTATACGTAGTTAGTAGTAGTAGTATAGTAGTAGTAGTAGTAGTAGTAGTAGTAGTAGTATAGGTAGTAGAAGTAGTTATAGAAGTTGAGTAGAGTAGTAGAGTAGTAGTATAAAGTTAGTAGTAGTAGTCAGTAGTATCAGCGGCGGAATCCAGGATTTTCAGAGGGGGGGGGCCCAAACTTATGAAAAAAAAATTCTTGCGAGCGCAGAAGTGCGAGGTTTAAAAATACTACAAATAGATAGGCTATGACTGACCTAAAACAATGGAATTTAAACAATTTAATATTTGCCCCATGAAAAAAAAATAGTATATACTAGTTTAAAAAAAAAAAAAAAAAAAAATAAAAAAAAAAAAAAATTGGAATATTTTAAAACAAAACTTTAGTGTTTGAACATGGTATTATTAAATTGCTACCTTGAATTACGATTATAACCCCCATATTAATACATCAGACGCTGAGGAAGCGCAAACTAGTGCCATCAATCACTGGACTAAACGGCATGTTATGCCCAGTTTGTTATTCCAAGGCGTATTGGTGAACCGGAAGGTGAAAAGTGGGGGGTCGAGATGGGGGGAAAAAGGGGCATTTTTTGTTTCTCCTGAAAAGGGGCAATTGAGACCAGAGCTAATGGAAATGTCGGATGTAATTAGGGGTGCGTTCCCAAATAATTGCATTTCAATAATGATGCTTTTAAGAATGTTGTTTTGCGTATTTCATTTATGAAAAAAAAAAAGCCAAAGCGGAGCCGAGCGCGAGGCCGAAATATTGTAAGCTATTATTTGAGATAATTAGCTTATAGACCCTATTAGGTATCCGCTGAGCCGCGAAAGCGTGAGATGAAAACTTTGAGGTAAAAAATTAGAATTAATTGTGCATTATATACCCTACTGAATTTGTATCTGCGAGCGCGAAACGCGAGCCGAAAATTTTTGAGTTATTGTGCATTATGATTTAAGTAGCAGCGAGCGCGAAGCGCGAGCCGAAATTTTGGGGTTTTAAAAAGATTATGGAATAAATAAAGGGCATTTCAGCTTAAAAATTTGTAGAAATTGTGTATCATAGACCCTATTTAGTATCCGCGAGCGCGAAGCGCCGAGCTCAAAAATTTTAGTTAATTGTGCATTATATACCCTACTGAATTGGTATCTGCGAGCGCGAAGCGTTGAGCCGAAAATTTTGAGCTAAAATTGTAGTTATTTGCACATTATGTTTAGTATCCGCGAGCGAAAATTTGGGGTTTTAAAAAGATATAAGGAATAAATATGGGGCATTTCTAGCATGAAAAAATTGAAATTTGTGTATCATAGACCCTACTTTAGTATCCGCGAGCGCAAAGCGCGAGCTGAGAATTTTGAGTTAATTATGCATTATATACCCACTGAATTGTATCTGCGAGCCGAAAATTTTGAGCTAAAAGTGAAGTTATTTTGTGCATTATGGTTAGTATCCGCGAGCGCGAAGCCGAGCCGAAAAATTTAGGGTTTAAAAGATGTATATAGGAATAAATAAAGGCGCACTTGTAGTACAATAAAATTGTAGATAATTGTGTCATTATAGACCCTATTTAGTATCCGCGAGCGCGAAGCGTGAGCTGAAAATTTTTAGTAAAATTTTTAGTTATTGTGTTATAATATACCTTCCAAATTGGTATCTGCGAGCGCGAAGCGCGAGCCGAAAATTTGTTTGATGGGTTAAAAAGTTATATGGAATAAATTAAAGGGGCATTTTCTAGTACTAGAAATGGTTATAATTGTGTATTATAGACCCTGTTAAGTATCCGCGAGCGCGAAGCGCGAGCTGAAAAAAAAATTTAGGTAAAGTTGGATTGTTTGTGCATTATGATTTAGTATCAGCGAGCGCGAAGCGCGAGCCGAAAATTTGGGGTTCCAAAAAATATATTGGATAAATAAAGGGCACTTCTAGTATTCCACGAGGCTTGACTATTTTTCCCAGGAGGCCGAGGCGTCAACGAGGCCTCTTTTCTTTTGTGAAATTTTGAAACTTCAGTTTTAAATATTTTCCTTTATAATTACTTTTCGTCACTAATGTATTTCTTTTTCTTAAAAAAAGGTGTTTGAGCAGTATGTTGCAAAATACAATATGAGAAAATCGGCCTCTTGGGCCCTCCCTACACTAAAGGCTTAGTTATGGTTGTTTAGAACCCAATAAAGCCTATTTCGCGCTTCTTATTGAATAAAGTTGGGCGAAAATTGTACACCATCGGGCCTTAATTCCCTTCTCTTTCTTTCTTTCTTCTTTTTTAATTTCTGTCCCTTTTTCCTTCTTATCCCTTTTTCTCCTCCTTTTTTTTTTTTTTTTGGGGGGGGGGCCGGGCCCTCGGGGCCCCCCCCCTGGATCCGCGCCTGGTAGTATTAGTAGTATAGTAGTAGTAAGTAGTAGTAGCAGTTTGAGTGGATACTCTCAGGTCCTATAGGATATATTTCATAGGTCTAAAGATGACTTAACATTAATGATCACGCATCATATTGAATCGACCCGTGTATGCACTCTATCAACTATCAAGCTGTTTTTACGCGGCTAATATCCTCAATAAATCACCCGTTTCCATGTACTTTTCTCACTCTGTGTTTTTCTTTGTCTTCTAAAATGTACTTTGAATATTTATTCTGATATCTTTATGATGCCTCAAGTGTAGATGATCGTAAAAACTGAGTATATAAGTTTATGGTGTAAACGACGAGTTTTAGCGCTTTATATTTGTGTTACTTTTGATTAAAAATTTCCATCATGTATATCTTTTTTTATTTGGAGGTCATAATAATATGAGTTCTAGACTGAATTAAAATAGTTTCAAGGCATTAGTTGTCTTTAATACATGCTTAATAGTGCATTAATACTTCATTACACACGACTCTTACTATGTAAAATCTATCTGTATTTAATAGCTAGTTATCTGCATTTCATTTTTCATTCTATGTCATTTTGTGTCTGTATTCCGCCAGACAAAACAAAAACAAGCACAAAAGAAAAAAAAAAATGAACGCGGATTTCTCGCACCTTTCTACATTTTGCTCTCATACACTGTTTGTAACTTTTGTATATTTATTTCAGTATATCTTTATAGTCAGCTGAAAATGTCTAACTTTAACTAAATTATCTTTAAAGAAATCTAGAAAGATATAATGATGACCAAAATTCGTGCACTGTTGATGCGTCTTATCATGATGTTCGACATTAAAGGAATCTCTATAAGACTAATCGCATATTAACGAGTGTACTACATGCGATTTTATTTTTTGAATTATTTTTTATTTCATTGTAACTTAATTATTTTATTATTTTTATGTGTGTTAACTCTCCAACTTTAAGAAAAATGGGTTCGTATCTAAAGGAAACACATAACCGGCAAGTCACGTTGGTTAACAAAATAAAAAGATCCCCCACAAGAGTCTATATGCAGGAGTGTGTGTGGTGTTGTGAGTGAGGGTGTGTGTATGGGCTGGCGTGCGTGCGCGCTGTGTGTGTGTGTGTGTGTGTGTGTGTGCTGTGTGTCGTTTGTAAGGGGATAGAGAGAGAGGGTGAGAGAAAGTAAAGAAGAGACAGAAAGAGAGAGAGTTAGAAGGGAGAGAGGCACGTTCTGTTTACTGCAATAAATTGTAAGTTTGTGAAAAGATTTTTAAAAGATAAAAAATCGTTACTCCACCGCAACTTGTGACTGTTTGTGGTGAAAGGGAATAACACTTTTTTTTTTCCTTTTACATCTATTATTGACTGTGTGCCAAATTCAGATCCGGTATTCAGTAAGTAGAGAGAGAGGAATGAAATTAGAAAATCAAAGGCATATTATTCGGATAGCAAGCGTAGGCGGATAATTACAATATTGAACTATTACAATGATTAACTGAAGATATCGAATTACGCGAATGAAATAGAAATTATTTTCAAATTTTAAATTTTGCCAAATTGGTATGCTTAGCTAACAGAGTATGATTGTATTAAAAAAAATTATATACTATCTTGTACAAATTTGGATTTCTAGAATGGGATAAAATTTAAAGAAAATATATCCAATATGTTGACAGATCTCCAAAAATAATAAATTCATAATACAATTACTTTACGTCAACACAATTTGAACATTCTTACTTGAGATCACGGAGATAGTCGGACTCGGCATCCGTGTTTATCGTAAGCATTTATATATGTATTGCGCTGATGTTTGTGAACTTAATTATCAAAGGTGATTAAAACGAAAGCAAACATAAATCAGAAGCAATCAAAATTGGCCTAACTCACATTTCGGCTGATTAAATTATAAATAATTAATAGCATACAAACTCCGTGTCATATATTTAATGATAGCAATGCATAATTTACAGCCGACATGACTTGAAATCTCTGTGTGAACAGTTAGCAGAATGTTTTTATCCACGATCACACACATCACATTCGTGCGGCAACTCCCGGGGCTTAGTTTAAGAGTTATGTGACACTATGTTTAAAAATATTGGAACTGCCTCAAGAAGAACAGAGAAAGCCCAGGTTCTAAATAATTTCAATATTACGTCATACTATTTTACCTAGATATTAAATGTAGTACTCCGGTTTCAGTTAATTGTTATCTGACTTGTTTAAAATTTAAATACTACTCACATTTTGTTTTCGCTTTGTATTTTTGTTCTGATAGTGAATATTTACTGACGAATGTGAACCGTGAACTGCGCAAATTTCAATTGAATAAAATCATATGTGATGATAACATCAACATGGAATTCATCCCTGATTCCCTCTCCCCATGCTGCCATTGTAAACAAAGAGCAAAGGCTCACTTTCAAAATAGTACAAATAAATATATTTAAGTTAAATTGCAGAACACCATGGTGTCTATTCTTTCCCTTACATTTTGGATGAAAGGACTCGTTGTTTTTATGGCTTTAATAGCTATGGGTCAGAAGCGTAAGTCAATAAACGTATAAGATACATTGTAATAAGATCAAATAGATAGTCGTAATTAAATCTACTTCCGGTGACTGTATTATTTGCCCGCCCTCTCTGTCAGAAAGGAACATAGTCCAAGGTCCCGCTTAAAAGCGAGAAAACGCCATTTGCGATTTTTATGTGTTTATAACAGATTTGAAGGGAGGTAGAAATGATTGCCGTTATGAAGTGAAGATGAAATGGAAATTGATTCCGATACACCTTGGTAATTAAAACTATTGATCATTGTTTGGGGTTGAATTGCAACGTCATCTAAAACACCACGAAAACAAAGCTAACCCATGTCCTTTGCTTTTTAAACGACAAGTGAAATAAAAAAAAATTGCGATGAGATGATGGAAGAGGTTACAGATTAAATCTGTATAAATGGACAGAAGAATAAACTCAAATTGGTAGTGGTCAAAGCTAATACGAACTTACATAATTGTGTTGATGATGAACAACACAAACCACAGTTAGACCGTTTGTTGAAGGAATGTCTAGCATATTTGAAAAGTTTTGTCGACATTTATAATAATAGAATAATAGTTGATGTTCCGAGGTCTATGATATACAAAGTTCAGCTCTATAACATTATTAATCCTAGACAGTTCCCAATCATTTGAACTTGTTTAGCATGTTTATCAGCATCACGTTTTAAATCGGTTCTACCAACATCACAGGGGCCCGGTTACACGAAAGATTTGCGATCAATTGCCAAATTTGAAAGAACAATTCTAATGGTTACTGGTCAAAGTCTTTTGAAGCAAAAGGTGCATTGGAACAATAATAGTGATTGGCTTTTACCACCTTGCTGTATTGATTGCAAACCTTTGTTTTACGGAGCCGAGGTCACATTTTTTAGTTCTGTGAAGATAGCGACAAAAAATAATATTTAGTATAAAAAAAAAAAATCGCTAGTTAACACATTAAGATAAAAGATAGACTAAAACAGTATAATTCGGTGAAATCACAAAAAATAAAATCGGTTTATAAAAATTAATTGTTATAACGTTTCATAAGTCAAGACCATGCTACATCAAAGTACCCTAGATAATGATGCTTTTAAGGGTTCTGACAATGTCAAACAAACAAAAACGATTTAATGAAAATATCGAAACTTTGTACTCACCATTTTTGACGACGGTAGTTTTCCTCTTTTGCTCGCGATATAGATTCGCAATTATCGTCCTAACAGGTTCGTTCTTCATTTTGCAACATTGATTTTTTATATATTTATTTTTTAATAATTATATATGCTCCTCTGTTTTACTATTTTCGTAATTGGTTAATGCAATATACTAATTCTGATGTAACGAAATGGTATTGTTACCTGAATAAGGAAATCCTAGAAGATCAAGTCGATTTGTATCCGTTTTTAAGAATTACGTTGTCCAATTTACTTGGCACATGTTGACAATGTTTGGGAAACACCGAATTTCACAAAACCCTTGGCTAAGACAACAGTACCCAACTATAAATTGAACAAATGGTTTTGAACACGCGACACTTAACCCACGATTAAAAAATGTTATTTCCAGACATTTGAGTTTTGCTGTCGACAATAATATTGCCTCTCCCATGATTTTCTCGAATCATGGAACGGACAACTTTAGCATGCAATCGGATAATTAGAGAAAGAAACCGGCTGATCATAAATGTTTTATAGCGTTTTCGTAATTGCAAACAATTTTAAATTTCTCACATACAACTCAGGGAAAACACTTGAATCGTTTTCCAATCCTGACATGGTTCACACCCACTTTTTTTAGGATTCCATTAACTTTATCATACGCTGAAACTGAAACTATTTCAAACAAATTAGTAACCCATCATTATCATTAGGCTAATTCCAATTACGAAAGCTCGTTAATTTGATTATGATTTGCGATAAAAAGTATAATCGTTTATTCCGAATCGTCAAAGATTTAAGACATCGTTTAATCAGTAAGAAAGATAAAATGACATGCGATAATGGTCGATATTAGTTTCTACATTTCTTTGGAAAAGCATTGGAGACAATTGGCTGAAAATAGTGAATAGAGAAGGAAAATGATCAAAAAACATGATTTATTGATAAAGCACTGTTAACAACAAAGAAATACAGTCCTCTCAAAAACGAATAAACACGCAAATAGAGAGGTCGGTACAAATACATTAAACTAGAACCAAATTAAATTGTCAATGCGTTTGCTCTGATTATAATTGTCTCATTTCAATTATTTGTAGTTCTTCTTTCTGATTAACTCGTTAGTTTATATGTCATCGCTTTCCTCATTGATTTAAGTTTTGATACGACAAAATGTGCCAGCAATGTTATATGGAAACGTGGGAGAGATTGTGAACGCACTTTGAGGTTTCCTGGCTGACTTTTAATTCCGATTCGTTAATTAGACTTCATAAAATATTGGAAACGATGCTGTAACTTTTTTAACGATTTCCTCATCAAATCATTTTTATACGAGCTACCTTCATATGGCCATCACTTGGTGTGTTATTTATCGTAATTTAATATCTTTGAAAAAGCATATTTAACTGTCCCGCCTCAGTGGGTATGCAAGAGTGTGCTTGATTTTACGAATTCAATGCTTCTTTATGTTCTTATGTAGTGACAGTTTTTATATTTTAGATATCAGCCCCCAATCATGACTGCTGTTTTATTTGAGGGAGGGCAGGAGTATAAATTTGATATTCTACACTACAATGCCGTAACATAGAAAGTTTAGCTACAATAAAATTGATTGAACTCTCAAAAGACATTCAGATTACTGTGGCTTTTTTTTTTCTTAAGTTTTCATTCCCATTAAAAGTTCATTTGTGTTGTTCTGTTTGTAAGCAGTTACGGTTTCTTTTTATCAATTTTTTTTTTTTTAATACAAAGGCAACTAACACATCACCCTTTAAAACAATTTCAATATTCACAACGTTGGACTCGTAGGATAGCGGAATCGTAACATAACGTAAATCAATACGTTATAACCATTCCTCGAATCGTTCTTCAGTCGTTATAATCACCATGTTTTGATACATTGTTAATTGTTTATATCTGTAAGCACTAGTAGAAAGAAATATGATTTTTAAGCTCCCGGAAAGAGCATTGCATGCTGTGCAGTTGCTATATATCTTTCACGCAGTATGTCAGGAAATTATTTGATATCCCAGTCAGATACCCCTTTATACTTCAGATGTGCCGCAAGTGACATATTACTGTCTTACCAAAAGCATATTTCAGCTTAATATCGAACCTAGACCTTCAAGCTTTCTTAAACCACTTGACTGTGTCACCTTGGGATATATACAAAGAAAAGTATTTATTAACATAATATTAAAATAATGTTTGATGATATAGCTAAATGTACTCTCTTTGAGTGAAATTCCGGAATACTAAAGGAGGTTAGCTGTTTGTTACATTTTTATCAACAACTCTGAAACCTTCAAATAGAATCATTATATCAACGACATGTAATCACATTACCAATGAAGTCATATGGACGTAGTCCGGTACATGGTACCAAAGGTATCATGGCTACTTACATGTACGTGTTGATAATAGCGTCAAGTAATTATTTTGTAATGATGGGTAAAATCATTTTTCAGTGCAGCGGTTCAAATGATATAAGAATAGTGCCCATTCAAATGTGACCTGGTAAATGCTGTTGAAAACCATGCTAATGATTTATTTATATCATTTACTTCAAAGAGGTTATTGCAAAACATGAAATGTCCGTCAGAATACGCAACATTTTATTCGAAAGTGAACAACTAAAATCGCGATTTGCAGCAGATTGCGACTGAAATAAGGATGATGTGGATGCTAAATAGAAGGTCCATTTGTTAAGGCGGTACTTGTACACGTAGCCCACATCTTATTGATTACGATATCATCGTTGAAGACGACGATGATGACGGTGCCTGTTATGCAGGACATGGTTGACGAAATGACGAAAATAGGGTGACGATGATGACGAAAATTAGTTGCCAAGGCTAGAATCGTGGTAAAATAAACAGTATTGCAATGACAAGGGGCAATCAAAATTGTGTTTGATTCAATTTGATGTGGGGAGCAGGACGATGTTGATGATAATGATGACGATGACGATGGTTATGATAATGATTGATGAAGCAATGGATCTTAAAGGAACTCTGGGTTTTGAGTGAAAGTAAGGGTGACGAGTAATTCGCCACCAAGGAATGGAGTCTATATTGTCACAATAACAACGACGGTTAAAAAACAGAGATGATCAATAATGAGATATCTTTTGATGGTGATGTTGTCAATGATATCGATTATGATGATGGTGGTGGTGGTGGTGGTGGTGGTGGTGGTGGTGATAATGATGATGATGATGATGATGATGATGATGATGATGATGATGATGATAAATGGTGGTGGTGATGATGGTATTGGTGGGGATAGTAATGATGAAAGTGACGGTATAGAGGGTCGATGTTGAAAGTAAAGATAATGAACTTAGGGCTTTAGCTGACTCAGTAAACAGTATCCAATCATAATATTGAATCTCTTCATAAAAGTGCACGACCTTCAGAATAAAGATCAAAACTGTCATGTGATACAAATGAAAATCTGATCCCTGCTATTGCTTTCCTTTTTAGTTATTTCGGCATGGTTCGGCAGATTTCACTTGTTCAGCCTCATTGTCTAACAATTGTCGCCTCCATTCTCCTACCCCTATCAAAATAAAGGATATTGTAAAGATTTACGTTCATAAAAATTAGGGGACAGCTGAGTGGTAGTAATTACGGGAAAACGTCGGACTCGAAAGCATCTGCGTTTTCATGAATTTATAACAACCTCGTTGTCTCCAACATGAAATAAAATTGAACTTTGGAGTCGGCCCAAACCAGGGGTAAATGTTTGATGTAGGTTGAGGCGGTAAAAGTATCAAACCGATTGTGCCTAGGGTTTTAAGTGTTATTGATATTAGTATTGTCGGAATATATCTAATTCATAGTGTTATGAAATGATGTTAGTCTCTGATTTCCTATGGCCTTGATCTCTATCGAATTCAAAGATTCTCCAATACCCAACAAGTCTAATTTTGATAGTAATGTATGAGACTAAACACGGTTGGTTTTCGGCAAAATTACCAAAGGAGTTTGCATAAACGTTGTTAATGACCAAATAAAAAAAAACTGCTGAAATTATTCATATTCAGCTGGAAAGTTTGGATTGGGGTGAAACTAATCTAACCTCTATTACGTCAAGTTCAAGGTTAATAATGATTAAAACGATGGACGTTTTGCAAATGTCGTCGATCATTGTAGCTACGAGAAGTCGGCCTTTTGTCGGCTCTTCAATGGATTGCTATGCCGACGGACTCCCGACAATTCGTTGCTGACTTATCGCTAACTGATTGGTCAGAGTTATGCTTGCTGTTTGGCACTATAAAGCTATGGAGCCTGTTGAATTTTTCTTCACTTTTTTGTTTTGTTGTGTTTTCCTTTATTTGACGTTACTTTCTTTAATCGACCTGTCCATCTCTACGATAATTCCTTCCCTTTTATTTATCCGTTTTTTCTCTATCTGACTATGAGTTGGTTTCTCCTTCTCTACCGAGTGAGTCAGAAAAAAAACTAAACACCTAGAAAAATCCCAAATTATTATACATATTCTAAAGGAGTAACCCTTCCCGCATCTTTTGGTACCAATTTTGTGTGTTTTATTTTTACGCTTAGATGAACATGGCCTCTTGTTTGCGAACATGTAAATTTCAAAAATCGAAAATCAAAACAACAGAAGCTATCAAAAAAGCAACTCCATCCTGATTAAAAGAGCATAACTTTTTAACGAAAATGTATTGCGCTAAATAACTTGGCAGGGTGTTGTTACGCGTATCGGCTACATTTTGTGTGAAAATGAGATAGATCGTAGAGTCAAACATGAGTGAGCACATTCAAAGTAAAAAAAAAAAATATTAAACAAAAATCAAAAGTATTAAGATCATTTTTTAGATCTGTCAGTGACAATCTACTCTTTGATGTGTACTCATTCATGGATTACTTAACGAATCAATCTTATTTTTACACAGAATATAGAATCTAAAACTGTAACAACACCCTAGCTGAATGGCTCAAAACAGTTTCGTTAAAAAGTTATGCGAATTTATTAAGGATGGAGTTGTGTTTTTTTGTCAGCTTTTGTTGTTTCAAATTTATCCCCGCTCTGGCACAATTCGAAATTTACATGTTCGCAAACTATGCGTCGTGTTCATCCAAGCGTAAAGACATACCACATAAAATGATACCAGAAGATGCGGGAGAAGTTACTCTTTAAGAATATGTATAATAATTTTAGAATTCATTAATTTGTTTTCTTTTTATTGACATTTTTCTAGGTGATGAGTTTCTGACTCACTCGGTATAGCTCTCATACGACATTTTATGTTCTTTTTCTTTCATTTCTCTTTCAATTCATTCTATCACCAAAACAATCCATCATCAGCTTCTACACTTTTAATGTTTTCAAACGGTGCAGTAAAATTCTACCATAAACTTTTTTTAGGTTTACGTCACAATTTATAAAAAAATTATGTTGTCAACACAGTGAAAATTGCCTTTTTAAAGGAAGATGCCGCAATATACTTTTGGCCAAATATCGAGGAAGGGTTTACCATCTATCCATGACGACGTTCTGTAGGTCCTACGGACCACTATCCCTATCATGGACGTGCTACGTCCTTGTTCCTATAAAAGGTGTCATAGTCTTATTGACAAGTAAACCACGGCCTATAGGTCACAGGGTATGGAGTTCGAATCCCTGTCAAGGCAATAACGTTTTCTTTGGCCATGCTGGCAATGTATTAATCTAGATTTGTCCCATTTAACCGAAGTTAGGTTGATATGTACCAGGTAGAAACATTTCTCAAGCCTCATATCATGACATCAAAGAGGTTTATAAATTGAACACTTCTTATAATCATATAATTTCGGTGTGGCCAGGACAGAATTGGAGGTTATTCTAGTCCTAACTCTTGAACGTAACGATAGAGAAATTAACCAATTTAGCGGAGAATCGACCGGACCTCATTATAGTAGGGATGGCCACACAACAGCAAAAAGCCACTAGAACGGTTTCCACTTCACTGTATGGATGTAGTCACCCATGCATTTACACTGCAAACAATAACCCATGCACTGCCTACTCAATAATACACAGGCAGAGGAATAGCAAAATTTTCAATAAAAAACAGCTTTCGAAATTGTCTTGCTATGAACGACGGACTCCCGACAATTGTTCGTTGCTGACTTATCGCTAACTGCAGTTGGTCAGAGTTATGCTTTGCTGGTTTATGGCACTATTAAAGCTATGGAGCCTGTTGAATTTTTCCTTCAATTTTTTGTTTTTTGGTTGTAGTTTTCCTTTATTTGACGTTACTTTCTTTAATCGACCTGTCCATCTCTACGATAAATCCTTCCACTTTTATTTAATCCGTTTTTTCTCTATCCGACTATTGAGTTGGTTTTCTCCTTCTTTCTACCGAGTGAGTCAGAAAAAAAAACTAAAACCACCTAGAAAAAATCCCAAATTATATACATATCTAAAGTGGGAGTAACCCTTCTTCCGCGGCATCTTTGGTACCAAATTTTTTTGTGTTGGTGTTTTTATTTTACGCTTAGATTAGAAACATTGGCCTTCTTGTTTGCGAACATGTAAATTGTCTAAAATCGAAAATCAAAACAACAGAAGCTATCAAAAAAAGGCAACTTCCATACCTGATTAAAAGTAGCATAACGTTTTTAACAGAAAAATGTATTGCGCTAAATAATGGCAGGGTGTGTTACGGGCCCGGTTTATTTCGGCTTTAACATTTTTGGTGTGAAAATGAGAAGATCGTAGAGTCAAACAGTGAGTGAGCCACAATTCAAAGTAAAAAAAAATATTAAACAAAAAATCAAAAGTATTAAGATCATTTTTTAGATCTGTCAGTGACAATCTAGCTCTTTGATGTGTACTCATTCATGGATTACTTAACGAATCAATCTGTATTTTATACACAGAATATAGAATCCTAAAACTGTAACACACCTAGCTGAGATGGCTTCAAAACTAGTTCGTTAAAAAGTTATGTGAATTTATTAAGGATGGAGTTGTGGGTTTTTTGTTCAGCTTTTGTTGTTTCAAAATTTAATCCCCGCTCTGGCAACAATTCGTGAAATTTAACATGTTCGCAAACTATGCGTCGTGTTCATCCAAGCGTAAAGAACATTTACCACATAAATGATACCAAGAAGTATGTCGGAGAAAGTTAACTCTTTTAAGAATAGTGTATAATAATTTAGAATTCATTAATTTGTTTTTCTTTTTATTGACATTTTTCTATGGTGATGAGTTTCCTGACTCAACTCGGTATAGCTCTCATACAGACATTTTATGTTCTTTCTTTATTTCTCTTTCAATTCATTCTTATCACCAAAACAATCCATCATCAGCTTCTACACTTTTAATGTTTTCAAACGGTTGCAGTTAAAATTCTACCATAAACTTTTTTTTAGGTTGACGTCACAATTTATAAAAAATTATGTTGTCAACACAGTGAAAATTGCCTTTTTAAAGAAGATGCCCGCAATATACTTTTGGCCAAATATCGAGGAAGGCGTTTACCAATCTAATCATGACGACGTTCTGTATCGGTCCTACTGGACCACTATCCCTATCATGGACGTGCTAACGTCTTGGGTTCTATAAAAGGTGTCATAGTCTATTGATAAGTATGAAGAATGGAGGTTATTCTAGTCTTAACTCTTGAACGTAAACGATAAGAAGATTAACCAATTAGGCGGAGAATCGACCGGACCTCATTATAGTACGGGTATCAGGCGCGTATCCAAGAAAATCGAATTGATTGCATTTCGGGCCCATTGTCTGGGACAAAACGACTCTATTTATGTTTACGCAATGGGCCCGGTAAGTCATTGTGTGACTCCGGTCTGCGACCGCTACTGGGTATAATAAAGATTAGGGTATACGGGTGGTTTAGAGTAAATTTGGGTTGCCTAAGACACAACATTTCAAATTGCTACAATTTTTTTTAATTGGCTTCATGATGTTATTATATCGTGGTACCTCTTTTCTCTTATAATTGCCCCTATGCTTGTATCTATTTATATAATGCTTTACCTGTATTTCATTCAAAATAGAAAGCAATTAAATGATTTCTAGATTTTAATAGTTATGGATTTTCCTTTAATTCTAGACCCTCTTGTCATAATAAATCAACTGTTTTTATCTGCCAATATTTTTCTAATATCGATATTATCATCATCGAGAGAACCTCAAACATGCCTGTGACGACAGGACGGATCGTTTCCCACAAACCACGTATTTTCCCTTATGTGGTAATATTTCATTCAAATTCCAGGGCAATAATAAAGATGTTTCCATCTTTTTGAGTTCTCGCGTTTCAAACCCGCAAAATTCTCCGGTCAAGGGTCAGCTCGTTAAGTCGTAACTCACGCGTTTTATTTCCGCGGAGTTTTGTTATCCCTGTTTCGACTGTAACCGAGGTGCTTGTCTTGGTTTCGCCGACATCGAGAGTTAAAACCTGGCCCTTGGCATTGAGATAATTTAATTATCAAAGCAAATAGTATAACCGGGGAAAGAGCGGGGAAAAGTTGTTCTGATGCGCTGACAATTAGTAAATCGAACGTATTATCAACATTTTCTTTAATTTCGGTAAGATAATATCTTCCATTAATGGCTAAATTATGTCAACTCATTCTCATTCTTTTATGAATTTACATTCGAAATGAATTTTATTGATAAGAACTGGTTCAGTATAATAATTCTTAAATTGATTGTGCAACAAAATCCAAGGGATTAAGGCACAACCACATTTGGCAACAAAGTAATCAGAAATGCCGCTCGGATAATTTTTCTCTTTTTTTTTTTTATTTAGTAGAAAACGTAAATCTGTAAAAGTGTACAGAGTAATGTACTGGTTGTTGCTTATATCAAATGTGATCGTTTGAATTCTGGTAACAAAATTCTTCAGTTTAGAACTCGAGGCACCTCTCCTCCAAGCATTTCCCTAGTTTGGAATAATTGTAGGATTTATTGTTGACCACCATACAAAACAGCTGCGTAATCACTCCTGAATCACAATAGTGAATCAAAATAGATACCTCACTAGCAATAACAAGAAACCACTTGCTAACGAGGTGCCTCTTTTTAATACTGTCACAGAATGAAGTGTGAATTGTTGCAACATTGTGAAGAAAGAGGAATCTTAAATTACTGCTATCTATTTAAAAACACCATCCAACCTTAAGCAAGAACCAGTGCAGTACCCCCGTCGTGCTGGCAAATATAATTTTTGCTTTCCGCTGGATAACGATGAAAGTCAAAAAGGAATAAATGAATTACGTTATTATAATGGATGGCGGTTTCATTGTTTCTGAGAGAGAAAAATCATAGCTCGTGGTAACTAGAAAGAATTTGGGAAGGATTCGTTCACTGATCAGCTCATAGAAAATCTTTGTCACGCGTTTAGAATAATTGGAAATTACAGTACATTTAAGCGTTTCGTATACCTAGCGTCGTATGTCTGCAATGATTGAAAGATTTACTCCCGGTCATTAGCACATACTCCGGAGCAGGAATAACATCAAACATCTACATTAGTGCTATGAAGATAACTTCTTGCTTAATTATCGTGTATAAATATAATATTTACATTTGCTATATTTTTGGCCTACATGTATATATCCCACTTTAGTTTCTATTAATAAATGCCATGTTGCATTTGTATCCCTCAGTCATATTGATTTTATAATAGTCAGAGCAACTAAGTGGTCCCTAATATTGTATACGATCACTAAAATCAGTAATTTAGTTCCGCATGCTATGCGACTTCCTACTGAATACTAAGCATACAATGTGACAACATCTCGAATAATAGCACAAACAAACCAAAATACTTCAGCTTTATATACCTAAAAGTGAACTACCGTCACAAATTACTCGAGGAAATGTTTTCTATACATCATTTTTTTACGGTTGACAGGCTGGTTCGCCCAATGAACCAAATTTCAAGTAAACAATCTTCATATCGATAAAAATTAATGTACATTTTCATGGCTTTTATATATATGTATTAATATATATTATTTATATATATATATATCAATACTGTAAAGAAAAAAAGGTAACTTCGCAAGAAAAGAGGTAAACTAATGCTTTACTCCCAACGGAGTAAATTTTGTTTACTCTAACAGAGTCAAAAGGTAACTGAAAGAAAAATGAGTAAACTAATGGTTAATGGTTTAGCTTCCTTTCGAAGCTAGGAATTAGGAATGATACATAGATGACTAAGTTTACTTCTTTTCTGAGTAAACATTTAGCTCAACCGCATGAGTAATATTTTTTTATCAGTAACATTTAGCTCAACCGCATGAGTAATATTTTTTACTCAATTTCACGCGAGTTACCTTTTTGCTCAATATTGGGTAAGATTTTACTCTTTTTTTTTTAGAGTGTACAGTCTGTGTAAAAAAAAAATGGTACAGTGGAAAAAAATATTTAGGTGTGAAATATTTTCAAATAATGTGTGTATGTGGTACCAAAATTAAAGCCAAATAATTTTCCTTGCTGATGCGCTTTTGTTCTGTATAATTTGCTTTTGTAAATAAA
>CALNVZ010002100.1:42403094-42415605 GCA_940671915.1 Paracentrotus lividus
TTTACTCTGTTAAGAGTAAACAAAATTTACTCCGTTGGGACTAAAGCATAATTATGTTTACTCATTTTCTTGCGCGTTATCTTTTTACTACCTCTGTTAAGCGTAAACAAAATTTACTCCGTTGGGAGTAAAGCATCAGTTTACTCATTTTCTTGCGAGTTACCTTTTTTTTTACAGTGAAGAATTCCAGAAGTTGTCACAAACTGTTCGGTAGGTCCATCTACACTTTGAACAAAGGAGAGTGGATCTGAATACATTACATCGATTGCTTGCATTACTTCATTTGGGATTCCATAATTTGAAAGAATTCGAAACATATTACAACGGTTAACGCTATCAAATGCCTTTGTGAAATCAAGGAAGATAATAGTACCTTGTTCCCTAGATATTTTTAGTTCTTCAATGATCATGATGATTCGCCTTATTGAGAGAATATGGGAGGAAGTGGATCTTCCTTTTCTGAAACATTTTGGTTGTTCCTTAATATTGGACCAACATATGGAATCAAACGATTAAGAAGCATTGAATTATATATCTTAGCTGCAATTGGTGATAATTTTATACCTCTATAGTTTGATGGTGATGAAAGATCCCCTTTCTTAGGAATGGGTATAATGGATGACAAAGAGAAAGCTTTGGGTTTATAACCAATTAGAGTTTCATTGCAGAATTTGAGAAGAGTTTCGTGAAAAAAAAGGACTCTTCCATATAACAGCAGGAATGTTATCTGGGCCACATGACTTTGAAACTTGCACCTTTTTCAGACCACAAAGAAGCTCTGACGAAAGAGACTCTGCTTTCATGAAAATGGGCCCTTGTCAGTTATATTGTGATTTGAGCGAGACTTGACTATCTATGTTTGGTTTTTGATATAAGGGTGGCTTGTAGCTGCTAGTCACTCGTGTACTGAAGCTTGGATGAGCTCTTTCATGAAGGTTTCACTGCAGTGCTTTAGCGTGCCATATGACCGCTTACTTGCTTCAGATTTAAGCACTTTTCGATAGATTTGCTTTCTCTGTGTGTGTGTCTTTTTAATTTGTTATTTGGGCATTGGGTATTTAGGTTTGGCCTCATATGTTGTTGCCTTTTTTAGCAGCTTTCCAAGGATGTTATTATTACTTATTTATGAGGATTAGGTGGTTTCCTTGCTGTAGTATATTATATGATTTGAAGCACTTGCTTTAATTATTTCGATAGTCGGTCTAGCATACATTTTTCCATTACTTGTATTATGACGTGACTATATCACATTCATTTTTCTATTAGGGCTTTTCTTTGGAGAATTGGGGTAATGCTGATTTGCTCTGGTTATTTATGTCTATTCTAATGAGTTTATTGTATGCTTCCCCGATGTCTCACTGCTGTCGATCATATTTTCATCAGCGAAGTTTGTACAAAACTCTAATTATTTATTACAGCGTTCACAGTGTTATTGATCTTTAACTTGATCATTATGTATGATTATTGCATGAGCCCATGGTCGAGATTTACTCATTATTCATGTCGTATGTTACGATTGTTGAGTTTTACTACTTTTCGAGTGCTGTGAGGTTGGATATTTACATGTAATTTAACACTGATTTTCGAGTGATGCATGAAATTTGACCTCAGATCCCTCAAAGACCGATATTGCTACTTACTACTTTTTACTTTAAGGTGTATTGTTCTTCTCCTCTTGCAGTTAGAGGATGTTCGTGCAGGTAGATGGAGAAATATTTCGCTTGTCTTATCGCTCAAAATGTATTTGGGGAAAGTTTCGGATATCAATCCATGGCTATTAGGGCAGTATACTTAGATAGTAGATATGTTTGAGATTATGTTAGTATTTTGAGATCACTTTAAGATAGTAATATAGGGAGGTCCTTACGATATATTGTGGTGTGCAAAAGCGCCGATATGATATAGTTGTGATGTTTTAATTGCAGGGAGATTCTTCTCCATATCTATTATGTACAATTGTATTCTATGATTCTTCTTTTTTTCGTCGATTGCTATTATGATTGGATGAGATTTATGATAGAACGTTTTTATGCGATTGCACTTGTGATATCTACTCGAAATTGTATATATAGGTTTTCAGTATTAGGATCAAAGAAGGGAGTCTGTTCTTATATTAGGGTTGATTGTATTGTATATTAAAGTTTGACATTATAGATGAGATATTGTTGTTATTTGTTTGTCCACTTGGAGTAGTGTCGGGCTGAGTGGTATCTCGCCTTTGTGACATCAGCAAATGGTGACTCTGCTAGTTTGTGCTTAGAGGCGTTCCGTATTTCCTTGTCATTAGAGATCTTCAATTATTAAATTCAATTGAGGATATCTTCATCACACTTTCTTTTATGCGGAGTGTTATTGTTCCTAAGTGTTATCCACCTATATTCTTATTGGACCTGATAGTGCTTTTATTTAGGGATTGGTGATATTGTTGAATCTAACATTCCATGTTAAGAGACTTCTCTATACTATCATGAACAATGAGAGGCTATTTCATCTGCGTTGTACGACGTGAATTGATGCCATACATGCTTCTACGTGGAACCAAGGATTATAATTTAATCGTCATATTGAGCGAAGGTGACCATTTGGTACGCTGTGGGTTCTCATATGCTACTTACCGATATTCGGTGATTGTGTAATTCTTAGTATTTTATAATAGCATACAGACGTTTGTGGTTTTGCTCATCAGGAACAATGTCTTTTGAGGAGCATATATGCCATCTTCGGTTATGGGTTCGGGTATTGAAGTAAATTAGTGCAATGTTGCTAGCTATTCTTGTTCGGTGATCTCGAGTCTGTTGCATATAAAAATCACCATGTATTCATCACCGATGTAAGGTTTAATGTGCAGGCCATAAGAGTTATGATTATGTCAGGTAGAAGATTAGGAGTTCAATCAATGTTTATTGATTTGCGGAATACTCGTTATGTGGGCTGTAACAGGAAAGTATGGTGGTTGCTGGATTGCCGTTCGAAGTGATTTCAATTAGACGATTACCATGCTTTCGAATTTTAAGACATGCTTTCAGAGCAGATGGTGAGATTAGAAAACCAACACCACCAGAAGATGCATCTATGGATTTCTTCCAGGCAGAGCAAGTAATCAAAGTATACCCATTCGCAAATTTCTGTTGTACAATTGGTTCAGTATGATCTATCCGATGCTCTTGGAGACAAATAACATCAATGCCTAAATATTGAGCTTCATGAGCTAGTTCAACCCTCTTGTCACTTGATCTTAAAGTTAAGGTATTAAAACTACTAATTATTACAGGTTTCTTTCTTTTGAAAAAAGAATCCACCTTGACTTTGTCACTATTTTCAAGGTTGGTCCGTCCCGGAGGCTTTAGGGTCAACCCGTCATTGACGTTAGAGTGTTCCGACATGGGCAAATTAGGGTTTGGATTTGAAGCAGGGGCTTGAACCCTGGTGCTGTATTGTTGTGATTTCATTCTTGTCTTTTGGCTAGTAGAAAAACTGGGTCGCCACTCCTCAGTCCCCATGCGACAGGTAGTACCGAGCTACATGTTATCGGAAGCAAGTCTTTCCAAGATTGGGCAGAGCTCTGCCCAAACACTTTTATGTTTTATGTTAGGAAGACTGACCTGACTTAAGAGTTGTTTCTGTGTCTATCAAAATTTTATCTCAAATGATTTTAATTAGTTATATCACACCTCAAATAAAAAAGCAGACTTGCCACTTTCCAAAGAACAGAATTGTGATTGCCGTAAATTTTAGGCTCCCCTAAGCACAAAATTTGAGGTAAATGGCTTATTTTTCTCATATGATAGTAGGAAGAGTTTAGCTAGGCATGTGTAAAAATTTAATTATCATTGTGTAATGCAGCAAAGAATTATAAGCTCTCAAAGACAAAGGGGCCATAATTACCCCAGTCTCCCCTACAGAATACAGAAACGTCTTTGAAATTCGAAGTATAAGATATTGCAGTTTACAATCAAGCTTTACACTAATCAGACATCTAACTTTTAAATTGAGCTATAATAATTTTTACAAATTTGGCAAGTATTGTGCTCAGTAGCAAAGGTTCGAATCAATTGTAAATTTGAAACAACAATTCTGATTGATTTACAGTACATCGTTTAGCCAAGAACTTTATGCAACAAGGATCCTGATTGGTTACTAAAAAAAGGGGCGTGTCGAGCAGCGAAAAGCAACTTTACTTTAACATCAGTTGTATGCATCTATAATTTCCTTCAAAATTGCAATGGCATGGTGTTTGCTGAATTATGGTAAGTTGTGAAAATTTAGATTGGAAACCGATGACGTTTTTAAGATGCACATTATTTAGAAATCCAATATTGAAACTCGTTTAAATTTTTGAACGACACCTAACTTGAAGGGTATAAAAAAAGTTGATCTTCTCTTTTATTTTCTTAATATGGCCATGTGTTTTGAACTCGCCACCCAAAAAGGGTGGTTTTGTTATGCTTTTCCCAATTTTGTTTCAGTTAATGTATGATATCTTGGCTAAATAGAGGGGTATTACCATGAAATTGTAGTTATTTGAAAGCTGAATGCAAGCTCTATCAGACCTGTGAATTTGAACGTACTCGCACCTGAAATCGCGACACGGCACGCGATAGAATACGAAATGGCAAGGGTGGTTGAGGGGGGGGGAGAGGAGGGGAGGAGAGGTACACACAAAGTCTATGGGATTTCGCACCCTCCTGTGCAATTGAAACATCATAACCATGATAACTTTATGGATATTTGTTTTTGTGCTGTGAGCTTATAGGACTTTATAGCTTAGCGTCTCATGCATCTTTTGACATCACAGTTATAAAGTTCCAGCCATTTGGTGATGCGCAGTTCCAGAAATCTCCGCGCTCCGCGCGGTTAAAATGACAATATCCCCATTGACTGTGTATTGTACATAAAGTAACTCAATACAGTTCCTGCTGTATGTGAAGCGACGTTACATAAATGCAGATAACTAAAACAATTACTTGAGATAGGGGCCTGAAAATTTGTGAGCTTATTCATTATAAGATAGCCCACCTACATGCAAGTTTGTATAAACTTTGACCCCACCATGGCCGAGATCTTGAGGACGGGGCGAGACCCTCCCTGGCCCACGTTGACCAAAATATTTGGGCCCTTTTACGGTTAAGAAATTTTTTATTAAATGAAGAAACCCCCCTATAACTATACATTTTCTAAAAGAAAATTTCAAGAGCAATTCAAATATGGTGAGCAAGTACGACCTGGATCAAAGGGGGAAAAATATTGGGGGCTGCAGTAAAAAAAATTAGGGCCCCAAAAAATGCAATATTTTAATTACAATATGTACTACTTCAACCTACATTGTAGTGGATGGCATTTTTGAAATCTTCAGGACGTTTCCTTTCAGAAAATGTATACTTTTGTAGGGTTAGAGTTAATATTTCAAAATTTATGACACTTTGATCCTGATAGGTGCATGATTTTTAGATTTAGGTAGTGTACCACAAAAGGGGGCGAGTTCAAAATGCATGGCCACATAAGAACACATCTATATGAGGGGTTAAAACCTTTAAAAAGAATGAATATAAACATTTTATTTTAGAATTAACAATTTATTCACATTTGTAAGTTTTCGAGTTTAAACTTTGACATTCCCATAATATTTATATAATTATATTTAGGCCCCATGATATAATATAAATGGCACCTAAGTAGTACAGATTAGCACAAAATCAAAGAATATTAAATCTAAAGCGCCCTGTTGTAACGATTTTTATTATTGTTATGCAATTGCAAAAAGTGCCCATATTTTGCGACCTTCAAAAATATAATTAATTAGTAAACAACAAACAAATCCGAAAAAATATCATTTCAAACAGTTTCCTTCATTAAACTGTGATCATAATGATACAAAAAGTGTTTGTGTTTTTGGTAATAGTGTCTGTTTGTTTGTTATTGCTGTTTGCCGAATACCGACACCATGTTAGAATAATTGTAAATAAGTCAAACAACGGGTGATCAATTTGAAACGTGACTACACATGAAACAAACAGGAGAAAGATACGATTATTCGAACAAACAAATAAACATATTTTGGAGAGAATTCAAGTCTCAAGATTTGCAATATACTGTCCACAAAGATCAATGCGTACGCATTTGCTAAGGTGGTAATTCACAAGAATACGCCCCGAGCAAGAAGTCAGTGATCGGTTTATAAGGGCGTGGTAAGCAACCCGATGCTGCGTCATTAGTGATAGCTTAGCAACGGTTCGGCGGGCACAACCTCTCCACAAGAGCCAGTGAAACGAGTCGAATGATTATTGAGACGCACGCAATACGCTCCAGATAAGAAAACATGTGTTCATTCTCAACTCCGCCTTGGGGGATACAGGACTTTAATTTGCCCCCACTTCCACCCATTAAAAAAAATATTTCCTTGTTTAGTTCTTTTAATAAATACCCGATGGCAGGGTTGGGATCGGAGGGCGTGCTATAGGCGCCCCAAATGCAGGTGGCAAAAATACCACTTAATCTATAGTTGTGTGAATCCAGAGACATTGGCTAGTAGTAAAAAGATCACATTCGGTTGTCTGAAATCCTACTAATTGTGATCAGTGGAAGTACTTGAAATAAATTATTGAATGCAAAGTTCTTGTTCGTAATTGGCAGGGTTTGTCGTGGTTGATTGGTTGGCTGGGCTCGTTACGGTTGGCTGGTTGGGCTTGTTTTGGTTGGTTGGTTGGGCTTGATTTTTGCTGATTGGATGGTCGTGTTTAGATTGGTTGGTTGGGCTTGTTTCTGGTTGATTTGAATTAAGCTCATTGGGCTTTTTCTGACTTGAAAAAATTGAATTGAATAATATATACATATAAGGGAATCGCCCCAGGAAACACCTGACCTTGAATTCCGGATATCTTCTTTCCGAGAGGTCACGTTTCATTGGACCCATTTTGATGAGGCCTCCATTGGTTAATTTTGACTTGATGAATATTGTTGAAAAAACAAATACTTGTCGGTTAACAAGTACATGTTGCAAATGATGCTATGATCTGGGAATATCTCCAGTGGCGATAAAAGTTGAGAAAAAGAAAGTCCAGGAAGGCTTGCAATGTTATTCTCACTTACATATTATGACCTCCAAAAATAAATTGACATTTCCATTAATAAATTTAGGAAATGAAATGTTATGTTGTAATTAGTATCATTTTCTCTATCTAATATTTGTTGTTAAGAAACTTCCACATCTCTTAAATGACCACAAAAAGGTTATAAAAAGAGCAATCAAAATTAATTATACAATACTACCGTCTAAAGAGGGCCTTAATCGCTTGCACATACATGCATATTATGGCAAAGCAAAATTACATTTATAAATGAATCGACGGCAACATATAATAATTGAATTGGTGTGATATTTCGTCTAAAGCTTTGTTGTTATGAAACATAACTTTTCACATTTCACAATTTCAAACCTGCCTGCTGGTAGGTGATAGTCATAACATGAATGTGGTTTTTTAAGGCGTTTCACGAAAAGGGTAATGAAACGAAAATATCGTATATCTAACTTGTCAAAAATTATACAGCTATGCAAGGGAGCATAATGACGTACACATATGACATAAAAAAGTTTATGAGGAATGTATTGCTGGCAGGGGACGGGGCCAGGGTGCAGGGGGAGGAGGCTCCCCCTACTTTTTAACATTTACAAAGACTAATTTCTCTTCGAATGCTGAGCACCCTCTCATCCCCCTGCCTCCCTGTTGTTATTGTGGTTTTAAAGCCTTCGCCATCAACAAGTATTACTGACAGCTCGGCATTACCAGCAAACTCCATGGGGGTAAGTCCTACATTTGTATTAAAAAAAAATTGCTGCTAAGTAATAAACAAAGTGTTAGGACTATCCCTTACAAAAATATCCTGTGGTACCACACAACGGTTCCATACAAAATTACCCAGGATTTTCACTTATGGTATTTTTGGCACAAATTCCACAGGCATTTTCCATGGATTTTTGGTACAAGATATACGCCAGGACTATTCTATGGTATTTAGAGCACTATTTCTCATTACAGAAGTTTATATACGTCTCTTCATTGTTACCTTACACAAAAATTGCCATAGGGTTTTTCTACCTATGGTATTTTGGCCGAAATGACCCACAGGACTATTCATTTGGCCTTTTCTTGCAAAAATACTACAGGACCTAGTACCAATTACAGACAGTTAGCATACAGCAAATAGTACCCCACAGACATAGGAGTTACTAAGTATTGCCACAGCATACCACAAAAAGTCAGGTACCGGATTATCAATATCGTCTCAGACCGGATACACTACTCGCGACGTTACACAGGATACAACACGCCGATCCAGGACTGCTGCAGATACCGAGGATAGCCAGTACACTGGTGTAATAGATATAACACTTATTTAGCTAACAATTTGGGTCCAGTTAGTTATTTTTATATATTCTGATAATAATGCAAATGTCAAAACTATCGCTCTTGATGTTACTTGTTGTTTAGGAATATATTTCCCTAAAAGAAATTTAATATGCAGTGATTACTAGTTAATTGAGGTAAGCTTCACAAAAATACTGATTGTGCATGACAAACATCTGTATGCAAATGAGCTATTTACCATAGTACCACATGAAGTCCACACAATACCATTACGACTACCAAACTTAGCAGTAAACTCACCATAAATCCACTTTGACTAAATGCCATGGTTTCATCCGTGTTTGGATGTTTGTCTTCCATCAGTTTGTCAAATTACATTTGGCTCTAATTATATCCATTTCGTCTAATCAAGTCGATCTTGGTTCAAAACCACTTAGTCAATTCCTGTAAAGAAACTATCCTTAGAAAACAATATCCTTTGGCAATACCGCACAACTGTAGGAATTGGCGGCGATCCCCGGTGGACGGGGGACACGATTTCTCGACGTTCACTCTGAAATCACCCTCGATTTTTGAGAGATTCCTTTGAGAGCTTACACAAAAAATTACAGTGTGTTCCCAAAAATGCGTCAATGGCAATTTAGATGGGTTATAATATTAAAATTACATAATTATATTGTTTAAATCTTTTACACCGTAAATATTATTCGTTTTTCTACAACTGGATGAATTTTTATGTGATATGGTTCAAGAATCACAAAGATATGAGCATTTTGTCATTACACATCAGGAAACCTCTCCATCAAGTTTATATTGAGTATAGTACCCAAAGTTGTCGAATAAAAAACCAAGTTTGATCATTATATTTGAAAAATATTTCAGTAGTGATTATGAAATTTTATCACCTGTAAGTGCAACTCATTAACATTTTAATGATACCTCTCTCAACTCACCATTATCACGCATCGCTGAACCCATTGTTCTGAAAAGTTTGCAATGTGAGTGTCCAGTTTCATGGCCTTGGATGCATTATTCACAGCTACCTCAATGGAACCCGACTTTTGATCAATCAATGAGCGTGAAAGTAACCCACTCACAATTTTGTAAGAAATTATTTTTAAACACATTGAGTTCAGTGATACGTGATATTGTGTGAGCCTGAGAGAGGTATCATTTTAAATGGTAATGAGTTGCACTTCTACAATGGTATAAATTTCATAATTCACTACTGAATTTTTTTTTCAAAGTATTAATGATCAAACTTGGGTTTGTTTTATTCGACACACCCGGTACTACTCAATACAAACTTGGATGAAGAGGTTTCCTGATGTGTAATGACAAAATGTTCATATCTTTGTGATTCTTGGACCATATCACATACAATTTCATCCCGTTGTAGAAAACGACTTGTAGTTTACGGGTGTAAAGATATAATCAATATAATTTTGTAATTTTAATATTATACCCATCTAAAGTGCCATTAGCATTTTTTGTGGGACACACTGTATGTACATATAATAGACGACGAGACACAGTGTGCGTAAAATGTACCAAGTTCAGATCATTAAAAAGCAAAATTTTCGGCTCGCGCTTCGCTTACAAAAAAAACCCCAGATAATAATTAGATTAATAATCTTTCTTCAGGTCCCTATATTCATTTATTCTTTTATTTGTTACAACGTGTATCTAGTGTATAATTAATTCCCCTCCAAAATTGGCGGCAATCAGGGGGACGTTTCCCCTTGATTTTTAAAGCTTCACATTTTGTTTTTATTTTCTAAGTATTTTGGATAGATTTTGTATTTGCCCACTTGTCCAAATGTGATGAAAATAAACTTTCAAACTTCTTTAAAATTTTTGTTTCGGGTCCGTGTCGATATAAAAAGTGACCATATTCAGAAAAGGATTACAAACATAATATATTTTGTAAAACGTTGATTAATGAGATTTTCACTCGCGCTTCAGAATTGTATTTTCTTTAAGGGTAGTGATTATCAGCTAATGAACAAATGATTAATGTTTTTATAACGCTTATAACATGCTTCAAACTTAACCTATGTTTAAAAAAACAACAACAAACAAACAAACAAACATGTGCATTTCATCGCTCCACGTGACGTTTGAGTGTAAGCAGATTTAACGGTTCATGGAACTGTCTACATCAAACAGAGAGATCAAGAGAGAGATAATGTTCCAGAGGTCCAGTGGAAGATGAATCGAAATGAATAAGAGGGCATGGATCATTACGTGGGAGCAATGTACATCCTAACATTGCTTATGGAATTCTGACCATCTGAATCTAGGAGTTTTAAGAGCTCATAGAGGTACTATGTCTTGAGGTTTGTTATATGTTTCTACCTGGCCAATTTGGCTCGTCAATCGGGTGACACCGTTACGCCTACGAGCAATTTGTAAGAAAAGACAGAGATGTGTTGGCGCGTATTATCGCAGCTAAGAAGAAACGTTTATTAGTAATGCGAGAGCTTATAATTGATATATGCTAGAGTATGACTATCTTAAACAGCCGATTACCAATTTGGGCTTCGATGTCTTGTAATGACTGCTCGGGCATCGACACTAATCGTACAAACGCCGATTAGTCGATTTAGGTTAAAGACTTACGCATTAGCTGCCTAGCGGCGCCGTGGCTATGTCGGTTCATCCGTCGGCGAGTTAACACCAGATCGGCTCAGGTGCTTCGGTCTCAGTTGTTACACAAGTCGATATGATTCAATTACTATTCTGCTTCAATTTGACTCGATGCTCACTGAGCATCTGACGGTCTATGTACCATAAACTGAGATAATTACTAGGGTTCTTTAGATTTTGTTTGCATTAAGATATTTGGGGTACCTACAATTGTCCGGGATCCTCTACAATGTTCTGAGTCCTTATCTTTATTATTCGAATTCTTTTGGGGATTCCTAATGGTATTTTCGTATGTACAATAAAATATCCACTAGATACATAGGATAATACCCACAGGAAAAGGTACCGAAAGAATACGCATACAGCTAGTGCTGTGGTATGGCACAATACCAAGAGGTATGGCGTATGTTTTTGATGCTGTATGGTTTTTGGCCTCAGTATTGCTGTAATTTGGGCACCGTACCATATTATGTATGCTGTAGTTTTTTTTTGGAGCACAATACCATATACTGGGAGCTGGTTTTTGGCACCCAGGTAGCTGTAATTGTCTTTTGCAACAAATCATATGTATGGTTTATAGCTGGTCATGTTTTATTTGGCACAAAATTATCCTATATGTATGGATTGTGCGTCTATGGTTTTATTTGAGGCGAAAAGTACAGTGGTTATTATTGCTGTAGAGTGGTTGTTTTTTAGCAACAAATACCAATATGTATGGATTAGTAAGCAGACGTACCATAAAAATAAACAGCAGTTACACGAGGGTACAGGCTATACCATACAGGCATATATCCCATTACTCTGCAGCACCATACAGTCCTATACAATAACAGCAGTACCATACATATACCATACAGCATACATAAAGCATCATACAGGGCAGTACCACAAATCAGTAAACCATTGACACAGTCAGTACGCATCGAAGCAGTACCAATACAAGTAGTACCATGGATATCATGCAGCAAAACAGCAGTACCAATAGCAGTATACCATATCAACATGCAGAACACATACACAGTACCAAATACAGTAGTGAGCATAAACAGATAGTACCAATAATCTCAAGTAGACACAGCGAGGTTACCTGATTACAGTCAGTGACCCAATAACAGGTAGTATCATACAGTATAGTACCCATACGAGCAGTTACTTAGCCAACTTTAGCAAAATACAGCCCCTAATTTCTCAATAATAGTGAAAATGACAAGCCATGGCGAGACAGATATACTTTTCATGTTTAGATGTGGCAAGCCACAGTGTTATCAGTTATTACCACAACAGCAAGACCATAAAAGCCAGCAAGTACCAACAGCAGTACCTTATAACAGAGTACCGATGAAGCAGTTCCTAACATCAGTACACAACATGCATATCATCAGAAGATTAGTAGGCTTTAGGTTATCATTGTTTGAAACTTAGCAAAAATACAAGGCTTAATTCTCAAATGGAAAATGGAGCAGCCATGTAGATATTTTTTCCTGCTCAAAATTTTTGTT
>CALNVZ010002100.1:42415630-42436644 GCA_940671915.1 Paracentrotus lividus
ACTTACTATTCTGTATTTAACTGAATGTCAGTCGTATTCATATGGTATTTTCTGAGTCCATTCCCCTATGTATTTCTTATTGGTACAATAAATTACCTGACACATACCAGCGATAAACCATATCAGGAAACAAGAGGTACCATAAGCATAACATAAGCAGTCGCAATGTGGTATTTGGCAAATACATATGTTATGGTATTGCCTGTATGTTTTTTTGCAACAGCAATACATTAGTATGCTATGCTGTTGGTTTTTTGGCCACAACCATATATATGGTATGCTGTATGTTTTTGCGCCAATACCATTGTATGGTATTTGACTGCTAGTTTTTTTTTGGGCCACAAATACCATATGCTTATAGGTTATGCTGTATGGTTTTTTGCACAATACCATATGTATGGTTGCTGTATTGTTCTTCTTGCACAAAATACATATGATGTTATTGCTGTATGTTTTGTATTTTGCACAATACCCAATATTGCTCCTATTGTTTTATCGCACAAATGGCTCATTGCTGTATGTTTTTTTTTTCGGATATATTTGGTAGTGCAGCGTACCCTATCGCAGTACCATCGCATCATAGCCAGTACCTACGCGCAATACGCCCTACCTCAGCCATCATACGGTACCATCAGCACCTACAGCATAACATACGCGTACACCATCATTCCGCCGTACCATAACAGTAGTACCACTACAGCGTACCATACAATCAGACCATACAGTAGTCCTAAGCGACCCATACAAGCGTACCTACAGCAGTACCAATACATCCTGCATACGTAGTATCATACAGTAGTACCCATACGAGCAGTACTTAGCCAACTTTAGCAAATACGAGCCCTAATTTCTAAAAAGTGAAAATGCAGCCCATGTCAGATATTTATTTCTGTTGCAGCCACACCATCAATACACCACACGCCCTAGACATACAGTCAGACCATTGTAAGGGATACCCCAAAATATTTATGCAACAAAAATCATAAAAATCTGCAAATTATCCTCAGGTATGGTCACAAATGCCGAGAGGAGACCGACCAATTTACAGACTGCTCGGACTCTTCTGGAATTTGGGCATCGCCCAGAGACGAGCGAAGAATTGAGCAGATAGTTGAATCTGTTGTAGTACAAATGGCCGAACAGCACCTGAGCCGATCTGTGTTAACTCGCCGACGGTGACCGACATATCTTCCAGCGGCGCCCGCTAGGCAGCATAATATGGCGACTCCCATTGTCTTTACCTAAATCGCTAATCGGCGTTGGTACGATTAGGTCGATGCCCGAGCAGTCATTACCAAGACATCGAGCCAATTTTGGGTAACGGCTGTAAAATGAGCAGGCAACACCAAAATTTAACTTCGCTCTAAACTTTCAGCGGCAACCGAGCGATGCCTTTTACAATTGCAGTACAGTGTCACCGATCGTTGACCGAGCAAAATTGGCAAAAAGCGAACCACCCAAGAACAACCTAGAAGGTTCTTCCGATTCCGTGTAGATCCTCTAGCGTTAGGAATTGCCACAGTATGAAGACACCACATAAAATGTACTGGCATACAGCTCTGTATCAGTCCTTAAAGGTTCATGAAGGGTCCCTGAGGTCTGTAATCATGGTTATGGCGAAATCTTAAGAACCACCCACGATATAAACTTCAAACTTAAAGAGAGTATTTATCACCATATCAATAAGATAGATGATCTGAGCGGATTTGTGGACACGTATAGGTCAGTAAATAAAATTTCAGGTATTGATCTCTTTGTACCAATATCTCAAGGGGAACCGACATGTGATCCGGCGACAATTGTTCCTGCGACAAATTAGTTGCAACATCACTGAGTCAACATATAATTTTGCTCCGCCGACAACTGCACCGCCAACATTTGCTCCGATAAAGCGAAAATTACTTCGCGACAATTACTCCGCCGTTAATTCCTTTTCGGATTGGCGATTCCTCTGCCCCGCTGACAAGAAACAAAATTCTCGATTTCCCTTAAAAAGGCAGTTGAGTTGACGTTAGACTAAGCCCTAAAATTATGATTTCAATTCAGTTTCTAAACTAAATTTGTGCAAGTGCGAACTTAATTTTCCTTCCATTTACTTACTGGAAAATAGAAAGTCTTTACAATCCTTTGTCTTTGTCTTTGAATAATGCTTTATGTAAACATTGAATTTAAACTGATTGGATAACAATTATTTGCCTTTGTTTGTTTTATATTGCCTGAAATAATCATTCTGTCTTCTGTCTCTACCAAAATGAATTTCCAATTTCGTCGCGAAGCGCAAGCAGAGCTATTTGTTCGATAGAGCATCAAATGAAAGCAAGGCATTTGACTCATAATGACATGGTTATTACATTGAATAGGTGGATTTTTCTAAAACAGAGATATTTACTTAAACACGATTCCCTGAAATTATGGTTGTAATATATTCTGACCCTGTTCACAAAAAACAATTCACACACAATTCACAAATTAAATCAAATTCATTTTCATCGACGGAGAAATTGTCGTCATATCAGAGCGTTTGTCAGCGGAGCAATTGTCGCTCAATCAGAACACTTGTCGGCAAAGAAAATGTAGCGGACCAATTGATGTTGACCAAATGCCATATTTCAGGAGTATGTGTCGCATTGTCGTCGGAACAAATGCCACAGATCCATCTCCTTGAGATATTAACTTCTAACTGGATGAGGTCTTGAAACAAATAAAATATCAGTATTTTTTTTTTTTTTTTGTCTATCTAATAAAGATATTAAAAGTCGAGGTTACAGAAATACGATTTGCTGGTACTTGGAATCAATGTGCAATATGAGTTCAAGGTACGATAGTTTGTATCGCTATATTGTTTTATTACAAAACATTTAAATGTTATCGCCTGTCAATCTCATAATCTAAGATAAAGGAATACTTTGAGTGATCATTAAAAACAGAACAGCCCAATGACACTCTCTAAAATATTGAAAAGGAGTACAATTTTATTCTACCTTAAATTTAGAGTGAGGTAGTTTTCACTTTATATCGAGTGGTAAACCGATCAAGAGTGAGTGAGTTCTCGCAGACTCAGGGAGGCCGTATTCCGCTCAAGATACATAGGAAAACTTAAAATTACAATTATTTTCAAAGTATCAACAATAATATTTAGCAGGTTCTAAAAATTTCTTTAACCAAAAAATAAGAAATCTCTTGAAATTTATCCATTTTCAATCAAATTTATTTGTTTAGCTTTTTCATGAAGAGCTTGATTCCAACAGCAGCTAAATCCTTTCATGAAAATCGACTTTCTTGTCTTGCACTGATCATTTCCAATATGGGAACAAAATGCAATATACCGTATAGCAGTAAAGCACATTTAAACATTTAATCAGGAAATATAAAAATATTTTAGTACACTATTGTGCTTCATTCCAAAAGGAATTAGATCCAAATTACTTTCATTCCAAAAGGAGTTAAATCTAAGAAACTAATCAGAGCGCCATAAGAACACGCACCATTGGCTTTGTTTACATGCATAGTGCACACACACAAACACACACACACACACACCTTATAGACACCAACACACTTAGATTTCTTCACCTGTAGGTTCAAGAACATCCCTAGATACCAGGGTAACCAGCCCTATAGAATACCACCCTCAGGAAAATAATCTCTGCGCAAGGACATTGCCCTGCAGAATGATTACCCCCGACTAACTAAACCTTATATTAGGATAACACACCTTTTTGGCATGCGAACACACAACCTAGGAACAAGTATACCGCTACTAACAAATTCTTGGACCAATACCCATAGAAAGCATTTAAGCAATATCCTGGATAGTCTCCATACAGGTCCAGACAACCACCAAGCCATTGTCCTAGAGTCCTTTAGGTTGGGTTTTCTAAGGGTACTTGTCCCGTATTACTTGTTATTCTCTGCAATGAGGGCAACGAGAGCACATATTGACATTTTTTCGGTCAGACAGTCGCATTAGAAATGCAGAGAGCAGCGTCAACCATTGCACGTAAGATTGATGGATAACAATCTAAAAAATTTCAACAGTGGTGTCAAGCAAGCTGTGTCTTAGACACCAAGTATTTGGCAGTTCTTCTTTTCCTTTAGTCATATAAATCTTTCTGATATGGAGTCTTCATTCACTCCATGCGATGTCAAGGTATTAATTAGTACAGCACTTCGTTATGGAGTTGAAACATGGACACATTAGGAGACGAAACAGTGTACTAAATATCTTCAACATGGATGCCATTAATAATCTGGTTATTAAGTGGGAAGGAAGAGTTAAACTCAAAGTTCCTAGCAGAATAAGTAACTCTAAAAACTGAAGTGCTGTTTTTAGCTCTTCAGAGGCTGAAATCGCATTTTTAGAGCTTGATAATGTAAATAAAAGGTAAATCGCAAGAAATGAGTAAACTAATGCTTTACTCCCAACGGAGTAAACTATGCTTTACTCCACGGAGTAATTATTGTTTACTCTTAACGAAGTCAAAAGGTAACTCGTAAAAATGAGTAAACTAATGGTTAATGGTTTATCTCCTTTCGAAGCTAGGATTAGGAATGATACTAGATGACTAAAAGTTACTTTTTCGAGTAACTTTAGTCAACGCATGAGTAATATTTTTTAGTCAGTAAAATTTAGCTTAACGCATGAGTAATATTTTTTACTCAATTTCACGCGAGTTACCTTTTTTGCTATATTGGGTAAGATTTTACTATTTTTTTTAGAGTGAAGGATGCTCTAATCTGTTATAACTGACACTTAAGTGCTGTTTGAGCACTTTCATGTGAGCTGAACTTTCAAAAAATGGGCAAAACGGCGTGCTTCATTGGATTTGAACCTGGGTCCATTCATGAGAAGCGCTGACGAGCATTAGACGATTCACTCTCACGATTGCTAGCAGAATATATTGTTGCATGAGAACTTCTTCAAATTTGCCATATAATATCTACTATGCTGTCATAATTAAAGCCAGTTAGCGAGATCTCCGTTGGTCTATTGGTAACGTAGCGGTACTCTTCCATTCTAGGTGGAACCCGGTTCGAATCCATACCGACATTGAATTTTTTTTTGTGATAAATTTACACTTGGGCAGAGCTAAAATAGCACTTCAGGTGCTGATATAGCTCTTCAAGTGCAGTCACTATACGAGCACGAGAAATTAGCACTATCAGTTTTTAGAGGGTAAGCAACTACTTCTCAATGCTCAGGCTGTTCGGTTTCGATGCTGAGAGAGGTAATGCGGCGGTCACAACTCGCGCCGTACCGTGCAATCCCTACGAATGGATTTATAGAAAATTCGTGCAGCGGAGGTACCGTCGCAGGTACAATGCATGTACGACGTGCAGGAAGTTTTTACAAAACCCTTTACTACAAGAAACGCAGGAATCGCAGAAGTTGACAAGGACCTGTGCGTGCGTTGTACATGCAACGCAGGCTACGTTGATGGCACGTGCCCCGTAGCTACGACGAGTTGTGACCGGCATAATGCGGGGTCACAAACTCGCCGCACCATCGACGTGCAACTCTACGATAGATTTCGTAGAAAATTTGTGCAGCGGAGGTACCTAGCAGGTACAAGCACGAACGACGTACAGATTTTTATAATACCTTTACTACAGAAACGAGGAATCGAGAAAGTGACCAGGACCTGTGCGTGCATTGCACAGCAACGCAGGCTACGTTGATGGCACGTCCCCGTAGCAACGACGAGTTGTGACCGCCGCATTAGGATGATGAAGAAACTAGGGAGTCTGCAAGACAAGTATGGAATTAATGAACGACTCAACTGATCAGTAATCACACCAAACTATAGTTAACGCATTTACAAGCCCGTAACTAGGGGCTTCGGATCGAACACCCCCCCCCCTTCTCCCTGGCGAGGGGTCTAAATAGCTAATGATAATGCGGATGATATTTTAAAGAAGAATATTACAACGAATGAATCATCTCACAATCAGACAGGAATGTTTCTGTTTGTATTGTATGTGCATCTATTTTATAAGATGATAAAAGAAATAAGGCCTTGTTGCAAAAGCACTTAATTTGCCCTGCTGTAGGCATTATGAGGGAAAGAAAGGCTACATGCATGTACGATTTTTTCACGAGCTAGAATTTGAAAAAAAAGAACGAAAACCGATGCGAGGTCCGTCGGAGGTCGTACGTTATAGAACAATTTCATAGAGCTTTTCGCATGTTTTATCATGTTTTATATATTTAAAAGGTGTATCGATTTTTGTATTATCAAAATATAAAATTTTTCTTTCTCGCGATGCGCGATTCCTTTGAAAAGGGAGATGATCCAGCTTGTTAAAGATTAAAACAAAGAACAATGGGAGATGTGTAAAAAAGCCCATATTCATGTCAGTATGACGAAAATTTTCAAGCGGCTTCGCGTTCGCGTTTCACCTCGATACGACAATTCAAGAATTCTTGAGGCCAGATGTACGAATGATATTATTGTGTAGGCATTTTGTTCGCATCGGCTTAGCTCGCAATTTTTAAAGGGGAGGTGGTATAGAGATTTAAGATTTTTTTTTTTTGATGATACAATGTAGGTAAAAGTGTGAAAAGTGAATGTTTAAAATCAGTACTTCAGGTCACTAGAAGAGCAAAATAATGTGTTCGAAGTTTTTAAAAAAATATGCAAGAATAAGAAAGTAGGACATGTTAGAGGAAAGTTTGACTTTAAGTTGACCTTTTGACCTCTATATGACCTTTGATCTCATCATCCTCACCAACACACATGTGGTATTACCCAATAATAATTTGTACCAAGTGCGAACACAAATGATGCAGAAATATAGAAATGAGAGCAAGTTAAAAAAAAGATAAAAACTTAAACTTAAACTAAAAACTTAAACTTACATGAAAAGAGATTACTAGGTCTCTGCTGAACTTCGTTGAGGCGAGACAAAAACTGAAGTGATGTGATATCATTTTTTTCCGCTCGCGCTTCGCGCTCGCAATTCGTTTTTTGCTAAAAAGGAAGGTAATCGTCACCGTTTTCAAAAGAATTATAAAAAAATACAATATAAGGGGAAATATTAATTTGTCTAAAAATATACCGCCTTTGGTCATTATGAGTCAAAATTTTCGGCTCGTGCTTAGCGCTCGCAAACATTCATTTTTTTTTTTTTAAAAGGTAAACTTTTTTAGATTTGGCCCCCCCCCCCCGGTAAAAGTTCTAGTTACGGGCCAGATTTATGGAGAACCAGTGAAACGTTGCATTATAAGGGCCATAATTAATTACAGCATAAATGAGTTGAAAAAGTATTTTTTAAATATGAAAAAAAAAAGTAATCCAAATACAGAAATTTCAGAAACTTTATTTATTGATTTATTTTTTGTATTATTATTTTTTTTTTTTTTTTTTTTTTTTTTTTTTTTTTTTTTTTTTGGCGTTATATTAATGTTTATTTTTGACTGATAACTCATTTCTTACTTTGTTAGCTGATTTATGTAATTACTAATTACAACCGGTATAGCCACCCATATTAAAGTCAATAATTCTCATATCCTTTACAAAAGTTTGCAGTGCTCACTCAAGCATGAATCATTTCCGAACTTTGTGTAGTCACAATGAGAGTTGAGATTCCTAATGCGGCGGTCACAACTCGTCGTAGGCTACGGGCACGTGCCATCAACGTACCCTGCGTTGCATGTACAATGCACGCACAGGTCCTGGGTCAACTTCTGCGTTTCTGTAGTAAGGGTATTGTAAAAACTTTCTTCACGTCGTACATGCATTGTACCTGCGAGGTACCTCCGCTGCACGAATTTTCTACGAAATCCATCTTAGGGAGTTGCACGTAGAAGGTACGGCGAGTTGTGACCACCGCATGAACAGGTAAACGTTTTCCCCATTGAACATATATTCTTTTATTTCACAAACACTATGCATGTAAACAAAGCCGATGGTGCGTGTTCGTATTGAGCTCTGATTGGTTAATTGGATTTAACTCCTTTTGGAATGAAACACGATAGTCTACCTAACACTGACAGCAATATGAGCTTTGTACGATATTTAAAAAAAATTAAAAAAAAAAAATTATTAGTAGTACACAATTTTTAGTTATAAATTTCATTAATATTTCCCTAACAAAATTATCACGGATTAAAAATGTTGAACTACTCCTAAGCGTAAAGAACTGCTCTTTAATTCACAACTTTTCATTGTACATAACCACCATTATATTGCAAATGACGGCTCCCCATCCCCCCACCTCCATGAAGTGAATATCAAAATTGAAGGGGGACCCCGATAAGCATGATATGCTTTTGCGAATCCAATCCACTTTATTAGTAAATTCGTATTTCCGGCTTTTTGTTTTGTTTTTTGTTGCTTGTACATGTATCTTTTATGGTGTTTACTGGTTTGTGGCATAAACAGCTCGGGCAAAACTTATTATACCAAGTTCAATTTTCTGCTCTGGGACAAGTGGTCCATTTGCATAAGTAACGAAAGGTCTATACTCGCATTTCAATTATATAAGTGCTGAAGAATGTAGAGTTAAGTCTATGTTTAAAATGTTTTCTTACCACACAAAGCGAGAAACGTACACACTGAAACCAAGGCATGCCAGGGGCGGCAATATCATGTAACGACTCAACCGGAATAAAGCGTCCCAAAGGTACATAATTATATATTTGTATACCCAAAATTAGAAATAGAATAAACTACTTCGCACATTATGCAGGAACTAATGACAATTTTGAGAATAAAGCGTTGGAACAAATAAAACATATCTATGAATACATATAGCGACCTGAAGAAAGAGTATTTTGTTTAATCATTGTATGGTTTTGTGTTGTTTTGGGTTTTTTTTTTTTTTTTGCAAATTATCAGATTTTGAATTAAGCTAGATAATTGCCAAAATAAATTCAAGTTCAGTTAACATCTATTAAAAATGTAGATATAATTATCAGATGCAAAATAGTTCTAAGTTAGCATGCAATATTTGGAAATACACTCTGTTCTTTCAGAATACTTACTGATGGCAGGTGAAGTATACACTCTTATAAGAGGTACTCATATCTTAAATATTCATTTTGGATCTCTCCACAATTTGATTACTACTCATGTAGCTGATATCACACTATCTTGAATATTATTGAAACATTACCAAGGCAATAATTTTGTTTAGAAGCGACCTAAACGGCGAACAATGGGCAAATTGAAAATATAATTTATATCATTCTGAGAGTATTATATGAATTATACAACAAAAATGTCAAAGTGTCAAACTATGAAACACATCACAGACCTTAGTTGTTTAATTCTAAAAGAAATACCGATCATTTGTCTTAGTATGGTTATCAATTCCCAGTTCATTTTTTCTTTTTCTCTTGGTTTTGTTGCTGCTGATCTGATTTCATTAGTTAACTGAAAAAACATATATAATTTGTGATTTTAATGGTATCTAAACTCCAAAACAATAGTGATTTCTTTGTCAGTTTACTTAAGACTTTTCTCTGTTTCGTGTGGTGCAGACAAAAAGGAAAGTATGATCATTGGATTTGTTATAAATTAACCTGGCCTTCCTCTTTCTATATCATTTTCCTTTTCACGTTTGTGTTTCTCTTTCTTTGTCGGTCTATGTTTAATAAATCTCGTATTTTTCCTTTTTCTTTCCCCAACCTTTATCTTTTTCTTTGTTTCTCTCGTCCTCTTTTTCGTACTTTACTCAAGCTAATCGAATTTAAATGGAGGACCATTTACAATATTTCACTAAAGATTCCCCTGAGCCAAGTGGAAAACAATTTAATACGTCTGGCTGAAAGCCGATACCCAAAAACCTTCCACATAAGAAAGATATAATAGGGGGAAATTGTCCAAAATGTCCCCAATGCGGAGGCACATTTATCATTTTCCATGTCCCTTGATATTTCTATCATTTGGTGCACCTCGAGGTGCGATTATGATAAACTGTTAGGGTCAAGAACACCTAATGGCAAGTTCAAGGAACCCGTCGAATACTGAAGTCTGTATTTCAAAATAAAGTAGGCCTACATATTTTCTTTTCTGATATTTTCTTTTTATATTTCTTTCTTTTTTGTTGTAATTATTATTTTCAGCATCCTCAAAAGAAAAATGTAGATCATCATGATCATTTGGTGTTCTTGTTTTGTTTCGTTTTCGGTTTGTTTTGTTTTGCTTTTTTTTTTCGTTTTATGACAAAGGATATACGTAAATTACTCGTAATATATGAATATAACATTTTACAATTATAACATAAGTAAGACTCACAAAAATACTAGATTGTTAACCCAACGGTATATTCTTTTCCAAATACGACACATGGGGAACTTGCGATCGCCTTTTAAAACATGTCAGCAAAGTGTTGCGTTTACAAATTGAAGAAATCTAGATCAAAAAACGGTATTCCTTCAGATGATTATTATTTTATAAAGTTGAACTAGCTTTTTCGAACCTACAATTTGTCTTGCCATGAACTAAATATGAATTGGGAAATGATAAACATATAGTTTTCGATTAAGTTCTTCAATTTAGTTTAGTTGATACATTTTAAAATGTTGACTGAATGAATATCCGTTCATGGTAAACAATTTCTCTTTTTAAAAATCATTCCAGTAGCAATAGATGCATTGATTAACAAAACTAATGTGATTAAAAAGATCAAGAAGAAAGTTGTAAATTTTAAAAAAAATGAATAGATAATGTTGATATTGAATAAAAACAATTTGACAAATAGTGGTAGTACTGAATTCAAAAGGCACCACCCAGTTTTCGTGGTCACATAATCACACACTTTATGAAAGCTATTTGAAAAATTAATGAATAAAGATGTAAACTGCATCTTAGATTATATTATCTCACGTTATGTAGGGGATTTAGCATTTGGACTAATATAATGGTCAGTACAAAACATAAGGATTGGAATTAAAAAAACAAAAAAACAAACAAAGAAAAAAAACAGAGATGCAACAGATCTTATAGAATATTAAGAAATATTTATCATGTACCTCCCTTCTCTTTCTTTGTTTTATTTCCCTTTCTTTGGACAACATGTACAACATTAACCATTTCCTTTCATTCTCAATGAAACTTTGTAATACTTAACGTTGTGTGACCAGTTTATTTAAACATTATATGAAAATGCGTTTAAGATAAATTAAAGTTCTGGTCAGCTTTACTCGATCTTTGAAGAAACTACCAAACAAAAATTATTTGGAAAGGTTTATTACAGTGTTCCTAACATAATGGTGTATGAGGTGATTTTTTTTTGTTTAATTATCAAGTTAATCAACTCAGTCCTAATGAGAGTCACATGCACTGCGCACAAAAATGAATGTATGGGACTACATAAAAATTTTCGGGCCGAATATTTCAACTGCTTTTGGTATTTGACTATAAATGGAATTTGAATTTTTACTATAATATTCTACCTAAATAACATGAAACTGATTTGAAAAATCACAATTATTTTGATCATCTTTCCCACTAATATAGGTTTTCCCGGTCAAGTTGAAACTATCTCCGATCAATTTGACATTTCTTACAAGCACTTTCGTCCGAAATGTGATCGCGATTAAAAATCTAAACGTTAATTCAGTTGACAGATAGCTCCGCTCCATGAGGTATAGTTTAAACTGAATGAACATAAACGAATTCGATTGCAAAGAGTTTAAAATTGACCAGGATAACCTATATTATGCAACATATATTAATATTATTAATTCAAATAATTTAAGTGTAACAAGTTGGTTGTATGAAATTTTACCTTTCTATAAAAGGCAACTGTGGTAAAGGCATTTTTTTTTTTAATATAATTATATTCTAAGTTTTATACTTCTGCTTTTTTTCCTTCGGGAAAAACTAAGATGTTTTGTATTTAATTTCAAATTATATTGAATAACGCTACTTCATGTCAATGAATAAACATTTTTTTTTTCTTTTTTAAGTTAGAAAATATAAGAAAAAAAAGAAAGAAAGAACAAGTATTAGAATAGGGCATAAGAGACACTAGTGACTATAGAAGGAATGAGATAGCGAACCATAAGGGAGAGACAACATGACAATGATTTGTGGTGGAACATAATAAAAGGCGGACAAAAATAGGAGGGATAGGAGAAAATGCTAAGCAATTGGAAAGGAAGAAGGAGAGGGTGTAAATGATAGAATTATTTAGAGGAGGAGGAGTGGGAGGTGGAGGATAAGAAGAAGATGCGGAGGCAAAGGAGGAGGAGGAGGAGCAGTATTTGAAAGTAAAGAAGAACATAGAAGTTGGTCGAAGAAGAAGAGAAGCAGGGAGAGAAAAAAAGGGGGCGTCACGCGTGAGATAAAAAGAATATGTGGAGGACAACGGAGAAGAGATCGAATCCATGGGCCTTCCCCAGGATTAATTTGGATTGTATCGGGATGTCGGTTGCATGTCATCGGGTAGTTCCTCCGACCATGACCTTCTGTTAGAAGGGTCCCACAGAAAGGTTTGCCATGATTTCTTTAAAAAATAAGATACAAACTACCCAATCGGACTTATAATAAATCAAATTTTAATTAAGAAAGCAATTATCTGATATTCGTTTTTCTGTTTTCTTTTTCTTTTATGACTTTTTCGTAGTGACTGAGTGAGACAACAGTATTTGCTATGCTTCTGCTAAGGCACATAAATTACTTGTTCCATGTGTATGTGAGAATTTCAAGGGAAATGACATCTGAATCATTACTGTGAAACTTTGAAGAAAAGTGAACAGTAATTCCTTCGTTTTGAAATAATTTAATGTTTTTCGATATATCTTACATAACAAAAAAACTTAATATTTGTTCTTTTTAAATCACGTGTCCGATATAGATTTTTCCAAACTGTGTTAAACTTCATTTTCACTTTTAAGCTGTCGTCCGATTCATGTTTTTCGGGTTTTTTCTTTTACATTATTGGGTCTTTAATTTTCTATTGTCATGCATGTTTTTTCGATATTTTTTAAAAATTGTTTTCTAAATATTTTATTTATTGTCATCGTCAGTGTTATCAAGGTTGTTCTGCTTATCGCAATCATGCTTTCATTGTAAGAAATAATTACTTTAGATTGCTACTATGGCTTTGCATGACCCCAAAACCATTCTTGATTATTTTTTTTTACGTTGTGTTTCTTACGAATTTCGTTTTCTCACATTCATACCTGTGCCAGTTTATTTTCTTTTTCGTTCTTCCTTCTTTTTTTTTTTTTTTTTCAGGTATGATCTGTATTCTAGTGAAACAAAATAGAAAGAAATCTAAAGAATTACGACCAGTATCTGATCATACTAAAACTTGCTCGACATTTCCCTGTAAACCATATACAGCAAACGGCTTAACAACAACTATAATGAACTACTGTACACACCTACAGTCTGACAAAAATATAAATAAAATATTGAGGCAAAGAATCGAAACAAAACGAAGCATTTTGGATTAGCTTTTTTTGTAGACTCACACGCATGTAATTATTAATTTTATGACTGAATTTGCTGCCAAACAGTCCATTGTGCACATGATTTACCGCTTGAGTTACAATGCCGTGCATACTAATCTTTTATTTATCCAGACACTTTTCGCGATATGGGGCTGTCTCGAACATTTTCTGGGAGATTATAGATTCATTACCATAATGCAGTGCATCATAATAAGATAATACTGAGTGTGTTTTAATGGCATGAAAACTAACTATAAACATTTGAAAATATGGAAATCTACCAAGTTTATGACATAAGTATACCGGCACATGTTATTCATTCGTAAAGACAGCCGGTGAAAGGAAAAAATCGTGCTTTCGAGTAATACATTATAAAATATAGTTTCTTTGGGTTGTATTTGGTCTTTTTCTTCTTTTGTTTTAACCCTAAAAAGTGATATATATTTTTATTCTAGTGTATTTTGATTGTGATAGTAACATACAATCAAGTATATCGATCAAACAGAATGTAGTTAATCTAATCAAGGAATATAAGATTAGTATACACAATTATATATAACTAAAGGCTTTTATAATTGTCCATATTATATAGAATAAAATGAAGTTCAAAGAAGCTCATATTTCAACCATGGAAAGTGTGTATGAAAAGTGTTTCCTTTATGCATAAAAAGTTGCAGTACACTCTAAAAAAAATGATTAAAATCTTACCCAATATTAAGCAAAAAGGTAACTCGCGTGAAATTGAGTAAAAAATATTACTCATGCGGTTGAGCTAAATGTTACTGAGTAAAAATAGTATTCTGCATGCGGTTGAAAGCTAAAATGTTACTCCAAAAAAGAGTAACTTTTAAGTCATCTATGTATCATTCCTAATCCTAGCTTTCAAAGGAGTTATAAACATTAACCATCAGTTTAACTCATTTTCTTGCGAGTTACCTTTTGACTCTGTTAAGAGTAAACAAAATTGTAAGCTCCGTTTGGGAGTAAAAGCATTAGTTTACTCCGTGGGAGTAAAGCATTGAGTAATTACATCATTCTGCCTGGAGTTACTCTTTTTTTTTTAAAGTTAGTATAAAGATAAACGAATAATGCATAATGCAAATACAAAGAATATGTCCGCTGTTATTTATCCCTAGAATGCAAAGCAGGCAACGATAATTTACACGTATTTTCTGAACAATAAGAAATATTTCAATCGACAGATATTCTAATATCTATATTACAACTTATGTATATTTCATCTTGTTTAGTTATAGCGTTATCTATACAGGTCTAGATCTTACTTTAGGAAATATTCCATTTGCCCAATAAACATTATTCATTGTGTTGCAGTATCTTAACAACTAGTATTCATCATTTATGCCATGAATTAATGTGTTCAAATCACCATAGATGTTCATAACTAAATAGTTAAATAGCGTGTCATGTTTATTGAAGAAAATTATGTGAGGTTACATTTCTACGAGATATGTTGACGCTCATATGCCTAAGATAATGTTTTTGAATAAAGCACCCGACAGAAGAAGAGGAGAGAGGTTGACATAAAATGAAGATAAAAGTATATATTTCTCTTTGTTGGGGGGTGTATATATTATTATCCATAGTCTCTCAGGGCCCGCCGGAGCGTTTTTTGAAAGTGGAGGGGGCTGAGCCGAAGTGGGGGGGCTTGATAGGGCTAAAAATCACAAATGTATGGTCCATTTTACCGTTTTGTACACCGTTGCTGAAAAAAGTGGGGGGGGGGCTGAAGCCCCCAGCCCCCCCCCCCCCACCCCCCCCCCGCCCCGGCTCCGCGCCCCTGTCTCTAATTGTTAATGGATACAAATGCCTCTCGGAATGTTTAGGATTGGAACAACCATATTTTCAACGCGGCTGAAATATATGATAAAATCATTATAATTATGACGAAGATTGCTCAGGCCAGCTATCTCTGATCGGTATCAGAAAGTGAGAGACATAGGAAATATTTCATAAATTGCGCACTCCATTGGTAGTAAGGATAATCCTGATCCTATTTTAAAATATATTATTACTGAGTTTACGAGGAGATTTTTTAAATAATAAAAAAAAAAAAAAAAAAAAAGATATAGAGTTTATTAAACAAAATTTTTTAAAAGTAGGATGCAGTGATTATCCTTACAAAAAATACCAATGGATGTGCGCAATTTATGAAATATTTCCTATGTCTCTCACTTTCTGATACCGATCAAAGATAGTGCATGGCCTGAGCAATCTTCGTCATAATTATAATGATTTTATCATATATTTCAGCCGCGTTGAAAATATGGTGTGTTCCAATCCTAAACATTCCGAGGAGGCATTTGTATCCATTAAGCAATTAGAGACTAGGGGAGGCGGGTGGGGGGATGGGCTATAGCCTACCCCCCCCCTCCAACGTTAAAAAGGAAAATTAATACATTTGTGAGCTATTTTATGCTATCACTCCCCTCCCTTCGGTCGCCCTCTTTCAAAAACATCGCTACTGTAGCTATGGACTCATACATATTCCCAGAGAAATTATACTTTTCATCTATTTCAATCTTCTCTTCTACATGTCTGCTATTAAACATTATTTAGCATATGACCACATTATCTGGTAGAATTGACACACTATTTTAATCATGCATATTAATTAGTAATAATTAGGATTGACATTCAATCATGGAAAACTGAAAATACGGAAGAATGCACACAAATATGTTTATTGGCTAATGGAATTATTTCCTAAAGTAAGATACATAGATCCTGTATAGATAAAACTATTAGACTAAACAAGATGAAATATACATAAGTGTAATATAGATATTAGTAATATCTGCTGATCTGAATATTTCTTTTGTTTCAGAAAATAGCGTGTAAATTATCGTGCCTGCTTGCATTCTAGGGATAAAATACACACGGACTATTTCTTGTATTTGCATTTGCATATTCTTTTATCTTTATACAACATCCTAAATCAAAAAAGAGTAACTCCAAGGAAATGAGTAATACTCATGCTTTACTCCCACGGAGTAAACTAATGCTTTACTCCCAACGAGAGTTACAATTTTGTTTACTCATTAACAGGAGTCAAAAGGTAACTCGCAAGAAAATGAAGTTAAACTAATGGTTAATGGTTTATAACTCATTTGAAGCTAGTGATTAGTAATGATTTATGGTTACATGACTGGATTATCACAGTCTATCTCTTTCCTTGGATGTAGAATTGTTAGTTTCATCACCGACATGCAGTAATACTTTTTGACGTTACTTCAGCGTTGTATAATCTGTCTCATCGATATATGGTCTGAAGCTAATATTTTTACTAATACGCGATTACCTTTGCTAAATTGGAGATTTATCATTTTTTTTAGGAGTGTACTGCCAACTTTTTATGCAAATAGAAACACTTTTCAATACACACTTCCATGGTTAAATATGAGTTCTTGAACTTCATTTTATCTATATATTGGACTAGTCTATATTAAAAGCCTTATATGTTTTATATAATAATATGTGTCATAGCTAGATTACTTATGTATTCCTTGATTAGATTAACTCATTCTGTTTGATCGATATAACTTGATTGTATGTTTACTATCCAACAATCGGCACATTAATACATAGAATAAGAAAATTATCATTATCTACATTTTTAGGGTTTATAACAAAAGAAAGAAAATAGACCATACGTATCTAACACCAAAGAAACTATATTGTTATAATGTATTACGTCGAAGACGATCGTTATTTCCTTTTAGCACCGCTGTTTTCGAATGAATATATTACTCGTGCCTGTTACTAATATAGTCATATACTTGGTAGATTTCATTATTTTCAATGTTATAGATGTTGTGTGTTCATGCCATTTAAATCACACAACCAGGTTATTATCTTATTATGATGCACTGCATTTATCGTAGATTAGAATCTAATTCTCCAGGAAAATGTGGTCGATGACGTCCCTCATACGCGCGGTGAAAGTCGTCTGGGATAAATAATAGTTAGTTTAGCACCATCGGCATTTGTAACTCTCAAAGGGTAAATCATGTGACTAATGGACTGTTTGTTGCCGCATGCAAATTTCAGCATAAAATTATACATTACATGCGTGCTGACGTCATACAAAAAAAGCCTATCCAAATGCTAGTCTGTTTTGTTTTCGATTCTTTGCCTCAAATATTTTATTTATATTTTTGTACTAGGACTGGTTAGGTGTGCACAGTTATAAGTTCATTATACGTTGTTTGTTAAATAGTTCCGTTTGCTGTATTTATTAGAGTTGTACAGGGAATATGTCGAGGCAAGTTTTGGTATAGTATAGATCAGATTATTCTTGGTTCGTGAATTCTTTAGATTTCTTGTCTATTTCTGTTTACTAAGATATACAGTATTCTATACTCTAAAAAAAAAAGAAAAAAAAGAAGGAAGAACGAAAAGTAAAAAAACTTGGCTAGCATTTGGTATGATGATGAGGAAAATCAATTCGTAGAAAGCGACAACTGTTAAAAAAAAATAGATCACGAATGGGTTTTTGGGTCATGCAAGCCTAGTAGACTAATCAAATGTATATTACTTTCTTTACAATGAAAGCATGATTGCGTATATTTTTGATAGCAGATACAACCTTGATAAACACTGACGATGAACAATAAATAAAATATTTAGCAAGACAACATTTTTATAAAAAATATCGAAAAGACATGCATGACAATAGAGAAAATTAAGACCAGCAATAATGTAAGAAAAAACCCGAAAAAACATGAATCGGACGACAGCTTTTAAAAGTTAAAATGAAGTTTAACACAGTTTGAAAAAATCTTATAGTCAGGACCACGTTGATGTAAAAAGAGACAAGTATTGAAGTTTTTTTATTTATGTAAGATATATTTCGAAAAACTTAATATGTATTTTTCAAACGAACGAATTACTGTTTCGGACTTTTCTTTCAAACCAGTGTTCACAGTAATGTTTCAGTGTCATTTCCTTGAATTCTCACATACTACATGTGGAACAAGTATTTTATGTGCCTGAGCAGAAGCATAGCATATATTTATCATTGTTCTGTCAACTCAGTCACTTACACAAAAACGTCATAAAGATAAAAGAAAACAGAGAAACGAATATCAGGATAATGCATGTTCTTTAATTAAATTTGCATTTAATTATAAGTCCGATTGGGTAGTTGTATCTTATTTATGTTTAAAGATAATCATAGCAATACCTTTCTGTGGGACCCTCGAAAGAGAAGGGTCAGGTCGGAGGAACTACCCGATGACTATGCAACCGAAATGTACACTCCCGATCAATTCCAAATGTAATTCTGTGAAGGCACCAGTGGTAGTGTGCGACTTTTCTTCCCGTTGTCCTCGACATATCCTTTATCTGCGAGCGTGACGCCCTTCTTTGTCTCTCCCTGCTTCTCTTCTCTTCGATCGTACTTCTATGTTGGACTTCATTTTACTTTTCAAAGTGCTGGTTCCTCCTCCTCCTTTGCTCAAGCTCTCTTCCTCATATCCTCGCACCACCTACTCACTTCCTCCTCACCTCAAATAATTCTATTCTCATTTACACCCTCTCCTTCTTCTCTTTCCAATTGCTATGCGTTTTTCTCCATAGGTCCCTACCTATTTTGTCCGCCTTTTTATTATGTTGTCCACCGACAAATCATTGTTACATGTTTGTCTCTCCCTTATGGTTCGCTTATCTCACTTCCTTATCGTACCAGCTCATCTAGTGTCTTTATGCCTCTATTCCATATACTTGTTCTTTCTTTCTTTTTTCTTATTATTGTCTAACATTAAAAAAGAAAAATAAAATGTATTATTCATTGACATGAGTAGCAGTTATTCAAATATTAATTTTGAAATTCAAATACAAATACATCTTATTGTTTTTTCCCAAGGAAAAAGCAGCAGTAAATAAAACTTAGAATATAATTATTTAAAAAAAAAAAGATGACCTTTAACGAGACAGTTGCACTTTTACTTAGATAAGGTAAGATTTCATATCAACCAATAACTTGTTTTACAACTTAAATTATTTGAATTAATATGATAGTTTATATATATGTATGCATAATATAGGTGTATCCCTGGTCAATATTTTAAAACTCTTTGATGTGTTATGTTCATTCAGTTAAACTATACCTCATGGAGCGGAGCTTATCTAGTCAACTGAAATTAAACGTTTAGATTTTTAATCGCGATCTACATTTCGACGATAAGTGCTTGTAAGAAAAGTGTTTCATAATATTTGATACGGAGATAGTTGTCAACTTTGACGAAGTGTATAAAATCCTTAATTTAGAGTTATATTTGTTGGCACAATATATGATCAATAATTGTGTTTCATTAATGTTTAGATGTAGATTTTAGCAGTATTATGTAATATATGTAAATATTCAATTCCATTGTATAGTCATACCAAAAGCAGTTGCAAATATTCGGCCCGAAAATTTTTTATGTAGTTCCCATACATTCATTTTCGTTTGTGCGCAGTGCATGTATGTACCTCTCATTAGGACTAGAGTTGATAACTTGATAATAACTAAACTTATATAAAATCACCCTTCATCACGATGTATGTATAGGAACACTGCTATATAAACCTTTCGAATACATTTCTTGTTTGTAGTTTCTTCAAGATCGAGTAAGCTGACCCAGAACTTTAATTTATCACTTAAACGCATTTGCATATAATGTTTTAATACAACTGGTCACACAACGTTAAGTTATTACAAGTGTTCATGAGAATGAATAGGAAAGTGGTTAATGTTGCTTACATGTTGTCCACATGAAAGCGGAAATAAAGACAAAGAATAGAAAGAGCAGGGTGCATGATAAATTATTTCTTAATATTCTATAAGATCTGTATTGCATCTCTGGTTGTTTTTTCTTTGTTTTTTTTCGTTTTTTAATTCCAATTCTATGTTTTGTATGACCATTATATATAGTTCTCAGGAATTGCTAAATCCCTACCATAACGTGAGATATATATCCTGAGATAGCAGTTTACATTCTTTATATCATTAATTTTTCAAATAGCTTTCATAAAGTGTGTGATTATGTGACCACGAAATGGTTGTGCCTTTGAATTATCAGTACTGACACTATTTGTCAAATTGTATTTTATTCAATATCAACATTCATTCTATTTCATATTTTTTTCTAAAATTTATCACAACTTATCTTCTGTGATTCTTTTATATCACATTGTATTTGTTAATCAATGCATCTATTCTTACTGGAATGATTTTTAAAAAGAAATTTGATTTACCTATGAACGGATAGTTTCATTTTCAGTCAACTTAAAATGTATCAACCTAAAACTAATTGAAGAACTAATCAGAAACTATATGTTTACTCATTTCCATCGGGTCATTATGTTCATGGCAAGACCAAATTGTAGGTTCGAAAAAGCTACTTCAACTTTTATAGAATAATAATCTATCTGAAGGAATACCGTTTTTGATCTAGATTTCTTCAATTTGTAAACGCAACACTTTGCTGACATGTTAAAAGGCGATCGCAAGTTCCCCATGTTGCGTATTTTGGAAAAGAATATTACCGTTGGGTTAACCAATCTAGTATTTTTGAGCTTACTTATGTTATAATTGATCTCTCTG
>CALNVZ010002100.1:42436669-42460110 GCA_940671915.1 Paracentrotus lividus
CGGCTCAGCCGATACATTGCTTGTTATAAGATTGGTCAAATAAAAAAAAATGAAATTAGTATACTTTTATTATCATTAATGTCATCATATCATTAAATCATGATCAAAGTTTTGTTATCATTTAATCAAACTAAGCCATTGATTTCTTTAACATGTTTAAGGTTAAATGTTGGTTGTTTTGATTTTCTTTTTTCATTTCAATTTTGAAATTGGTTTGTGTGATTTCGATAGGTATTTCTATGACTTACCTGCCATGTTAAAAGGGTATGTTGCAGCAGATGTCGCGTAGGATGGGTAGTTGAAATAAGATAGATGTTGCTGGTGTGGATGTGGAGGTGGTGCAGTGGCTGCAGCATTGTACATTGCAGCCGCCGCACTCCCCATAGGTGACGGGTATCGTATGTGTGCACCAGCCCCCGTCCCGCTCAGATCGAACCGCTGAGGCTGCTGTCCCGGGTGAAGCTCCATGCTCATACCGTTAAACTGAAAGGTCGGTGTGGATCGGAGTGTCCTTGTCTGATCGTCAGCCATGGACGAGATCCCAGGAGGACTGCTGGCGCTCGGCAACCCCATGGTTCCCGTGGTCGTGGCTGATACCGTCGGCTGTAAGAAGCGACAGTCGGGACGGGAATAGGCGAAGTGGGCTGTGGCTGCTCCAGCGTGGTGCATGTAAGCCCTGCCGCTGCCTGGCCCGACCGATGTGGACGCTGTGGTGGTGATGACTCGATCACTTGCAGCTCCAGTCATCGGCATGAAACCAGCAGACGACATTCCTGCGGGATTGCGACCCTGAAATGTTCCAGATATATTACACGAATTACTCGCAAAACCTTGTGGGACGTTTTCCATTATTTACTCCTCGTTTAACATGTGCAGCTAGTTTTATATATTGATCTTGAAATCTTCCGATAAACTAAAATAATTGCGTTAGAAGCAATCAAGTGCAAAACTGTAACAAAGTTGACGAGGTGCTGAGATGGTGATCAATATGTCTCTCTTTTATAGAGAAATTGAACAGAAAATTAACGAATACAAGACACAATTAATACGAACAAAGAGCGAAATGGTGTGCTAGAGAAGATAATATTGTGCTGTTATTTCTCAGGTAACCTATCTGACGCATTAGAGTAGATTATTGTAATTGCCAACCTTTTGCATGAATCCAAACATTGGTTTATGACAGGTATTCTGCTAGCTTTATGACGTGCTAACACTGCGAAGGAATGGAGGCCGAGTGGGAGGTGGGGGCCCTGGAGCGAGGATAACGAGGGCTTGAACTTGACCCCTTGCGACACCCGTACACGTAACTAATTATCGCCGTCGCCTTTCAACCAGTTCCCACTGCAGTATATACCAGCGCGCAGCTGCCAACCCGTTCTACTCTCATTTTTCTTTCGGATGGCGGCGTCTTTTGAGGAAATTTCTTTTCCAGAACAAAGTCGTCAATCATTGCGGGGCTGTACCAAATTATACGGGTTGGGAAAAATATTGGGGAAACGTAAGCATGACGTCACGAGAACGAGCAATGATTAGTTTCATGGCAACATGAGCGATAAGAACTACACAAATTTATTCTTATATACACTAACATCCATGTTGTGAATTTTTAAAAGCAAAATGAAAGGCACGTGGGTTTGACGTCTTGGATTCATTACATATTTAAATGAGCAAATTTACCTTTATACGATTATGCTACATCATGATTATCCAATAATTAGTCGACAATGCTCGTCAAATTGCATGCCAAAACTTTAAATCGGAGCAATATTCTATACAGAGACGGTAACCTCCAGAACTTATTCCTTTTTATACTATAATTGAACGATAATCCAATCTACATGTATGATAATTGTTTGAACTTCAGTGCAACTAGTAATTAATCAATCAAGTTAGTATTGTCTCTCTCGAACATTGTAAAACAGCACTTAATTTATTTATTTTTTTAATTGTATTTCCCAAGTATTTTTATCAACCGTTGGAGAAAAAGAAACCTATGCAAAGCATCAAAACTTCCATTCTGATGTTCTCCCAAGGTCAGTGAACGATAAGTTTAAATTTAATTTAACAAAGAGGAAGATTTCTATGATAATTAAAGATGCTTTAAATTTAAATTTCATTTCTACGAGTGGAAGCGAATCAAGAAGGCCATCCCAACATAAAGTTATCATGATAAGTAAAATTAAATCTCTGAATTTCTATAATTCCATGAGCTAATAAGTTTCTTTTTTAATCTTAGTCATGGTGTTTTCTTTAACTAAAAAAGAACGTAACCGACATTAAAAGTTATTGAAAAGGGGGAATCTATAAGATGAATAAACTTTTATTTTAGCCGATTAAAATATTTAACTGTAAATCGTAGTCAATGTTGTTCCGCTCTGATGCGTATTATATTCTAAAAGGATATTTACCCTTGGATTTATTATTCTTACAAAGTAAATAAATAAAAGAAAAATGTCACTAAAGATTTGAAAAAATATCCAACAACGAATAATGAAGTAGTTTCCAAATGCTTAAAGTTTGGTAATGTGATGTCACAAGTTACTTTTGTGTAATATGAATTCCATGAATTGCCTTTTTTTAAAGAAAATTATTATTCCATTATACTCATGCCTTTAATATGAAAAAAAATCTGCTGCTTTGGACTTACGAACCTGCTGACATAGCAAAATTTTGTTAAAGAAAATTTTCCAGACTCTGTTTTGTTTTTCTTTAAGAGAAATTCCGAGTTTTTGTATTTTATTATTTTTTTTCTTTATTATACTATTATCATTATCGCTTGTTTGTCAAGTTTTATTTTGTTTTATTTTGTTTTGTTTTGTTTTTGTTTTGTTTTGTTTTTTGTTTTTTTGTTTTTTGTTTGTTTGTTTGTTGTTTGTTTTTTTTTTGTCTGTTGTGGGTCAATCATAAAACTGTTCGGGTCTTGGTCTAGCTTTTGCTTTTTTCTTTAATTGTTGGTATTTTTAATTTTTTTTATTGTTATTTATTATCTCTTTTTTTCTCTCTCTTATTTTATTTATTTTTTATTTTTTTTATTTATTTATTTATGTCTTGATTAGTAGTTATAAATTTAGTGGTGAGGGTAGGTAGGCCTATGAATTTTTTTTCGGCCTTCGGTCATTCAGCCATTCAGCCATTTAAAAGGCCATCGTTTTCATTTAAAAGCCATACGGGAAGGGGGAAGTCGTTCACTCGTGTCAGTCATCCATCTGTTATTTTTCTGGTTTTTTTTTTTTTTACAAGGGGGGGGGTAATACCCGATTTTAGGCCATTTTTAAAAACATGGTTTGGTTTAAGGAGCCATCAGCCCCCTCCTTGGATCTGCGCCTGCTGTTAATATATTTAGTCAGCTCCTTCTCCTACACCTCCCCGTACCTATCCCTCCCCTTCCCACCCCATGTGAAAAGTGCATGGCCCTTTTTGATGAAGAGATTAAATATATTTTAATGGGACAACCTGCCCTAATTTGTGATACCTCATTATTTATCTTCATTTGCGAACTTGGCGAAAGTCATACATTAAAAAAATCGAGGACCGGGGCCGGGGATCAAATGTACATGGTATAGGGCTAGGAGTACCTATTTTACTATAGTTAAAACTATAGTTCGGTTATTATAATGTTACCATGACAACACAAGTAGACATGACTGTTCATCGCATTTAACGATGCCTATTGTTAACTTTCTGATTGATTGTTTTCTTGCGATATTCAGGAATCTGATATTGCTGATTGTTTTGTTATGTGGGCTGTTGATCGATGATATTGAGTATTATCCATGATGATCGTCATTTTAAAAAAAACCGAAAATATTGGCTTTACTTCTCATTTGTCTTCCGACATTAAAATATTTGTAGTCGTAATACTTGACCAAAATATAGACTACCAAAAAGAAACTTTATGTGATTACATTAACAATAAGCGGTATTATTATTATAGCCGATAAATTAGAAGAAATCAAACTTGTCAAAATGCTGTAATGAAAGACCTATATAATTGCACTTAAATACAGTCAATTCCAGTTCTCCAATATAAGCTCCAAAGAGCTCTTCGTTTTACATGTTTTACATAAAGCACTAGTTCAATATTCTGTGTGGATGAACCCAACGAATCAGTTCCACTACTTTCCATATCGTCTATTGGGAGCCATAAGGGCGTTATTGCATTTTATAGATGTTCCGTTGAGAGCCATAAAGAGTCTATTTAGCTCCTTGTCTTTGTTCTTCAAAAAAAATGGGCTTTTCTGTGGGATCTGGCCCATGTGTTCTGTGGAAGAACCTCCAGGCTGAGTCGGGTTGCCATGGTCTTTGAGCCATACTGGTGAGTCTTCACTTCCAACCATTTTTATTGGTTTTCTGTCAGGAATTTTAAATTTTCACATTCAGGAACATTTGCATGTCTTTCATGTTATTGAAATAAAGAGCTATACCCTGCTCTAACGTTAATTTTTTTAGTCCCTGATTCAACACTCAAGTGCTTCTTTCAATGAGCACCAGATGTAAGACACCTGGGAAAAGCTACCATGTGCATGACCTTCTAACAACGAAGAACCCTATTGCCACAAACGAGCGTTCGGAACAAATCACTAGCTGGCATCCCTCGACAACTCACCTCTTAACACAAAATAATTTGTGCATCTATTTTTTTCGCGCATTAATAATGTTAGCTCATGAATCATTTTGTGAAAATAAGCGTAAAGCAATTGGGGCATTTCATCAAAGGAACTTGGTCGGACGTTTTAATCCGACAAATTTTGCTTTCCAGCCAAATCAGTATGCAAGCATTTCAGTAGCTTGTAACAGTATTGTCAGATAAAACATGTCCGACAAGTCCCTTTCATGAAACGCCTCGGCTGTTTTTCCTCATCTTTTCTCTCTTTCTCTTTCTCCTTTCTCTCGTTCGACAGCCCCCGACACCCCTCTAGTTATATGGCCTTGGAAAAAGGGAATGGATTGTCGTCTCAAATTTCACATTTGCATGTCTACAATATACAATAATAATAACATCATGATATCAGATATACAGCCTTTAAAGCACAATTATTGGGATGTTTTTGGAAAATGCTAAGTAAACCGCGTGTGTTATAGGCATAAAAACAATCAAAAAAATATTTCTTTACTTGTAGTGATTATTTAATTTATCAAATTTTTACTTGCAAAATCCGGTTGATTTGGGCCGTTAAAAGTGCAAAGAACCTATATTTAATTGATAACAGACACCACCATACCTTTCATGTCCCAATCTTCGTCGTGTACGGAGCTTTTAGAGGATATTGACAAGATCCTCGGTCTTCGCGTCGACAATCAAGCATCACAGAACTTAAGGGGGCCGTCACAGCACTCGAGGTCGTTTTCTATAACGTTCTATAACGTCTTGCCCCCGTTCTTAAAAAAAAATGCTAACGGGCTTTGGTCGGCGTTGAAGATACTTATAAAATTGAAAAGAATAACATTTCTTGAATATCGTTACTAGCGGCGCAGTTCATTAAATCAGTTCTCGTTACGTCAATGTCGCGTCTTTTATCGCGGTCCGCGCAATACGATGTTTATCCAGTTTCAGACCGAGTAAACGGCTCGTTCACTTAAACCTGTTCCTTAGCACATCCCAAACCGTCACTAAAAGTGCCTATGCGCACCATGAATAAAAAGTTAGAGTACCACATATTTGTTGTACGTAGTACGTGTGATTCCTTGCGCGTTCAGAGTATAAGTCTCTAGGTCCGTCTTTAATGGAACCGTTGTCACTACGTTTATAATCTTCTACGAACTGGAAAGCACAGTACGATTTTTTTTATTCTAATGTTAAACTTACAAGAAATCGGAATGCCTTTCCGTTCTCCCTGTCCTCCGTCTCGGGTTCGTTCTCAAGGACGTTCGGTACAGATGCTAACAGTCTGTACTAATCTCTAAGAGTCCTGAAGAACGTTCAGCTCCCGATTAATTGTTAAGACCACAAGCATTGAGATCGACCCGTTTCCACATAAGAACTACCGGAGAACGTAGTTGACGAAACTGAGCTTATGTGACGGGGACTGTGATTCATTTAGCCGTTCTAGTTAAAAAAAGATTGAAGGACGTTTTGCTAATCCAAGAGCACAGCGTTTGCTATAAAGTCCTGGAGCAGATTGATAGGTCTCAAGTACGTCCACGTCCGTTGTACACTAGTATAAGCCGTTCTGCATCACATTTCAATAAGCCATGGTAAGAAATTGTTTCAGTGATATAATGGATCAGATACATGTTATATTGCCACAAGGTAAATCATATAATTGTTAGCAGATTACAAATACCATTATCTGACACTATATTAGAAATAAATAAGCTCGAAAAAGCTGTGCCATTAGGTCCGAGAAGAGAACGCGTACATTTGACCTAATTTTTTGGATTAAGATGAACACGTTCGTATATACAAGTCCTCGTGTACGTTCATCACGCTAACTTTGCCTCGTCTGCAGTCCGTTGTATTAGTTAAATCAGGGTGAAAAATGCCGTTAATCCACGAAAACAGGACTCTGACAAGCAATCCAAACCCGTCCCCTTAGTTAGTTGCAAACCCGTTTTTCTATTGTATTAGTTCCAACTCTGTTTCCAAATCGTTTCGTCCCGACGCAATTACACTGTTCTGGGGTTCACGTTTTTGAAAATTTCCGTAACAACCGTTCTTGACTCGTTTCCTCTGACCTCGGACAAACGGCCTATTGGCACAGTTGTAATAAATTTCTTCGCGTTCTTACAGCGTCATTATCACGCTGGCTAGAAAAGTTTGTTGAAGCGTAAAATTGCGTGTCACCCGGTCTGAGCTTATACACAAGGACCTCCCCAATTTTGCCAGACCTCCATGCGTCTCGTATTTGACCAGTGATAATGATATCCGCAATAATCGTTTTGTAAGACGTCCTGACATCTTGAGAACGATGAAATACGGCAATGTCCTGCTTTGCAGTAGGTCATCTCGTTCTTATTGGTACGTTGCCACTCCGCCACGTTAACATAGTTAGGGACGTAAGATGAGAGCTTTCCAGATTTTTTTGAACAATTTTTTGAAAAATTTCCCGACCGGAGCTCAGTATCCCCATAGAAGTTCGTAAACCAGATCGTACAAAAAAGTAATTATAAGTCTAACGTCCACTTACATCTACACTCAGTTTACATTCACTGGACCATATAGCACGTCTCTCGGATATTGGCAAGGACTTGTTAGATAAGGAACAGAGCTCGGATGTGCACGAGGGGGTATAAAGATGAGATTACAACTCTTTGTTAAGAATATAACGAACCCGGGCATTTCTCACGAGGTTCGAGCATTATATTGTAGAATTAAATATTCACTAAATAGTATACACTTCAATTTTCCCTTTTTAAATTAATTTTTTTTTATTACATTCATTCTTTTTGAAAATAATTTTATGAAATGAACTTCTTTGGTGCTGGGAATATTTCATTTACCCCTCTAAATTCCAATCAAAATTGGTTTCAGCTTGTTAGGCAATGTTATTTCTCTTTTTATATGATCTGAAATTTGGGGGAGTCGCCTCTAATAAGTTCCTTATCCTCCAAATGATATCGCGCACAAAGATATTTATTTGTCATAAAAAGGGCAACAATTGTGGGACGCCCCTTTAAATTAAGAGGTCGATCGCAACAAATGATATATTTCCTTAAAAAAAGAAAAAAAAAGGTGTGCTTAGTTTGTACGCAGTAAGCAACATTTGAACCTTCATTTACGGGTTGGATGATCCCATTATTTCCAATGATAATCAAATCATTAAAGGTGAGGGATAGGCTGAGTTATCATTCTTTTGGACAATGTGACAAGTGGACTTGGGGCAAAGTTTTTCGAACACGAATAAGAATCATGGCATCTTACTAGAAGGTAACTCAATAAATGGACCTAATGAATGGATAATCACAACTTAACGGTTGTTCTTATTTTAGGATTTCCTCTCAAAACATTACAATCCCATGCCCGCTCAACATGGCCCACATTTCCCTTTCCGCACACAGAAGAATTAGGCTCGTTATTCTCCATGTCACGTAAGTGCACAGCCTCGCGGAATCACTGGGCTGGTGGGCGTAGAGCATCAAACTCATCAAATGATTCTTCCACCCACTTGCCTCCACCATGACTTGACAAACTCTCGCGACAAAGAATCATTTATGAAGTTGATGCTCGAGCCGTGGTCTTAAAACTTGGTCCCCGTGTGCCACTTGGTAACCAGCGTAACAAAAGAAGTGATTATTCTCGCTCATCCAGACCATGTATAAAGTAAATAAATATATGAAAAAGGAGATAATGTGGCTTGTATACAACGTGTGTCACTACTCACTTTGGGTGTAAGAACTACACAATCTTCCACTTGAAATTCAAATCTATGTTGTGTTATTATTTGTGATACCGCACACCTGTAATATGCTCATTATTTCGCGCCATTTTTCATATGGAAAGGAGTACAATCAGAACCCCAAGAAGAGAAGAGTGGTACATCACGGTTGGAATCGAACATGTTGAAGTTATTTGTAAATAATGAATTTGTCGATTAATAACAACCTAATACCTTTGTTTTACAGGTATTTCGAAAAATGACCCCAAAATGTGAAAAAATGGTATTGACCAATGGCAAACCACGGAATATCATACCCCTACCTGATTAAATTAAAATGTTCGTAATAAATTTTAGGAAAAGTTTACCATAGTTTAGGTGGAAAATGATCCAAGCGCACAGGGATGATCATTAATTACACCGTTTGATAAGAGCGGGCAACACTCTGACACCTGTGTCTTGGAATAATGTTAAGAAGAAAGAATAAACAAAATAAGAACACTTATGTTAGGATTATCTACTGAAAAAAAGTAATGGTAACAAAAGACGCCCATTAGGTCATATTCAAACGTGAGTGACACGACATTTTGGACTGATAGAAGGGCGCAGGACATTTATGCTTTGCCTTGTGGGGTTTTGAATGGATTACCATGGACGACCTTAGCAGTATTATGTTCAAAGGGTGTAGGAGTGGTCATGTGTCATTACCAGTTGGATTTGAAATATATTTACACAATATGGTCTATGGCAATTATGATAAACAAACCAACTGCGTGAGTGACACGACAGAAAAAGACATGGGGTTGCTGACCATGCATTTGGTTATGGTTGGATTTGTGCCCAAGTAGATCTCTAAGGGTACCGATAAAGATGGTATATTATATAAATAGCTACCTCTTCTGACATTATTGTGTTTATCAAATCATCTCACCTTCTGTGGGGAAGTGGTCCAACCTAATGTGTCGCTGATTGTTCATACTTACAATCTAATAATTGAATGACGAGTGACCACGAACCAGTAGCACCTTAAACTCTTCATCATTTAAATAAATTTTAAGTCTAAGATCCAATTCATTAAACTGTACTATATTACTGATCATATATGCCATGTTAGAGTAGTCATGAAAATTAACTTTAAGCAACCAAAGAAAAGTCTGACAAAGGGATTGTATTTAACGCAATAAGAGGTCATTTAAACTGCACTCATAGTCCCATATTACGTGCAAAATTCCACTGTTTGCACTCAATTATTACAGGCGGTAAGAAAACTGGATCACCCACTAATGGTTTGAGCTTAAATAATTGTTTGTATTGATAAAGACCATGCTTCATTGTTGTGTTGAATTTCAATCACTCATTTTATTCATTTTCAAAGCACAGTCGCCACATTAAAATTTCAGATAAACTGATTCGCTTCATTTTAGTCACTGATATGTCGAATATGATTTTAGTAGATTTTTATTAATATATCAAGCACTACATGTTTGTGAATATACCCCATCAGTGAAATTACCTCCTTCTAGGGCCCTTTGTTACGTAGTTATACGCTTTAGATCAATTAAGAAGAACATACAGGACTTCGACTATCGACACTTACATGTATTTAACGTATACTGTAGGTCTAGTCCACTCTCTCACATAATTCATCAATCACAAGGAACATGTTCATATTCAACAGGTTAGCAGAGTTTTCATATTCAATGTTAGAATAAACAAAATAAGTTTAAGAGTTGCTGTGGTGTAAGTTTAATAAGTCACTGGACTAGTTGAATCATACCAGGTATACCATTGGATTCACATCCAATGCTTAAACCAGAGGGATGTTATAGTAACATTGAATGATATTTCACTATCACATTTCATATTCGAATTTTAGCTTTTTTTGCCACATAATTCAATATAAGAAACACTTAGGTCGTGCTGGTCTCTCTTCGAAAATTGGCAAGCTATTGCTTGCTTTACTATCGAGATTAATACAATGACGTTCATGTTCATATAAAATTTATAAACCAACACCGTGGATGGTTTATATAAACCATTGTGCCTTCTTGCCAATGGCACAACATTTACACCCAGTTTCCTGTTGTACTAGCCCCCGTAACCGCTAGCGGCCTAGTGACCCTGGCAAGCAGTGGGGTACTGGTGTTCGGCAGTAATGCTTGGCATTGGTTGTCTACAGACAGATTTAAGGTAGTAAATGACTTGCCGAGTTTGCACCTGCTGACATCTTTCTAGTAATTTGTTTTTACTGTAGGAACAATATAATTTTATTAATATTGGATCTAATTGCGCTCTTGTGTTTTTGAACGCTAACTCCGATCATTTTCAATGTCCATATGACAAATTTTATATTTGGTGTTTTTGCAACATTACACGCTATGTTTAACCAACTAAGGATATATTTTTAGTATACTCTTATAACACCACCATTCGTTATTACATTGACAGTAGATAATGTGTAGTTGAAATTAACAGGACTGTAAATATAGTGACAACATATATAATATGGTTGGGAATGTACAGGTGCATTATAGCTAAGTTTAGTGCTTATTCACAACGTTTTTTTGGTTTAAATCTCCATAACTTGTCAAAAGACACTGGATACATAAATGCAGGTATATTCAAGTCCCTAATAATGAGCTATACAGGACTATTAATATCCATAAACATTATTCATAAATACTGGTTATCATCTAACATAACCACGAAAATTGTATCCCATAAGTAATAGATACCAAATTACCATGGCTGTATTGTAATGTTATAATGCTGCTCATCCGCTGCCTAAGGGAATCAATTATGGTGGGCACCCTAGAGTGCCTAGACTGGATAAGAAGCAAACATATAAAAGGCTTTGTGCCAGTCGATTTTATGGCTATACTTAAAATTTTCATATCGCTTGAATCAAGCATGAGTAAATCGCATAATAACATTTCCTCGTTTTTATCATTTTACAAGTGAATTAAAACTAGACATATATACCTACATCAGGAATCAGTGAAATACCCACCATACCCTAAATTTTATTATGTATCCATGCCCTGTCACTAATAAGCTTCCTTTTAATAACAATGTCAGACAAATCATTATGTTGGCAATTTTATAGATGATAAGAACGCCGGTTTAAGGTGTAATTATAAAGACTTTAACAAATAATTTAAATGATCAAGTTTTACAACCTCGTAATTCTTTTTAAAGGAACGTAAATTTAATAAAGTTAATATGAAAGTAACAGCAACTGGTGTTTAAAAAAAAATCTTATCGAACAATGTTTTTCTATATGCAATTCTATATTGCCATATTAGATATCTTCTATATGAAATTAAATATGCTTGTTCTGAAATGAAATACCGCGAATGTTAAACTTAAGTTACACAGAACATAAATATGACTTTTAATATGTGAGAGTTTTTCTTAAATATATATACATACTGGTAAATAAATGAACAATACTGAAAAGCCATCGTTACTTCTTATATATCAGACTAATAATTATGAGATACAAATTGCATAAAATTCTAGTTTAATGTGCAATATAAAGATTTTTTAAACAAAAATTCATTGATCGAATATCTTTCAAATTAACAACACGCCGTAACTTTTTTAAGGACGTATAATTAAGAATTAAATATGGTTAAATTATACACAGGCAGCTTGGTGTCTAAAATTAAATCCTAAAACCAATGTCTTCCCAATAGCAATTCATATGCACTTATTAGTACTTTCCATATGAATTAAATGTTTCGTTTGGAAAATTAGGGATAGAGATAGATATGGTACCACCAATAAATGAACGATATTGAAAAAGCCACATTACTTAATATATCAGACAATTATGTTGACAATTTTATAGAATTGATAAAATCTGGTTTAGAGGTGTAACATAAAGACTTTAACAAATATTTCAAATGATCAAATATCTTCAAATTTTACAACCTAATTAACTTATTTTTTTCGGAAAATAAATTAAATGTAAATATTAAAAATATAAGACACTCTATTGTGAGGTCGATATGGTAAACTAAATTGAACATTATTTAAAACCAGGGTTATCAATGCTGGATACGCCGATTTAATAACTAAACGACCACCCCCCGCACAAAACAAAACGCAAAAACAAAACAAAACAAAAACAATAACGATTAAACAAAACAAACAAAATAAAAAAACAGAGAGAGATAAAGCAATAACAAAATAAGTCAGAAAATAAAAGGAAAGGAAATACAAAAACACAAATAAAAGCTAATGAAAAAAAAAATTACAACACAAAAAAATAAACAAAAATCTATGTACATTAAAATAAAATCAAGTATGACGAACAGCAACGTTATTTCACTTCTACAGAGAGAGAGAAGAGAGAGAAAGAGGAAAAGGTACAATCATTATATGTAATATGCGAGCTGGATAAAGAAAGAGAGAAGAGAGATATACGAGTAGCGATAGAAATAAGAGAGAAAGAAGTATTCGCAAGGTAAAGAATTGGAGTGGGATGAGATGAAGAGAGAAACTGAAGATGAACGAAATGAATTGAAGTAAGAAAGGGGACGTGTTTTGAGATATAAGACTGTGTTTATGTGGTCGTGCTGAGAGATCGAGAAACATTATTGTATACATATTAAACTAGGCCTAAAACAATTATTCAACTAATTTATGTTATAGTAGTAGTGTTTTTTTACAATGAACTTTTCACCTTTACGATCCATAACGTGAATGAGAGTAGATCAACAAAAAACGTATATTGGAGATCTTTTCCCGGAAAAGAAGTAAACGAGATGAACAGTATTTATTAGGTAATTTCATGAATGATAGACTCGCCATCACGAGTCTGTCGTATATTGTTAGTGCGCGTGGCAAAGATGAATAAACTCTCATATAGAAACTAATTGTATGAATCATTCACTATCGGAACATCCGATGTATTAGGTCGCGCGTAATAAGGCATTATTCACAACGCAGACTACGTCTAGATTTGTTAGTTTTACGCAGTACATGTAGTCCATCAGACAATGTGTGTAGTAATATGTGATGCATGTAGTATGTAGAGATGGAACAATATCATACATACTTTATTTAGTTGTGTTCCTCCGAAAATAAAAATAGGAAAACAAAATATATATAATTATAATAAATAAATAAAAAATATAATAAATAAATAAACCAATAAAATAAAATTAGATAAAAATAATTACAACTATAAATTAAACTCGGCACCGATGATACTCAAAAACAATCGCACAAAAAAGCAACAAGACACAACCAAATAAATGTAAGAATTCTACAAAAAAAACAAAGAAAGCGAAATAAATATAAAAAATAAAACTCAAGATAAAAAAATTCGGGTTGTGGCCTTGCCAGATTAAAAGAGTTAATTATGAAATAAAAACTAAAATGGTCCTATTTAGTATCTACTCAGATCTCATTGTCTACTATCAAAAAATGACGTCTCTAAGTTGACTCGCCCATCTTCTTTAGATATACCAATAAATCATGTCACATCACAAGTATGCAAACAGAAAATAGAAGATTGAAGAATGAGTCCAACTTCAGCAGATATGACATGACTCTGCACACCACACAGTCTGATACGCAGTTGGAATATGTGAAGCAGAAGTCAGACTTCTTATTACCTGTTATATCTATACCTCTCTCACCCGTATCGTCATAAGAATCGTAAAATAATCTTCTGTCTCATAGCTTCTCACTACTTTCTCGATTGGTCTAGAATAAACTCAGTCATATGCGTTGCACACAACAGAATCTATGCTTGGACCAGTTTATGATGTACCTTTTTCTCATACAACATCGGAGCGCTGATCAGAGTGGAAGTTGCGCACCGTGTAGTCATCACAGAAAATCTCAATACACCGGTTTATGAAATACAAGAGTGAAATGTAAAGCTCACTGATCTCAGAGCTGTCGCCAGCAAGCTTCGGGCAATAGACTGTCAGACTCTATCCGAATTGCTGTGAGCTGAACGAAAGAGATTTAGACGTGTTACTATCAAAAATAAAATCTATCTTTGTTTCACCTATATTGTATTTTATTTATGGTGTTGATATTTTTTTGTTACTCTTACTTTAAACTCCTTAATTTGTATCTAGTACATCATTCTTTTAGCTGGTATGAATTTGTTAGCAGAGTTTATGCTCTAATTAACTCTCACTACGCTGTTCTAAATTAACGCTGTTCATGGTTTTATGATTGTATTACTTATTTATGTTTATTTTGTGTATCATACTGTACAATAGTGTTTTGTTCAGTCCTGGTAAAATGATGTTATTGATGAGAGTCTTCCCTATTGCCTAATATGGTTGACATAAGCATTCTCTTTTATATTCATATAGATTGTTTCGCATATGTCACCTTGTCATAATTTGTCTATTGAGCTTGTAGGCTTATTATCTACAAATGGCCTTAGTTTAGAGATGTGATTGTTTGAGTGTCTCGATATTTATGTTATTTAGGAGATAGTTTAACGTTAACCTTAGTAAGATGAAATGTTGTTAGTCGTTCATCTCGATGTTAGGATGATTGATGCCTTATCGTGAGCTGGGAGCGGGGGGTGATTGGACAGATTAGAATATTTGATTTTAAACAAATTAAAAGCAAGTTGCACAATGCATTGGGAACTTTTTTCGAACGCGCCTTCCTATTTAATATTTTAATTATATTGATTTACACAGCGCTATGGCTCTACATCTCTATGGGGCTGAAGTTGTTTTAACGGAATTGTCCGAATCTCAAAGTACCTCATCAATTATGCGAGGATCGATCGGATTGATGATGTGGCACAATCTCTAACCAGTGCTTGTATTACTACGTGATTGAACTCTTTGACCTATATATACATCTCTCGTTTAAGTCATAGTAATTCTTTAGGTATACGCCTGGGAATATAATTTATACCTATAATTAAGAATCGCATCCATGATACCATTACAGTGCTAACGCGTTAGAATAAAGCGTTATCTTTGTGAGGTATTATTATATCGATGTATTATTAGTCAGATATAGTATCCTTTTTGTACTCTGCAGTTGCCGTCATGACAGGCAGCTCATACGCGCTACGCACAATATCGACAGAATCTTATCCTTTAAATATATTCCCTACATTAATAATATCTTAACTGAGTACCACATCCAATCTTCTGAATTTATGTTAAAAGGATATGTTGCGGCATATATTTTTTTTTCGCTAATCTGCTGATTCTACCGGGTGCATTATTGTGTTGATAGATATTCTGATAGTAGTGTTCATATCCGCTAGCCTAGCATGAAAAATGAATCTAAAATCTCTGACCTTATCTCAATATCTTCAATGAGCTCACTAAGAAAGAATTTTTGTTAATTGGATCGGACATCTTCAATACAAGATAGTTGGGGAGGGGAATGTGGTAGTTAATTGCTGATTATGCGGAAAGCTAAGGGCTGTATTATTGTTTAAGAAGGGTCAACACTACCTTTAGGGTGTCCTCTGAGTAAAGGTTTAAGCCGTAACCTATATACTCGTCTAGACGACTCCTCACTTGTCGGGCGTTTTCCGGCCTAGTCTAATTATATACCAGGTAGTTAATTTTTAACTGTTTTGTTCAACGATTTGTTAGAAACATTGGTATGATCATGTTCTTATATTCTCCACTCTTCCGCGGTATAAGATTATTTTCAAACATAACAGTATATTTGTCAATTCATCATTTTCTTCTTTCACTGTGATTTAATGGTAAACGATAAGCATAAGGACTCTGTTTTTAATTTGCTCTAAGTTGGGTATAAGACTATCTTATTACGAGATTCTGATAATTTATCGTACTGGTTAACGATGCGCATTCATACAGTATTGTTTCACATTGGATTCTTACCAGACTTGATTGTACATTATTAATTCTTACAGGCACCACATACTTTCCACAGCAATATTTACATGTTAAATCGACTCAAAACATACTATTGCATATCCTTCCATAGTTTGTTATACTCTTACACGCATTTAAATTTGCGTAGCAGATTGATACTTATATGTCACAGAACATCATAAGATATTTGTATTGCTCTTTATAAGGAAATATTTCTAATTGACATAGTAGTAATTTGGCCACAATATAGAACATTGGTTCAGATAAGGATACTTGATTTTCTCAAATACCATCTAGCTGCTGGAGTCATTAGTATATTATCAATGAATAATGTTACTACTTATGAACTAATGTTATCGGTATTCACCTATTTTTATAAATCACGTTGATAAGATTACTGCAGATAGATGCATGAAATCTGAATGCACTCGAAGATAAATAAATCTTGAATGAGAATGCTAAAATATTGGTTTCATATTTATTAATAAATATAACCAACATTAAAAACCGGGTAGTGGATAAAGTAGAGATGTTGTCAGGAAATGGTATGGGGTGGGAATTTTCCTATGATGAGGTTTGAAATGATAGTAGGGTTTTGTCCGAACATGAAGAGCATGGAGGGGTTGTGTTGAAGATATTTCAAATAAGGAGCACATCAACTAATTTAATCAAAATAAGAAGCAAGAAAGGAGGTACAGGACGCGCATAGGATATAAAACCGGACCTAGTTTTAATCATATGAGACGTGTCAATTGGGTTTTATTGCTTAATATTCATACGACCATGTTTGTTATGCTATGTCGCTCCATTACCCTTGGTACATCATGCTCAATTTCTGATATCCACGTGTTTATATGTTTATAACGGGGATCATGCGAGATGACACTTGGCCCAACGAGACTTGCTCATGAATCCGCACAGTTCTCATTTGGACGTATCATTCGGTGATATAACAACACCTCACGACACAGCTCGAGATAATTGGTTACAATAATACGTTTGTCGTTAAACCATTAAAACTTGATGGATCATTCTTGCAGAATTTAATTCGCGGCTGGGTCTCACATTTACGCCACCAGGATTTTATAAATTCACTAATTTTTCCTGTAAGTCGGTTTCAGGCAAAAGAATCTAATGAGCGACCGTAGAGCGTGGAGTTGCGAATACAAACCCCCCCCCTCCAGTGCCTCTGCTCCCCCGTCATATATATGACACTTTGTTTTCGTGTCATTTGGCAGAAGGAGGAGGACACAGTGCTTCAGATTTGTTGTCATCCTGTATTCATAGCTTGCACTATTCTCTTACTGCTCGTTTCATTTTTAGTATTATCGCAACAGTATAAAGAATTGAATTATTGAGTCATTATTTGTGGGGAAGCTTTCCGGTGTGAGGTCATGTTAACAAGCATTAGGGCAAATTTACGAATCTACCCATTGTAAGTGAGGTACGGTAGCCGAATATAATAAGGGAGTTAACACGGATATGGTAAAATAAAAGGTATGACACTAATATGTGTATGGGGATTTATAAAAATTGAAAGGTTGCTGTGTAAAGATAAAAGGCGTTTAGTCAGGTATTAAGCACCAGTAATTATTCATACATTGCTAATAGTATGCATATGGGGCATAGGCTATATACATTAATTAGTCTGAACTAGCATTCACTCTTCTGTTTATAATGAGTAGAGATGAAATTCTATGCGTTGATATTTTAATGAAACTACAACTCTTATATCGACATTGGACTTGAAGGAATATAAATAATAATCAAACTAACCTTATGCATATATATGGAAACACAACCCAACTTAAAATACCAAAAAATTTTAATTATAAGATGTTAGACTCATAATAAATAAAGACCATAAGTTAATAGTAAATCATTAATCATACGATCAATAGGTAAATGAACAGGAAAGATAAAATAAAGGTATCAGAGCAATAAGCATTAAATTAACAAATCATCAGATGAATCATAACGCAGTGCTTATTGTCTTGTTGGATCAAATGCTGGTAAATTAGATGGACGATAAAGTGGTTCACATCTCACATCTCTCGAGATATACTTCATTTTTTCCCCTGCTCCACTTTATTTGTTGATTAAAAGAAAAATTATAAGGCACTAAGAGAATGTGGCACCTTTACCTACCTGTTACTGATTTATATCATTTATTGTTATTTTGCAGTGATTAATATTGTATACTCCACGGAGGTCAGGCAATTAATCATATTAAGTAAATAATTGATATTATACTATGGTTTTAAATGGGTAACTTATAGCTCACCTATATAGTAACATATATGATTACATAATCGTTTACGATTTTATCTTAGTTGTGGTAATTCACATGGAAAGATTTAATTATAATCATACTCTTTTCAGACGAATAAACAAATGAAAGTAAAATGAAAGGATAGCTCTAATGTTGTGGGATCTCCTTCACTGTAGCACTCATGCACTACATTGAGCCAGGAGCGCGAGCAGTCACTTTGCAACTTGTACACTCAGGACTACTCTTACAGACCTCGTGCACTGAGGATTATTACTTTGTGGACCAGTGAAGTAGATTGCGAAGGTGCTTTCATAATATACCAGCACAAAGAGTCGTAAATTTAGTGGAGAGTATATTAGTGTTTCTCTCGGTACGAAAGACATAAAGCAGATCAATTGGTATAAAACTTTAGATTGGTCGATAGATCTCCCTAAGGACGGTGGTTTAGTTTATTTTATTAAATTTATCATAATAACCATGATTAGGAAGTGTTATGATCATCATCTGGTATTATTTATTGACGCATTATACAACTGTCTGGTAACATTAGCTTCTTAGGATGCCATTCCATAGTTTGTCAAACCCGAGAAGTTGACGCATATGGGAACTTTAATGACACATACGTTTACGCGCATTGTGCATTATTCTTATACATTTATGTTGGTTGTCAAAATAAATAGTCCAGTAGGTAACGAATCAGACATTCGACAAGTTATTATAATATGCTTGGACTTATGTGATGTTATCTCAATTGAATATGTATATCTAGACTTAGGATTCATTATTATGCGGATTAAGTGCACTCGAATCACAGATGTACCAGTGCATTATTTAGTACGCATACGAGGAGAATCATACATTATTCAAACAAATTTTCTCTGTCTTCAATGGCTCACTACTTTCGTAACTCTGAATTATAATTATGATGCCTATTGTAAATAATATACACTATGAACAACGAAATTGAACCCAAAAGTCAGACTAGACCAACCATATTGAAAATTATCAGCAAAGTAGCAGATTCCTGGTGCAGTTTGTATTCTAAGGGAATGGTATTTATTCGTCAGTCTGTCAGAAGTAGCATACCGGTTCTTAGGAGACTGACTGGGTCGGTTCACAGGACATCGCTCGTACGGGCTTACTGGGCACAATCGTAGCCTGCGTTGCAGTGCATCTAGATGCATATTTTTGCTTATGGCATCAGATCGTTAGTTCAATCGTTGTTTTATGTAGATAAGTGCAGTGAGTTATGATTAACTTTCTCTGCATTTTCGCTCGACATACATTAGGTGACCTGTCGAGTTGTTATTCTTATACTGCTGACTGAGTCGTTACGACTCGATTATAGGTTCTACAGTAATTATGCATTAATTCGGTACCAGGTAGTTTGCACCGGTTTTCATGTTAAGGTAACGATTGCATATGTCTGATCTAGTGTGGTCGCGCATATACGGAATCGCGTAGCATGTAGTATGTGGTTTGTAGACACTAGAAGCTCTAATATATGTCATGTGGTTTGTCTGTATGACATCCGTACTCTGAACACGCGGTAAGTCCTGCAGATAAATCGATTATATGTTGGTGTGAATTTGGCGCAGATTCTGATGTCTGGTAAATTAAACGTGTAAGTAGTAATTGGTAGCATACGATTTAGTACATGATCCTGGGCATCCTGGTACTCGCGGACTCATGAGCGTGGGCATTTTATCAAAATCCAACCGAATTACCGCTCTAACTCAGTTACTAGTTAAGACAATCCTTTGTCAGGATTATACATAAAATTTACTCATTTGCTAGAACAATTGACTAATTTCTCTGTTTACATTACGGGACAAGATAGGATAAGTTTCGTTTACATGCATATTAACCGTAATCTCACCCGCCTCCGATTGTTAGGGATAATATATTTCACTTTATTAAATGAACATAGTTTTCTATAAAGGTTGGCCAGAGGGTGCCTGTTTAGATCACTATATATGGCAATTTGCGCTAATTGACTGTACATGTAGGGGATATGGACCTACTAAAGCTCCTCTGAGCTTTCCCACTTCAAAAGTTTTCACCCATCATTACGCACTGATTAAGTCGTCATGTCGCTAATAAATCACTTTCCCCATCTTGGTCTAGACCGAGGGCGGTAACTTCTCCATGCAATCTCGAATAACAGACCAAGACAAACCTTCGACATCGTGTCTGATGCACCAGAGATACTGTGACTACTGACTGTTTTATCACTATTCACACTATAAATTACCCTTCCAACGCACTCCTCCTATGGTGGGACCACCTATCTATAACTATTGTACGCATCATAATCTAATAAGTGGCAGACGATATTAATGTTCCCACCATTATGACTAAAGATGGAAATTAGGTGGATCCCCATATGAGTATATGCTAAACACCTCTCCACCACTGAGGTTTTTTTTTCTGTGATTGGTTCACTCTTGTTTAAACTTAGTCAACAATCCTGAGAGTACAAATGGCTTAATGTTTAGCACTTAATTGATAGTAAACACTTTCCTGCAAGCACCTCAATACATAAGTTGAGTCAGAAAATGGAAAGAGTGTCTAGATAGATTTGAAAGTTGTTTGGTTAAAAGTGTGAACATCTAAAATTATCAATGGCTTCTGAGATGTCTTGGTAGAGTCATCATCCGACGGCATTTTCCTTAGGGTACTTTTTCATTTTTTATATTTTCACGGCATGACTGAAATAATAGACAATTTTCCAGAAGACTGCAAAATTTCACTTGCACAATGGGCATGGTCAAATTTAAGCATAAGCAACCACGTGAGAATTTTCATCATTGTTACGCAGAAAGATCCACTACTAATTCCTTAGTTACACCTTCCCACACACACACACACACACACACACACACACACACACACATATATACATATATAATATATATACCTATATATAGTATATATATCATATAACTATACTATATAATAATGAGATGAGACTCAAACTTTTTGGACATGACGACGTTTTGTCGCGAGATGATATATGTGTTATGAATAACAGTTTTTGTTATGATTTTCTGTTCAGAGATCCTGATGAATGGCATAAGCAAGTGATTAAAGATTCACAAGTCCAGCAACGTTACAAGCTGTTTAGACTTTTTTATTCATAAACACACCACCACAACATTATATATATATAATATAAAGAATTGAACAAAATTGTCATGCTTGGCAAATTCTGTAAAATACACGAATCACATAAGCAGTTGATAAGAAGAACGCCAAAAAACATAAAATCATAGGATTTTATAATAAAAAGGAGCATAGGGAGAACGGAAAGGCGAAGTCACACTCTTCGTTCAGTGGCTCATGGTGTGACAAAAAGATGTAATCAAAATCCATCTCTCTGGAAGACGACGAAAAATCACACCATTGACTAGTAAGATCCACCCATCTACTAACTACAACACACCCACACACACACACCCCACCACACAAACACACACCACCATCATACAACCAACCACCCATACACCCAACAACACTCCCTATTCACAACACCCACATCTACACACTTCCAGAAAACAACATACACACAACCAACCTCACCGCTCTAATATGTATTGATGGAATCAGGTAAATAGTTTAACGGATGAGGACTTGGTCCCCCCAAAAATAATCTATGCTAGTCAGACATAGGGGAATGTTACTGTGCGTGTGGGAGTGTGTGGGGGTGCGTGAAATAGACGGTTATGTAGTATGAGATGTTAGTGTGTGTGTGTGTGTAGGTGTGTGTGTGTATGAGTAAACAATATGGTGCACATGTAGTTTATGAATTCTTTCAAATTTTGCTTGCACATTTTCAACCAACGCACTCGGCACTATTGAAATCTTGCTGTCTTTCTGAAATTGTTTCGTCATCGTCAGTCGCAGCAGAATGCAAATGAGAAGGAGTCCAAGGAATGCAGGAGGATGACTCACCAAATAATCACGAAAAACCCATGGGCGCATATATTTGCATGAGATCTGATGTTTGCCTTGCGTCGCAAGGTTCGTAAAATGTATTGTGCGATGAAACTGCGATCCTTTTGTCTGATGCGGGTCACACAAGACTGAGGTTGTAACAGATTGCGCACGCATACAAAATAGTAACTTCAGGAAGTAGAAATGGGCCGAAATATTTTCATGAATAATTTCTTCTATTTCACCCTAAGATACAATTTATCCGCGGACCGATTTCTGCGGCGCATAATTTTTAGAACCGGTCGCCGCAAGCCGACTATTTCTTCAAGTCTCGCAAGGTAAAAACATCTTCCGGCCAAAATAGCGTTGCAGTCACATTCCCGCCCCCCCCGCAAAAACAACAAACAAAAAACATAACCACCCTATGGCCGATACATGATTCCTTGTTGATGGCCGAAGGCCCGGAAATTGTTAAACTACCTACCCCCCCCCCCCTACCCCGCGCTTATCGCACGACCAGCGTGACAGTAACAAACTTTGATGACCTTTTGTCGCCCGGTGTATGGGAAAAATTTTTGGTGTACAATCTGAAATTCCAATTTTGGCCCCCCTGTAATGAATTCCTGGATCCGCCACTGTCCTGTTTTGATGCTGCAAGATTATTTTTCTTTACCACTAGAACAGTTCAAAACGTGATTATGTGACTGTACAAAGTCAATACTAAATGGAGATTTCTCACCTTATTCATGAAGGAATGATTGTTTTCACTTTCATGGGCAAGAATTGCACAATTCCTTTCGTTTTTTCTGATCTTTTTACACAATAAATTTGATATGATTGGTTGGCCTATTCTGACCCATAACATGGTCTTCACCTTTAATATTCATGTTTTACACTGAATTGCAGGAACTTTTCCTTCTTTGTACATATATATTGAATACACTATAAACATGTCTATATATATCGTCGGCTTTGGAGCCAGAAGGGCGCTATTGCAGATCAAGGATGTTCCGTTTGGAGCCAGAAGGGCGCTATTACCATGACTTTTTACAGTAATAGCGGCCT
>CALNVZ010002100.1:42460477-42478028 GCA_940671915.1 Paracentrotus lividus
CCCTAAGAAAATGCTCGGATGATGGCTCTACCAAGACATCTCATGAAGCCCATGATAATTTTGATGTTCACACTTTTAACAAAACAACTTCAAAATCACTAGACACTTTATTTCTGACTCATTATGTATAGTTGCAAAATTACTATCAATGGTAACATTGCCATTGCTGGTATAAGTTCAATATAAAACCTTGGAATTTTAGCAATACTAAAGGTATATTTATTACAAACTTACCTTAATGGTAAGTTTTATGCAAAGGGGTCGTGAAGGGAGTATGGGTGAGAGTCAGAGTATCGGTGACAGACACGTGTCGAGGGGTCGAGAGAAGATGGGACGAGAAGTATAATAGACAGAGATAGGGAAAACTTTGAAGGAAAGTGAGACTATGGATACTACGGAAGTCATCGCTGCATATATATTTAACAATCGCAACATCATGAACATGTTTAAATATTTCAACTCGACCTGGGTTAACAACTTTCCTTCTGTCAGTATGTACGGGTCAAGTTCAAAATGGTAATTTTTGTTCTGCTTCTGGTTGCGGACATCGTTGGTTTGAAGTGCCGTGTGGGAAAGACGGTCAGATAAATCGTAACAACTGACTTCATTAATTTCCAGCTCGAATTCCCAATACACCAACACCAAATCATTCGCGTGTCAGACGAGGCACAACGAAACCCCATAAATATTAACCAGTGTCAAATCCACAATCAATGCACGGTTCGTAATGCGGCGGTCACAACTCGCCGTACCTTCGACGTGCAACTCCCTACGATTGATTTCGTAGATAAATCGTGCAGCGCAGGTACCTCGCAGGCACGTTGCATGTACGACGTGCAGGAAGTTTTTCCAATACCCTTACTACATAAACGATTGAACAACGACCTGTGCATGCATTGTGCATGCAACGCAGGCTACGTTGCATGCACGTGCCCAGTAGCCTACGACGAGTTGTGACCGCCGCATTAAAGGTGTACTTGAAGGAGAAACCATCCCTGAATACAAATGCTTACTGTGATATTTTCATTGTTTTCTAGTGCTTTGGTGTGTTAGATTTCGCTCATATTTATTCGAGATAGGAATGAAACAAGATAATCTTGTGAAAATGTATGATCTCCCATGCACACTACCATGAGGCTTCCATTTTCTTTAGGTTGTTACATACTACTAGGAATGTAATGTAATGTGACGTACCACTGGACTATTTTACAAAAGAAAGGATTGCAAATGCGTTAAAAATGTATGTGTATTAAATTCCCAATGCGTCAATAGCGGTGAACTATGTGTGCATCTGATTTACAGACAGTGTAATGGTCATAATACAGTTTGAATACATTATCTAATGATAATTATAAAAATAAATAATTTAGAGTGTCACCTCTGTTTTTATACAGTCTCGTTCGAATACATTATCTTTAGCACAAATACGATTTTGCTGGTATTAGAAAGATTGAAATATTTTCCTTCCAAAAGTAAAATCCCATTGGAATATGTAAAGTCCTAATTACAATTCAAAATTGCTGCCCCTATGCTCAATAGTGAGTGTACATAAATCCCAACAACATCATCATTATTTATTTTTTTTCGAAAATTTATTAATGTTGAATACCAACAATAAAATCGTAAGAATGGTTACATTTTTACTTGGGGATGCATTGCCATTTAAACCTGTATTCAATATCTGACCGAGTAATCAAATAACACTCTCAATAATGATATAATCAGGCAGGAGGTAAAGTGCCCCTTGCCTAGCCTATTTTTTTTTAATACAAAAAAAAGGGGGAAAAAGAAGAACCAAAAATGCCTTTCGTATCATACCAGCATTTGCCAAGAAGCCGGTTGATCACGATGATTGTAATTATGTTTGTTTGTTATTGTTTTTGTTTTTGTTTTTGTTTTGTTTTTTTTTTTTTCAAATTATTATTATTGTTTTTTTTTTGTCCATGTCGGATATAGAGGGAGTCATAAAAATCACGATGGTTCATCTTATCTATTACAGAACAAGTATAAGACCTTTAATGTAGCATCCGCTTGTACATTATGAATTTTATGTATACCACGCCTTTATCATGTCCAAGCACTCATTTTTATATTCACCTCTTTTTTCTTACGTTTATTCTTGTCTTTCCTTATTATTTAGATTCGTATTGCTAATGCTAACATGGCTCACGAAAGCTTCCCACAATAATGACAATCATAATTCTCTTTATATTGCAGAATACAAAAGATAACAAGCAGAGGAAAGTCAACATGAACAGAGACAACAAATCTGAAGCGCATGTCCTCTCTTTGCCAAAATTTAACAAAAAGACAAAATAGACGGGGGAGAGAAGGCATGGAGGGGGGGGGTGTTGTATCCAACTCAAAGCCACGGTCGGCATTTTTCTTTGTGACCGACTCGGAATAGTGATAAATTGGTCGTAAAAGACAGGCGAGAAATTGCAGGAAATATTTTTCTGTTCGGCAACGTAATGAAGATTTCGGTGGATTGTGTCGGAGGGTTTTTACGATGATCGTCCCATGGCTGGGGGATTCATGCAAGTCTCGTTGAGTCACGCGATGAAAAACGGATTCGGATTGGATTTTAAGGGAGGGGGAGGGCGGAAATAAAAGGTGTATAGCAATAACCAAAATGCCGTCTCAATGTAAAACTAATCCGTTATTTTTTAATTTTTGCCCTATTTTGTTAATGTTGTTGAATGATTCTCACAAACCCCCTCACTTTTCCCCCATCTCATTCAACCTCATGCAACCCCCCCCCCTTCCTCCTCCTCTGTTCTATAGGTTTATTACTTTAATAAATTTGCTTCTTCATTTTTTCGTCCTTTAAATCTGTACAGTCTAAAGATATAATATGTCGTCATAGGTACTTTCTATTTACATGCTATGCAAATTTGACGTTGCAATACATAATATTATAAGCACTTTAATACTTGTCATGCTTGTAGTAACACAACTTGGAGGTATGAGTTGTTTTTGTCGTTTAAATGAAATTGCTTAAAAGGGGGAATTGAAGCTGCCGTAATTGACACAGTAGCGGAAATGAGAGCTACCAAATAAACGTGTTCTTTTTACTTAAATCCAGAAGGAAATGAGAGAAAATAAATGTATATCGAAGAGGGAGTTAAGCAATGACGAATACAAAGTCACAATGGTGACAAAACGGGGCAGGAATAGCGGAGAAACGGAAAGGAGACGTGTATATGGTTACGGTATAGAGGCAATAATAGTGACTTCTAAAACACATGTCTAGACAATTAACCCATTCCGTATCTCTGTTAAGTGTCCGGATCCATAACAAACTTTATAGCCAAGGAAGGTCAGTTTCTGGCATGTACTAGCCTTGACCTACACGATTATCATCCACAATATGCAGTGAATCAGAGATAAAAAAAATATTGCGATGGGGGGGGGGGGGTCAGTTAGATATGAAGTGGAGAAAGTAAGGTGGAGGTCTATGCGTACGCGTAGAGCAGCCTTCAAGCGCAACTGCGAGTGTCAAAATTATAGCGTGTACTCTAAATATCTAGATAACGCTTTTATACGCGTAGATATGGCTACTGTGCATTCTAATAGGTAAAATTATATTCCACTTACTAAGAATCTTGCAACAGGATTGGTCAAAAGTCAATCACGTGATAATTGTAGTTTTCCCCATCATCAATCATCACTCGCAATGATAGTACTTTTGAGATTCGCTGATCACTTCAGCGCCAATAGAGCATGTAGAGCATAGCGGCGTTATCAAATTATATTTAGGACGCGCGAAAAAGTTATTGTCACTTGCTTTTTTGCTTTACTATCATTTTCCATCACAGGCAGTGATAGATAAATTCTCTGTGACGTAACAATTCATTATTTTTGTTACTATCCTTTATTGCCTCACAATCACTTAGCCATTTGAATAGGCCTACGAGTAAAACAGACAATGACAATGACAATTTATTAAAAAAATCTCATGTCACCATATTAGGCATTGGGCGACTCACATACATCTTTTACAAGGAAACTGAAACAACACTATTTACAGTATATACCACAAAATAAACATAAGTAATACAATCATAAAATGCACTTAATTAAGAAAAGCGTGTTAATTGAGAAAGACTCTGTCTTCTACAAAAGAATGTATGAATATATAAGTAAGTAAGTACAAAATAAATAATAAATACATTAAAAAAAAAATTTTTTTTTGATGTACACGCTATCTCTTCTCAGCTTCGCTTCGGAGAGATAACTATCCAGCTTGCCTGGGAAGTGATAGCTTCCCATCACTTGTATCAAACGGTTATTATTTTCTACTACAGGTGCCACTCCCTCTTCGGCTCGTGTTGTTGACGGGCCCAAGCTAGAATTTCCACATGATGAAGTTTTGACCAATCGTATGACAAGATTCTTAGCATGTGAAAGATAATATACGGTTTAGGTCGTGTTCTCTTTCCAACTGCTTTCCTGTTTTCATCATCTATCTGCTGTTGACTCATCTCATCTGTATTTTTCTGTTTGCATCTTTATCATGTTTATTGTATATTCTAAAAATGCGTCAGGAACGTCATTTTTTGATAAGACATGCATGGTACAAAAGGCCATTGTTTTTTTCATTTAACTCTTTTTGGCAAGCCCCAATTTTTTTATTCTTTTTTTTTTTTTTTTTTTTTCTTTTTTTTTTTTTAGAATACATTATTTGGTTGTGTGTTTTTTTTGGTTTGTTTTTTTTCATCTCTATTAATTTTATGTTTATTTTTTTATTTTATTTATTTATTTATTATTTATTTATTTTATTTATTTATTTATATATATATTTTTTTTTTTTTTTTTTTGGGGGGGGGTATATTTCCACTTCTACTACTGATATTACTAATTTTCTAATACTACTGCTACTACTTAAAACTACAACTAACTGCCGTTTTTATATTTTGCCTTTTCGCGCACACATCATCATGTTCCTGTATGTTCATACAATAGGTCTATATGTTTTTCATCTTTCCAAGCCATACATAAGACACACCTATTGCAGCTATATTTCATGAAAAAATACTTCTCCTTTACTTTTCCATCTCAATTCTTTCTCTCCATCACGTGTGTATGTGAATGTTTTGAAAACACTACTACTTATTAGTTGTTTGTTTTAGGCCTATTTAATAATATACATATTTTTCTCGATCTCTCAGCACGACAATAAACACAGTCTTTATCTCAAAACACGTTCCCCTTTCTTACTTCAATTCATTCTTCATCTTCAATTCTCTCTCTCTCTCTCATCCCACTCCAATTCTTACCTTGCGAATACTTCTTTCTCTTTATTTCTACGCTACTCGTATATTCTCTCTTCTCTCTTTCTTTCCAGCTCGCATATTTACAATATGATGTACCTTTCTCTTTCTCTCTCTCTCTCTCTCTTAGAAGTTGTAAATACGTTTGCTGTCTCATACTTGATTATTTTAATACATTAGATTTTTGTTTATTTTTTTGTGTTGTATTTTTTTTTTTCATTAGCTTTTTTTCTTTGTTTGTTGTTTTATTCCTTTCCTTTTATTTTCTGACCTTATATTTTTTATGCTTTATCTCTCTCTTTTTATTTTGTTTGTTTGTTTTTGTTATTGTTTTGTTTTGTTTTGTTTTGGTTTTGTTTTGTGGGGGGGGTCGTAGTATTAACGGCGTATCCAGCATTGATAACCCTGGTTTTTTAATAATGTTCAATTAGTTTACCATATCGACCTCACATAAGGTGCTGTATATTTTTAATATTTACATTTAATTTATGCTCCGAAAAAAATAAGTTATTAGGTTGTAAATTTGAAGATATTTGATCATTAAATATTTGTTAAAGTCTTTATGTTACACCAGATTTTATCATCTATAAAATTTGTCAACATAATTTGTCTGATATATTAAAGTAATGTTGGCTTTTTTCAACTATCGTTCATATTAATTATTACCCATATGTACATTATCATATCTTATCTAATTTTCAAAACAAGACATTTAATTTCATATAGGAAGTACTTAGTTGCATTAAATTGGAATTGCATATTTGAAGACATTGGTTTTTCGGTTAGTTATTAAATTTCTAGACACGACCAGTGCTGTATAATTTTACATATTTAATTTTAATTTACGTTCCTTAAAAAAAGTTACGGGGTTGTTAATTTTGAAGATATTCGATCAATGAATTTTTGTTAAAAATTTTATATTGCACATTAACTAGATTTTATGCAATTTGTATCATAATTATTAGGTCTGATATATTAAAGTAACGATGGCTTTTTCAGTATTGTTCATTTATTTTACCATATGTATTATATTTAAGAAAACTTCACATATTAAAGTCATATCTTATGTTCTTTGTAACTTAAGTTTAAAAATTCGTATTTCATTTTCAGAACAAGATATTTAATTTCATATAGAGATATCTATTTGCATATAGAATTGCATATAGAAATACATTGGTTCGATAAGTTTTTTTTTAAAACACCAGTGCTGTATACTTTTCATATTTACTTTAATTTACGTTCCTTAAAAAGATTACGAGGTTGTAAACTTGATCAATTAAATATTTGCTTTAAAGTGCCTTTAGTATACAACTAAACCGGGTTTTCATTTTCAACTATAAAATTTGGCCAAACATAAATGATATTTGTCTAGCAGTTATTAAAAGGAGCTTATTTAGTGACAGGGACATGGATACATAATAAAATAGAGTATAGGGGTATTTTTTTTACTGAGATCGGTATTCCGTATTATTGCTAGTTTGTTTGATTGGTAGACTTCTTGGGTATAACATATGATAAAACGGGAATGTATTGATGCTGAGTTTATCATGTTTAAGATTCCAAGGCAAGTTTAAGATGAATATTGTTGTGGAAGCAGAATGAATTGCATATTGTTCATGTGGCATTCATTTTTTATTGTATTGCCCTTTATATTCTGATTTGGTCTGGTGTTAATCACAGGGTTCTCATTGTTGTCGCAGTTTCACAACATCGGTGAGCTCTACACGCTGGGCTGCACCAGTAGGTGAGATTCCATAAGATATAGTGATCCCTATAACAATGGATCCAGGAGAGTGCAATGCAGTCTATTCTATATACTATTATTATCAACATGTTCTCGAAATCTTTCCTTGAATATGCTCTCACTGGGGATTTTTTTGGTATTATTTAATTTCATACAATTCAGAGGCATTACTGACCTATTCTTCATTCTCTTTTAAACATGGCTCTGCTTCTTGTGCAAATTAAGTCGATCTTTGTCGTAGGGGTTAAAGAGAGTAGACGGAAGAATCTAGGCTTATGAAGATAGTATAATAGAGAATTTATAACACTCAATGTTCTCCTCTAGTATTATTGGCCATACCCATTATTAGTGTCGCGACTTAACAGGCTATATTCTCAACCTGGCCTATGGTACTTATGTGTATATCCTAGTTTGGGTGTGACTGTTAATTACTGGAGATTTAAAATAAGATAAAGGATACGCGTTTGTGGAGATAAGCATTCTTAACACATTTTAAAGACTATAATTGCATCTCATAATACTATAAACCCAACCTATTTAATTATGATGTTGTCCGTAACACAACATATGGTAAAAATTCTTCAACGGCCATTGTCTGTTCATAGTTTCAAGGTAATGACAATTAGGTGGACAAAACAATTGCATGTTAGGTTTCATGCAGTCAATGTTAATAAAACGAGTGGGTATAAGAGTATACAAAAATATATTCCTAGTGTGTATAACATAGGTGTAATGTTGCAAAAACACCAATATATTTGTCAATGGACATTAAAGGGATCGAGTTACTTTTCAAAAACAAGAGCAATTAGATCAATATTAATAAAATTATATTGTTCCTACAGAGTAAAACAAATTACTAAAAGTGTCAGATCAAATGGAAGTCATTTTACTACCTTAAATCTGTGTAAAACAATGCCAAGCATATCAGCCGAACACCAGTACCCACTGTGCCAGGTCACTAGGCCGCTAGGGACGGGGGCTATACAACAGGAAATGGGTGTATGTTGTGCCATGTGGCAAAAGCCATGGTTTATATAAACCATCCGGTGTTTGGTTTATAAATTTGAGTATGAAATCATTGATATCTCGAAGGTAAAGCAAGCAATTAGCTTGCAATTTTGAAGAGAGACCAGACTGACTACTAGTGTTATAATTATGCTTGGCAAAATAAGCTAAATCGAATAAAATGTGATTTGAATATCATTCAATGTTACTACATCCCTTTAAGGTTGGATGTGAATCCATATACCTTATGATTCACAGTCCAGTGACTTATTAACTACACCACAGCAACTCTTAACTTTTTTATTGTAAAATGAAGATGAAAACTCGCTAACCTTTGAAATGCTTTCCTGTGAGTTATGAATTTTGAGAGAGTGGAGCTAGACCTACAGTATACGGTAAATACATGTAATTGTGTCGAAGTCGAGTCCTGATGTTCTTCTAAATTGATCTAAAGGAATAGTATAAAAAGGGCTAGAAGGAGGTTAATTTCAATTATTATATTCACTAAATGAGTGCTTGATATAATAAAATCTATTAAAAGTCATATGATCATATTCAGACTAAGTGGGACATTTATCTGAAATTTTAATGTGGCACTGTGCCTTTGAAAATGTAAATGAGGATTTGAAATCAACACAAAGGCTTCTTTACAATACAAACAATTATTTAAGCTCAAAACATTATTGTGATCTCAGTTTTCTTACGCTGAATAATTGAGCAAACAGGAATTTGCACGTATGGGACTATGGTGCTTTAAATGCCTCTTATTCTTAATACCAATCCCTTTTGTCAGATTTTTTTTTTTTTTTTTTGCTTAAAGTAATTTTCATGGACTACTCTAACATGGCATATAAATACAGGTAATTTGGATTTAGTTATTTATTTGAAATGATGAATTTAAGGCACTGGTCGTGTCACTCGCATTTTTGATGTTGTGTCACTCACAGACACATAGAGTTGGACACTTCTTCCACAGAGAGGGAATGATTGATAAACACAATAAATGTCAGAGAGGTAGACTATTTATATACATATACCAGCTCTTATGGTACCCTTAGAGATCTACTTGGGCACAAATCCAACCAATAACCAATGATGGTCAGAACCCCATGTCTTTTTTCTGTCGTGTCACTCACGCATTGGTTTTTTATCATATATTTCCACAGACCAATTGTAAAATTCAAATCCAACTGGTAATGACACATGCCACTCCTACATTATACATAATATGGTAGTCATGATCCATTCATAACCTACAAGTGCAAAGATATGCGCCCTTCTATCAGTCCAAATGTCGTGTCACTCACGTTTGAATATGACCTAATGCGTCTTTTGTACCCATTACTTTTTTTTCAGAGAATAATTAAATAAGTTCTTAATTTGTTTATTCTTCTTCTTAACATTATCAAGACCAGGGGCAGAGTGTGCCCCCTTATCAAACTTTTACATGACACTCCCTTGCGCTTGGATCATTTTCCACTAAACTTGGTAACTTTTCCTAAAATTTATTTACGAACATTTTAATTTAATGTGGGGTATGATATTCCGTGTTGCCATGGCAACCATGTTTTTCACATTTGGTGTCATTTTCGAAATCCGTAAACAATATTAGGTTGTTATTAATCGAATTTCTTATTTAAATTTAATTCAAATGTTATTCCAACCTGATTACCTCTCCTTCTTTTGATTGTACTCCTTTCCATATGAAAAATGGCGTCGAAATAATAATGATATACAGTGCGTATCAAAATAAACACAACAAGATTTAATTTCAAAGTTGTGAAGATTGTGTTAGTTTTACACCAAGTGAGTAGTAACACGTTAAAGCCACATATCTCCTTTTTCCCATGATATTTATTTATTTATACTGGTCATGGATGACTGAGTAATCATTCTTTTTGGGACAGTGGGACAAAGTGGACACGGGGCCAAGTTTAAGACACGGCTTCGAGCATCAAACTCATAAATGATTCTTTGTCGGAGAGTTGCAATGTCAGGTGGAGGCATGGGTGGAAGAATCATTGATGAGTTTGATGCTCTACGCCACCAGGCCCCAATGATCCGCAGGGCTGTGCGTGACATGGAGAAACGAGCTAATCTCTTGTGTGGAAAGGAATGTGAGCCATGTTGAGGGGCATGGGATGTAATTTTTGAGAGAGACATCCTAAATAAGACAACGGTAAGTTGTGATTATCCATTCCATTAGTCCATTTTATTGAGTTACCTTCTAGTAAGATGCCATGATTCTTATCGTGTCTGAAACTTGGCCCCAAGTCCACTTTGTCACATTGTCCAAAAAGAATGATAACTCAGCCATCCTGACCTTTAATGAATGATTATCATTGAAATAAGGGGAGATCCAACCCGTAAATTGAAGGTTCAAATGTTGTTACTGTACAAACTAAGCACACCTTTTTTTTTTTTTTTTTAAGAAAATATCATTTGTTGCGATCACCTCTTAATTTAAGGGGGCGTCCAAAATTGTTCCTTTTTATGACAAATAATATTTTGGGGATATCATTTGGAGGAACTATAACATCGCCCAAATTCAGATCATATAAAAGAGAAATAAATTGCCTACAAGCTGAAACCAATTTTGATGGAATTTAGAGGGGTATTAATGAATATTCAGCCCAAAGAAGTTCATTTCATAAAATATTTTTCAAAAAATGGAATGTAATAAAAAAATTTTAAAAAGGAATTGAAGTGTAACTATTTAGAAAATTGTTCTAATATGTGCTCGACACCTTGTGAGAAATGCGGGTTCGTTTTATTATTTAACAAAGAGTTGTATCTTCTTTATACCCCCCGTCACACTGAGCTCGTTCCTACTACGTCCTTGCAAATTTTGCCGAACGGGCATAGTCTGTGTGTAAACTGAGTGGACGTAGTAAATACTTTTTTACGATCTGTTTACGAACTTCATGAACTAGCTCGGTCGGATTTTCAAAAAAGTGTTCAAAAAAATCGGGCTCCATCTCGTCCTAACATTTAACGGGGTGGCAACGTACCTGAAACGAGATGGACCTACTGCAAACGACATTGCCGTATTTCAGTCGTTCTCAAGATGTGCTAGGACGTCTTACAAACGATCATTGCATATTCATTATCAGCTTCAAATTACGGAGACGCATGGGGTCTGGCAAAATTGGGGTGGGTTTTTATAGCAGAACGGGTGCGCATTTACGTTCAACACGTTCTAGCCACGGATAATGACGCTGTAAGAACGCGAAGAAATTTCTGTAGGCCGTTTGGTCGAGGTAAGAACGAGTAAGAACGGATTTTTACGGATTAAAAACGACCCAGAACTAGTTAGGTCGGGACGAAACGCATTGGAAACGAGTTGGAACTAAATAAAAACGGGTTGCAACTAACTGGGGACGGGTTTGGATTGTTTCAGACGGGCTCTGTTTCGTGGAAACGGTCATTTTCACCCGATTTTAACTAGATACAAACGGACTGCAGACGAGGCAAAGACGTGATGAACGTACAGAGGACTATATACGAACGTTGTTCATCTTAATCCAGAAATAATTAGGTCAAATGTACGCGTTCTTCTCGGACCAATGGCCGTTTTTCGTATTTATTCTAAAAGTTGTGAGGTTTCTGTAATTGTAACAATTAATGTGTGGCAATTAAACAGCTGATCTATATCACTGAACAATTTCTTACCATGTTATTGAAATTATTGCAGAACGGGCTTAATCTATGTACACACGGAGTGGACGTACTTGAGACCTATTTCAATCTGCTCAGGACTTTATAGCACGGGCTTGGATAGCAATACGTTTCAATTTTTAAACAGAACGGCATGTCAAAATCCCCGTCACACTGAACTAGTTCTCACTACGTTCTTGGTAGTTCTTGGTGAACGGGCTCAATCTGTTTACAAACGGACTGAACGTAGTACAGACCTTTTAGAATTTAGTACAGACTGTTTACAATCTGTTTACGAACTTTGAGAACGAACCCGAACGGAGAGAACGGAAAGGCATTCCGATTTTTTTTAACATGTTAAAAAAAATCGTACTGGCTTCCAGTTCTAAAATTAAACGTAGTGACAACGTTCCTTAAACGGGTAGGACTTACTCTGAACGCGAAGGACGTACTACGAACATGGTACCTAACTTTTATCATGCTGCGCATAGGCACTTTTAGTGACGGTTTGGATGTGCTAGGAACGGTATAGAGTGAACGAGCCGTTTACTCGGTCTGAACTGGATAACATCGTATTGCGGACGCGATAAAGACAGAATTGACGTAACGAGAACTATTTATGAACTGCCTAGTATCGTATTCAAGAAATTATTTTTCAAAGTTATAAGTTCCAACCCGACCAAAGCCCGTTCAGCATTATTTTTAAGAACGGGCAAGAACGTTATAGAACGTTATAGAACGACCTCAGTGTGACGGCCCCCTTAAGTCGTGATCTTGATTTCGCCGAAAACGACAATCTGTCAATATCTCTAAAAGCTCCGTACACGGACGAATTGGAATAGGTATGGTGTCTTCTATAAACAAAATGTCTTTGACTTTTTAAACCCCAAATCAACCGGTTTCTGCAGTAAAATTTGATAACATTAAATAATCTACAAGTAAAGAAATATTATTTTGATTGTTTTTATGCCTATAAACACACGGGTACTTAGCATTTTCCAAAATACATCCCAAAAGGTGTTTAAAGGTGTATATTCTGACATTTCATGATGTTATATTATGTATATGATACATGCAAAGTGAATTTGAGACGACAATCCATTCCCTTTTCCAGGCCTATAACTAGAGGGGGGGGGGTCGGGGGTTCGAACGAGAGAAAGAGAAAGAGAAAGAGAGAAAAGATGAGGAAAACAGGAGGGCGTTTCATGAAAGGACTTGTCGGATGTTTTATCTGACAAACTGTTACAAGCTACTGAAATGCTTGCATCTGATTGGCTGAAAGCAAATTTGTCGGATAAAACGTCCGACAAGTCCTTTGATGAAATGCCCTTGCTTACCTTATTTTCAAAATGTTCATGAGCTAAATTATTAATGGGAAAAAAAATAGTGCACAAAATTATTTTGTGTTAAGAGGGTTGTCGAGGGTGCAGCTAGTGCTGTTCCGAACGCTCGTTTGTGGAATAGGGTTCGTTGTTACGAGGTTCATGCACATGGTAGCTTTTTCCCAGGTGTCTTACATCTGGTGCTCATGAAAGAAGCACTTGAGTGTTGAATCAGGACTAAAAAATTATGGTAGAGCGGTTATTTTATTTCAAACATTGAATGAATGTTCCTGAGTGAAAATTTAAAGTCCTGACAAGAAACCAATAACAAAGGTTTTGGGAAGCTGAAGACTCACAGGATGGCTCAAAGACCATGCAACCCGACTCAGCCTGGAGGTTTTCCACAGAACACATGGGCCAGATCCCACAGAAGCCATGAAGAAAGACTATAGACTTTTGCAAAAACTATTTCAGATTTCAGATTGAAGTAAATAACAGTGTGCCCTGGTTATTTGATAAGAAATTGGACTGGGTACCCCTAGGTATGAATAATTATGAACATGGTGTTTTTCGTAAATCTGTCATAAATAACATACCCCTGGACTACCAAATTACTCAAAATTTTTCAAACTTTCCTAATAGTCCAAATGTTGGTAACACACTGATCACCAAAAAGTTTGACGAAACTCATTTATTTAAAAGCAAAATTAAAAAAACTTTTAAAATGTCAGGGGTATGAACAATTTTGCGGACAACTGTGTTACATAATTGCATATGAAATGTCAAATTGCATTTATTTTATTACTTTCTATACTTGCAATGTATAGCGAATAAGTTTGCCTAAAAAACTTTAGTAACATATCAAAATATGTTCTAAATAAAATGAAATATCTTTCTCTTTATATTAGGTTACAAAGTAAGCTCCCACATTTCCTTCTTTGTTTATTGAGTTAGTTTTCCCAATTTCCTTCCTTTTCATACAGTTTCTTGCAACTGCATGATTTTTTAAAGTGTATTTCTTAATATAAGCATTATGTGGTAAAATGAACGTTGTTCAATGAGAAATTATTAATGGGCTGGCGGATCCATCATTCTGTGAGGGTGGTGATGGAGTTTCAAAAATACATGTTTAAAAATATTGAAAAAGAGACAACAATGATAACAAAATCAGGTAGCCATTTCACCCCGGTCCGCAACCACAGACTCAAATTTAACCTTAACTCCCAAATTCACTGTATTATATGCTCTTGTAGGAGTAGCCACAGTAAATGAATGAATCTAGTATCTTACCTGAGAGTTTGCATTATGCACCCCCCCCAAAAAAAAAAAAAACAAACAAACAAAAAAACAAAAAAACAAACAAAAAAAAACAAAACAAAACAACAAAAAAACAAAAAAAAAAAAAAAAAAAAAAATGTACATTTTTTGTTTGTTGGTGTTTTGGGGGCTCAGGGATGGGGTGCCATAGGTATTTTTTTTTTAAACACTATTTCCACCTTAATATTTAGTCTTGGACCGGGCCTGCTGTGCCTCCTCCATTTCAAAATATCGATGTACTGTAAGAGGTTCTTCTTATAAAAAATATTCTTTGATTAGTCGTCTTCTAAGATTCCGATATTTAATTTGTCTTTTTCCGTCTTATTCTATTATACTTTTGAGGGAAAACAGTATCGATTTTTGGTTAGATGGTGTGTGTGTGTGTGTGTGTGTGTGTGTGTGTGTATGTGTGTGTGTTGAGGGGGGGGGTCGATGATGTCTGCATAACACAACTGCCAACTGATTTTTTTAACTCAGAAATGTTATTGGCCCAGCCTTTAGGTTAAAGAGCCACGACAGAAAACACCCAACAACCTCCCTTTATTGCACAACAAATGCATAGATGCATTGGTCACAAGCAGTTTAGGGATCATAGTCGATATTTTTCAAGAATTCTTGCATCATTAAAAGGAAGAAATTCCTACATAAGTTATACAATATTAAAATGCATCGTTAAAAAAGAAACAAATACGTAGGGCTCACAGAATAAAGGAAAGAGTTGCACCTCAGAGGAATGGAGATTGCAGACCCATCATTTCTTTATCAGTTTAAAGATTTTCCCCTTTGATTTGATTAGTAATATTGATATTAAATTGATACTAGCGATTTAAAGTCGATGCTTGTAATCCGTATTTTTCTACATAGGGCCAAGACTGATACCTGATTCATTATCATTTCGTTTGATACAATGTAGTTAGGGTTTAGACTGAAAGATGGTTTGTTAATATAAGACACCATACCCATTCCAATAGAGTAATGCACGTTCGTGTACGGAGCTTTCCGAGATATTGACCAGAATGTCATTTTCGGTGAAATCAAGATCACGACTTTAGGATGATATAACTTTTTATCAAAATAATATACGAACCTGCATTTCTCACAAGATTTAGTGCATATATTTCAACAATTTTATAAAAAGTTACAATTAAAAATTTCGTACGCAGTTTTAATATGTGCGAAGTATAAATTTATATCACATTCAATTTTTTGAAGAAAAAAAATATGAAAAATTAACTTGTTTGGGCTAATTATTAATTTTTACGTATTCAAATTCCGTCAAAGTAGGTTTCAGCCTGTAGGTAATTTATTTCTCTTTTATAGGATCCCCATTTTGGTGCGATTCGATATTTTCTTAAAATGTTATCTCTAAAACACTATTTGTCATAAAAAGGGCAACAATTTTGGACGCCCCCTTGAATTTAGAGGTGATCGCAACAAATTTTGAAGAGCACACCTCTGAAATATAGTGCCCTATAATATTTTCTTTAGAATAGACAAGGTGTGCTTAGTTTGTACAGAAACAACATCAAAATCACTAACTAACTAGGCATCTTTTTCAGGTTTGGATCTCCCCTTAAAGAGGAGATTTCGGCTTTAACGTATTTCTACTCACTTTGGTCTAAAACTAACACAATCTTTACAACTTTGAAATTAAATCTTGTTGGGTTTATTTTGATACGCGCTGTATTCAAATAGAAAATGTAATTTTATTTTATTTTTTTATTTCTAATGTTTTTAATGAGTTTATCCCTTGAAATTCAAAGAATATAATAATTGTTTATTATAAAGTCATTTTACATATTACATAAACAGTGAAAATTAGTACAAAAACAATTAAAATTTGATTCTTTCGTTAATTACCAGAAACGCCCTTTTTGGGTGGAATTGCGTTTTTCTTATTTAAGAGCATAAAGCGCCCCATTTGGCAACCTTGAACATTTTAGATAAATGAATGACTCATAAAACATATATGTAACAGTCTCCATCACCAAACTTTGATTTTTGAGACTTAAAAGAAGATAATTTAAATTATGTGAATCTTTCTATGTATTTGTTTATTTAACTTCAAATAGCGCCCCCATATGATGACCTTGAGAAATTTTAGTTGCATCAAGTTGTAGAGCTTGAGTCGCTCTATCGTCATGCCAACAAGTGAATATGATAGGTCGAATAATAAAAAAAGTAATAATAATATTATGGGCCTGTGAGCGATGAAAACACCTTGGTCTTGATAAGGTTAAGTTATAAGTTAAAGTCTACAGAAAATTCCACATAATATGAAGTTAAACGATCCTATAAAGGAGGGTTATACATCAAAAGCATGATGGTTGATTTCCTGGCAGTTCTTTTGCTTAACACATTACAGTTAAAGGGGAAGTCCGGAGCCAAAAAAAGTTGTTATTATCAAAAAGACAAAATAGAATGAAAACAGATTTTAAAAAGTTTGAAGAAAATCGGACTACTAATAAGAAAGTTATTGATTTCTTTACGATGTAAAAAAAATCTGATCACTATACCATATCGGCAACAGGTGTTATGTCATAGTTGCACTACTTGCTATGCATTTTCTATATTGTTTTATGATGAATACTCATTTTACTTGTTAATTAACTATTTTCCTTATATCTTTGCCCAAGTTATATTGATGGCAATATGAAATTGCATCTATACTAATATTGTAGAATCAGCATCCCATCTATAAATACAAAAACTAAGATTTTAAGTAGGTTATCAGTATAGAAAAAAAATATTCATGAACGTTGAATTTCACTAAAAATATCACTTTATGCGCAATGCATAATGCATCGACGCATTAACATATTTCCATCAATTCGACTCAGGGAAAGTTATAAGGAAAACTTTATCTTGACAACTAAAGTGAAAATTATGATAAAACAATATAGAACACATATGGCAAGTAGTGCACCTATGGCATCACAGCTGTTGCCAATTTGGTATAGTGATCAGATTTGTTTGCATCGTAAAGAAATTGATAAATTTCTTAATAGTAGTTCGATTTTTTTTTTCTAACTTTTTAAAATCAGTTTTTCTAATTTTTCTGCTTTTGATAAAAACAACTTATTTTGGGTCTGGACTTCCCCTTTGAGATTTGGAAGCAAACTAAAAAATACTAACAAGATGACTTTCGTAGAAGAAAGGTGAAAGAAAGGATGTCCGATTTGACAGTACACAGTCACCTCTGGCCGTGATCTCATCAAAGATAACATAAAATA
>CALNVZ010002100.1:42478128-42519125 GCA_940671915.1 Paracentrotus lividus
AAAAGGAAGAAATTCCTACATAAGTTATACAATATTAAAATGCATCGTTAAAAAAGAAACAAATACGTAGGGCTCACAGAATAAAGGAAAGAGTTGCACCTCAGAGGAATGGAGATTGCAGACCCATCATTTCTTTATCAGTTTAAAGATTTTCCCCTTTGATTTGATTAGTAATATTGATATTAAATTGATACTAGCGATTTAAAGTCGATGCTTGTAATCCGTATTTTTCTACATAGGGCCAAGACTGATACCTGATTCATTATCATTTCGTTTGATACAATGTAGTTAGGGTTTAGACTGAAAGATGGTTTGTTAATATAAGACACCATACCCATTCCAATAGAGTAATGCACGTTCGTGTACAGAGCTTTCCGAGATATTGACCAGAATGTCATTTTCGGTGAAATCAAGATCACGACTTTAGGATGATATAACTTTTTATCAAAATAATATACGAACCTGCATTTCTCACAAGATTTAGTGCATATATTTCAACAATTTTATAAAAAGTTACAATTAAACATTTCGTACGCAGTTTTAATATGTGCGAAGTATAAATTTATATCACATTCAATTTTTTGAAGAAAAAAAATATGAAAAATTAACTTGTTTGGGCTAATTATTAATTTTTACGTATTCAAATTCCGTCAAAGTAGGTTTCAGCCTGTAGGCAATTTATTTCTCTTTTATAGGATTCCCATTTTGGTGCGATTCGATATTTTCTTAAAATGTTATCTCTAAAACACTATTTGTCATAAAAAGGGCAACAATTTTGGACGCCCCCTTGAATTTAGAGGTGATCGCAACAAATTTTGAAGAGCACACCTCTGAAATATAGTGCCCTATAATATTTTCTTTAGAATAGACAAGGTGTGCTTAGTTTGTACAGAAACAACATCAAAATCACTAACTAGGCATCTTTTTCAGGTTTGGATCTCCCCTTAAAGAGGAGATTTCGGCTTTAACGTATTTCTACTCACTTTGGTCTAAAACTAACACAATCTTTACAACTTTGAAATTAAATCTTGTTGGGTTTATTTTGATACGCACTGTATTCAAATAGAAAATGTAATTTTATTTTAATTTTTTATTTCTAATGTTTTTAATGAGTTTATCCCTTGAAATTCAAAGAATATAATAATTGTTTATTATAAAGTCATTTTACATATTACATAAACAGTGAAAATTAGTACAAAAACAATTAAAATTTGATTCTTTCGTTAATTACCAGAAACGCCCTTTTTGGGTGGAATTGCGTTTTTCTTATTTAAGAGCATAAAGCGCCCCATTTGGCAACCTTGAACATTTTAGATAAATGAATGACTCATAAAACATATATGTAACAGTCTCCATCACCAAACTTTGATTTTTGAGACTTAAAAGAAGATCATTTAAATTATGTGAATCTTTCTATGTATTTGTTTATTTAACTTCAAATAGCGCCCCCATATGATGACCTTGAGAAATTTTAGTTGCATCAAGTTGTAGAGCTTGAGTCGCTCTATCGTCATGCCAACAAGTGAATATGATAGGTCGAATAATAAAAAAGTAATAATAATATTATGGGCCTGTGAGCGATGAAAACACCTTGGTCTTGATAAGGTTAAGTTATAAGTTAAAGTCTACAGAAAATTCCACATAATATGAAGTTAAACGATCCTATAAAGGAGGGTTATACATCAAAAGCATGATGGTTGATTTCCTGGCAGTTCTTTTGCTTAACACATTACAGTTAAAGGGGAAGTCCGGAGCCAAAAAAAGTTGTTATTATCAAAAAGACAAAATAGAATGAAAACAGATTTTAAAAAGTTTGAAGAAAATCGGACTACTAATAAGAAAGTTATTGATTTCTTTACGATGCAAAAAAAATCTGATCACTATACCATATCGGCAACAGGTGTTATGTCATAGTTGCACTACTTGCTATGCATTTTCTATATTGTTTTATGATGAATACTCATTTTACTTGTTAATTAACTATTTTCCTTATATCTTTGCCCAAGTTATATTGATGGCAATATGAAATTGCATCTATACTAATATTGTAGAATCAGCATCCCATCTATAAATACAAAAACTAAGATTTTAAGTAGGTTATCAGTATAGAAAAAAAATATTCATGAACGTTGAATTTCACTAAAAATATCACTTTATGCGCAATGCATAATGCATCGACGCATTAACATATTTCCATCAATTCGACTCAGGGAAAGTTATAAGGAAAACTTTATCTTGACAACTAAAGTGAAAATTATGATAAAACAATATAGAACACATATGGCAAGTAGTGCACCTATGGCATCATAGCTGTTGCCAATTTGGTATAGTGATCAGATTTGTTTGCATCGTAAAGAAATTGATAAATTTCTTAATAGTAGTTCGATTTTTTTTTTTTCTAACTTTTTTAAATCAGTTTTTCTAATTTTTCTGCTTTTGATAAAAACAACTTATTTTGGGTCTGGACTTCCCCTTTAAGATTTGGAAGCAAACTAAAAAATACTAACAAGATGACTTTCGTAGAAGAAAGGTGAAAGAAAGGATGTCCGATTTGACAGTACACAGTCACCTCTGGCCGTGATCTCATCAAAGATAACATAAAATACGATACATAAAAATATGTAGATTATAATTTTATAAAGGAAATGTCCTCTCTTGTTTTAGAGTAAACATTGTTTAAAAAACAGAAGATTTTACAGAGAAAAAATACAAAACCGTTCTGTATTAGTATGATAATATAATTCTGTGTACTTTTATTACGGGAAATTTTCTGAATTTAAAGAACAGTTCGTTCTTTAAAAGGAAAAGGCTTTTATTACAGGAATATTGTAATCCACATACCCCAAATACCATCTTTCTGTAATTGTACTGTTATTTTACTGTAAATTGTTTACCAATTGAGCAGTAAGATTACTGGTGTTCTCGAGACTCTGCCTGCAGGGACTTTTCTGTTTTTTAGAGAAAAAAATACAGAATATTTCTGTATACGTATGACAGAATCATTCTTGTATATTTTTATAACGGGAAATTTCTGCAAATTAACAGAACAGGTCTGTTAAAAAAGAAAATTTGTAAATTTTTCACTCCTCATATACCAATTTTCTGTTAATTTCACTGCAAATTTGTGCAGTAAGATTACTGGTGTTTCTCGAGATTTCTGCTGCAGGAACTTTCCTGTTTTTTAAGAGAAATTTTCTAACAGTGAACTTTGGTTGTTAAAGAGATTGAGCTAGACATGTTGGCGATCAAGACGGTAATTTGTAATCTCATTAAAATGTGATAGACCATTAAAAGAATAGATTGGGAGGAACTATCTCCTCGATCAAAGACAAGATGCTGGTTGCCAGAGTTATGGCATATATCTTGTCCGAATGTCAACTGTGGTAGGTCACGGAAGACCCATTTGAGAGCTAGGTGATGGGATGGTTATCTCATATGGTAATTATTTATCTGACAATTAAATAAACAAAATGAGATTTTTCAATATCAAGACCAAGAAGCCTATTGCATTGCAAATATGAAGAATTATTTTATTTATTTTTTTTTTAGAAATCCCCTAAATAATCATTAACCAATTTCCGAGAAAAAAAAAGTAAAACGGTTGGGATGACGATTTATGTGAGTACTTTGAAAAACCCTAAATTCCAAACAACTATCCAGACAAATATTACATTGACAATTTGTCACCAATTTCCTCCCAGGTATAGTAAAGATAATTCGTCGAATAATAGTTTACCAAGTAGGAGTACAATTTAAGGGGAAATGTTATAATCATATTGCTTCTTTCAGACTTTATGTTGTAGTTTCGTTGAGTTTACATGCATTTACAATACGCAAACTTTGCCTTTGAAAGATTTGAATAACTTTATTGCTTTAATTTCATGGTACTCCATTAAGCATAAAATTTTTCCTGAAAGGTCTGTAGGATATTAACTATTTAATTTAAATCTTCATTCGTATGCAACTCGTCAAAATGACCATTTTCACCAACCAAAGTAAGCTTACTTCCTCGGCTAAATTCATTCACTGTACTGGTATGAAAAAATGAATCAGTTATCAATTTCTATGAAAGAATGTACTTACATCCACATTCAGAAAACAACGTCGAAAATTATTTAATAGATGGCTTTAAAAAATGCTAGGGTTTATGATGTGTGTGTGTGTGTGTGGTGTGTGTGTGTGTGTGTGTGTCTTGATATCTATGCGCTAGGTTAAGCATTTTCTGCATTTATGTTTTCTGCTCGTCTTATTTCATAATTCTTATTTGTTATTTGTCAGTATTGAAATGTATTGTTGTACATTGGGCCATGTTTTAATAGCTTATTGCCTTCACTTTGTCCAAACCATATGTAAAATGCATATTAATTTGTACATTTCTTTGTAATAGTTTATTTGCTTTTTATGGTTGAATAAATTTGAATTGATTTAAATGTGAGTAACATTGTGCTGAAAATAGCCATAAACAATTGCATTCAGAAGTTAGCGTTCACATGCTTGATGAAACTGGAGATATTCAATCATAGCTAAATTATATTTATTAATAACATCATATTTCATAAATCTTTAGCTTTCTGAACATCATTACAGAACACCATCATTTAAGACTTAAAAAAAAAATTTGAAGCAAGCCCTTCACAAAGTTACCAGATACCTTAAAAAATGAAAACTCCAAGTAACAATTAAAAAGCCAAAATTTTCTTGTTCTCAGCAAGCGATTGTCCAATTTATGCCTTATGTAACAAGAATTTATGCACTTTTCTTTAAAATAACCACTGAAATAGTTCTTGCAAGTGTCCAGAGCCTTTCTTCAGGCCTTCTGTGCGGTTAATTCCAGGAGTCCTATGTAAAAACCTCCGGATGACTTAGGTTGCATGGTCTTCGAGCCATCATGTGAGTCTGCAGCTCCACAGACACATTTCTCTGAGATTTTTTTCAGGACATTGGATTTTTTCACTTCAGAACATTAATATCAAGCTTGCTAAAATTACATAACGCAACTATTTGCACTTTCTTGTCACTTATGCAGTACTTAAAAGCTTTTTTAAGAAGTGCCACATGTAAAACTCTTCCGGAAAACCTCAATGGGCATGACAGAAGTTGAAGTTCTCTCTTTGCTAAAATATAAGCTCCTTTGAGGCCCTAAACTATCCACAGACATGACAATGTATAACCAAATCAGTATGGAAACCTCTGACCAGCTAGAGATGAAGGTATCGAAAAAGCGAATACTGTTTTTAAAAACCTGATAGAGGAGATCTGTATAGAGACTGCTTTAATAAAGACCTAAAATGCAGTCAGACACACCGGGGGGCTTTTGGGCAGTTCCTGAGCTCAATTAAACCAAGATTATAATTTTTGTGCCCTGATTTTAAAAGTTGATTAAGTAAGTAAATCAATTTGAGGCAAAGATTGGACTTGCATCTGGCGAATTAAAGACAAAAGTCTTAACTTGAAGAACATTTTTCTGTGAGGGCATGACAGCACAAGACATACCTATATTGTAAAAAAAAAAAAAAATACAGCAAAGTGAAGTCAGCAGAGTCGCCATATAAAATTTGTATTTAGAAGACAGTTATGTTGTAAATTTCTCTCAATTTATGAAAAAAGAAGGGGGAAAAAAAAAATCATTTTTTATAGCTTACGTATTTATTAAACATGTTAAACGGAACAAATGTGTTACTCCTGATTATATTATGTATTTTCTCACGTAATTATTTGCAAAACAAATTTACAACAAACTCTTCTGTAGCACTGAAATCTCGTAAGAATAAGAGGCATCCTGATAAAGACGATTTTATTAAGATTATTAAAACAGTAGATGAAATATGCAGAACTATTCTTATAAAGGTTAATTAGGACAGCATTGGACATACCAAAACGACAAATGTTCAATGCATAGGGCCAATTTAGTGAAGAAGTGGATCAAGGACAATCGTAATGAGCAATCTGGAGTCGAAAATTTGAAGACCTTACAAGAATCCCACTGGAAATGTTGTAGGAATGTGAGGACTCACATGATAGCTCAAAGACCATGCAACCTGAGTCAGCCTGAAGTTCTACAGAGGCTCCACTGGACAAACCCACAGAAGATCTGAAGAAAGGCTGTAGACACTTGCAAGAACTATTAGATGGTCATTTATTGAAAACAACTTCACAATGATGGTTAATAATTAATGAATTCGACCGAGTACCTCTAGGCGTATGAATTCTAATGAACAAAATCTGTCAATAATATTTAATATAAAATTTGTCAAAATTTCAAATTTTCAGTTGTTGGTAGCATACTTATCACCAAAAAGTGTGACTAAACACATCCAGTTAGCAGCATGACTCACAAAACTTGAAAATGACAAGGGTATGAATTCTTATGAGCACAACTGTATGTGTGTAGTACTAAGTAATTTACTTGGAGTGGGCATAGCTAATTTTACTTTAAAAGTAACATTAGCTATGCCCACTCCAAAAGAGCCAACTTTAATATTATTATCATAATCATTTAAGCTTTTTCTCGATTATGTTTACTTAAATAAAGAGCGAATGTAGTCCAAATTAGTAATTATGTAGGCCTACTCAACTTTATTCCAGCTGCCAAAATAATTAAACATCTAAAGCGCCATCTCTCCCATTTCTGATGCATCTATTTAAGTTAAAATTTTTGACATGGCTGCTCTAATGAATATATGAATATTTACATTCTATCTGATTGATTGTTTTCCTTATAATAACAATCTTATAACATTTAATTAAATTATATTTAAGTTAGGGCTGCAGAGCAGGCGAACCTTGATAGGTGCACAGCCCTTATAAGAAACAATAACACAGTGCAATATCATTAAGCAAGCAATTTACACATTAATGTTCATGACAGTGTACTCAAAAGGCAGTTAATTAATAATAGGAACATATTTGTTTACGATTACTACGCTATTCTGCTAATGTACTTGGGAGGAGAAAGAGGGCGCTATATAAAAAGTGGTTTCTGTACATTAGAGACACAAGTAGTATTGTCAGTATGCATTGTATTATTGTACGAAGACAGATCACATAAACATTGTTATAATATTTTCGAGAAATTGAAGTGTCACGGTAGGATTGCGCTGTAAAGAATATCAAATAAATAATTTTTTAAAATACTGTAGTTTTTACAGTAAATTAATGGCAACTAAGTTGTACGGTAAATTGCAACACATTTTACGACATTTTGCTGTAGCCTAGAGTGTGAATGTCAGTAATTTACTGTTGGACAAGCAATGAAGCTTACTGTAAATAAATATTACAGTAAATTTCTGTTGGAAATAGCTTACTGTAAATGAAAAGTTACAGTAATTTAACATAAAGCAGAGTTGCCGTTTTTGTACTGTAAAGCTACATTAATTTGTTTACAGTGTATACTTGAATCTAGTTTTGGTGATCTATATAGTAAAGAATGGAAATGAGAAAGGACGTCCAGTGAAAATGTAATTTTGATATGTCTCGTTTCAACGTACATGTATAAAACGACGTAACATGCATAAGCTAAACAAAACTTTTCTGTTGCAGTAGTCCTGTCCTTCATTTCATTTACATGTTACACATGATTTGCGGAATCTATTCTTTTTTGGATAAAATGGGGAAATCAAATTAATATATTATAAATAAAATGCCTTAAATATAAGATCTGTTGATTATTGAATACATCTGCATCGAAATCAACACCGCCCTCATCGTTCATGATTTTGCAACGTTTATTAATATCTGTAGGTTACCGCACATGCTTCGTATGAGAAGAATTAAGAATTAAGCATCCTTTATTCGACGAATATATAGGATAAGAAATTATTTGTTTATATTTCCGCCTCCTGAAAAATATTTATATCTTTGTTTACGCCAATGGTTGAAAATTACAACAATTTTATACATTACGTTATCATCTTTTAATTAAAAAAAATATATAATGATAATAATGATAATAATACTGCAACCCCTCTCCCTGATTTCATTGTTCTTGTGTTTTTGAATAGATTCTGCTGCATCAATAGATCAGAAATATATACAGTAATAAACGGTAATGAGAAAGGACGTCCAGTGAAACATTACTTGTGCACGATGAATTGTTGCAATGAGATTATAGTAAAACGAAATATAGAAACCAACGTATCTACATAGAAAGTAAAGTATAAGGCAAAAAAGCTGGAGATTCATATTGGGGCCGTCTATATTATTTGATTTTTTTTTTTTTTCCTTCTTCTTCTTTAATACAATAGTTTAACACAATTTAGCGGTTAAATGTAGTACATAATTTCCACTTAAATCAGTCGAGTCAATCCTTGCTATTTTTTGTGTGTAAACTGTTCATTGGACTTTGTGGCAGTTCCAAACAAGTTAATTAAGTATACTACAACTGCGTGTTTAAGTACAAAAGTTGGTCAGAAAGAAGCCATAAAAAGCAGCATGAGCAAAATATAGAAACCTTGATAGTTAAGATTTTGTTGATCCATACCTCCTTCTATTCACTTCTGGGTTTTATTTATTATTTATTTATTTACTTAGGATGGGTTGGGGGAAGAGCGGTGAGTCCATTAGCAGAATATTGTCTCAGCTATTCATACTTAAGTCACAGGTGATTTAGAAATAACGCTGCCTTTATGTGTATGTTACGTTTACCCTTACGTTATTTGGTCGCCCCGACCATGCCCCGACGCAATGAAGCAGAATTGATTCGAGCGGATGGCGCCCTCTTGCCACAGTCATTTGCAAAATTTGTGAACTTACCTCCCTGTCAAGAGCATTAGATGAACAAGTGAAGTTTATACCACATTTCACCATTGGTAATGGACAGGCATTTACATATTATGGCGATCTACGGGGATAGGGTCCGTTAAAAGGCTGTGATGTTTTATGTCAATAGTCAACTTCCCAAAAAAACAAAAAAAAAAAACATCTTTTCAATTGTGTTTAATTTTCAATTTGTATTGTTTTGTTTTTGTTTTTTTATCGTTTCATTGATCATGCTTTTCCTCAGAATAACAAATAAAAATGGGAATTAGATAAATGTACTCTTCTGTGGATCAGGTTTCGTTCTGTTTCGATCTAATCATCTTATTATAAATTTTGCCTATCTTTATTTCACAACTACAGTTCAGCCACATAAAAGACAACACTGATACAAACATCCAGGATTGTTACAACGGCTCTGCTAAAAAAACTATGTTGCAATCATAAAAATCATATAACCGGTTAAAAACAGTAACATTGGCGTATACAAACAAACAAACATACCACACACACACACACACACACACACAGCCCTCCAACTTCCCACACACACACACACACACCATCTACAACGCACACCAATTCCGTCTACCAACACCTTTAACACAGATACACCCTCACTCACGCACACACATCCCATGATAAAATCGGGTTTAACATCGAGGGCTACGCAATGACAATCTACATAATACTTCCCACTGGTTCCACTCTTGTTCTCACCCTTTCTCCCCTGCCTTCTCACTTCAATTTCTGTCTCCCTGTCTTTTCATCATAGTCTCAGTATTTGTTTTGCAAAGTATTGACGGATTTAAAATACTTAATATTGTAATATCGAGGAGTACGTCGAAATCAATCATGGAAGATATACCTGTAATAAACCTTTGTTTATGCCTCATACCCATTCATAAAGATATGACTGATTTTTTAAAATATATTTTAGTCAAATAAGTACTTCTTTTTTTTTTTCTTCTTCTTTTTTTTTTCTTCTTTTTTTTTTTTTTTCTTTTTTTTTATTTGTGCTGAACTCAACAGCTATATGTTTATTTTCTATTAATGATATTAACACTTACGTTCCTACGACATTGATTTTTTTTTTTTTTTTTTTAAGGTGATAAATGAAATATCATAAAATAATGTATTCGGTAGTTTATAGGTCTGTCATGACACATCTATACTAGATATTCATATAAATAATGTGAAATAAATCAGTAAGTTTGTCAAACGTTTTCATATACCTATCTAGTAGTTTCTATAATAATTATGTCAAAATATCTTCTCTAGTGTTTTCGTAGCGAGATTTTTGATGGCGTGATTTTTTTTTCAACATAATCCTGACACAGTGTGAAATGGATTTGCTTATTCATTATTATTCTACAGGTTCTTTTTTGTTCAATGTAGTCGATTTATTTTCGAGGTCACAAAAGACACATTTAGGCCATATTGCTTTAGTGATATCGATAAATTATGGATGTTGAGGATTGAAAATGATTAAGCTCTTTAATTCATCGAAATTTTCCAGACTCCTCGTTCCCTGAGAAAAATAAGGACCAAGCTGACCACTAAAACTGAAAAAACATTTTCAATTCATAATTTTGAAAAGGAAAGATGATCAGAATTATTTTAAAGAATTGTCAATGCAAAATTAATAACTACTTGGAAAATTACAATGAAATGCACGCCACCCGTTCGTGTATTATTATTATTACCCCTGTCATATTAATTTATGAATCAGGTTCAAAGTCTTCGTTATCAATGAGCAGAGAGATGTGCCATGATAAAAAGTTCGAATTTATAGTCATTCACATAATGATAAGACTGTTGTTACTGTTATCTTTACATCATCTTAACCTAGCTCATAATATTACGGCAATAAAATGCTATCACTTCGAAAAATATAAAATTGGATGGTCTGGTTTATAAACACACTAGGTGATTTATGATTTAAAGGCTGTATATTTAGTTTTCCTTGCCCCGAACCTCAGTTATTGGATTTTTTCTTTCTTTCTTTCTTTTATCTCCCTCCCCTTTTTTTATTTTTATTTTTTTTTCTCTTTTTTTTTTTTCTTTGACAGGGCCGTGTTCCTTTCCCTCTCTCTCTCTTTCTATCCATTTCTCTCACTGTAAAATGCCAATATAAAATGTGTATTTTGTTCTTATTACTGTGTTAAAATACTTGTCCATAATTTCAAGAAAGTGATTTAATGCATTGGTTGCATAAGTAATAATGTTTTGATTTGAAACTTATGTTCGTTTGTTGGGTGTTATTGTTGTTTTTGTGGCCTTTTATAGTTTATGTTGTACTTAAATTAGAGTCTTAAAAAATTAATTTATCTCTATTAGCTATATTCTTGTGCAAACTATTATGGTTTGTTTATGTATCATGTGTGTGTGTGTGTGTTGTGTGTGAGTGGGTGGTGTGTGTGTGTGTGTGTGTGTGTGTGGTGTGTGTGTGCGTGTGTGTGTGTGTGTGTGTGTGTGTGTTGAGTGCGTGTGTGTGGGGGGTCTGTGTATTTGGTTTGTCCGTTACTTAATTATAGTTCAAAAGGAAATCCATGTAGCCTATCAGTTTATCTTAATTTCGGAAGGGCATTATATAAATATGAATCTTAGTGATGTATAATCTTTAAACGGCATTGTTACAGTGATGGCAGTATTTGCAACAACAAAAAATGTTTATAAAATAAAATAAAATAAACCAATAATAATAATAATAATAATAATAATAATAATAATAATAGTAATAATAATGATAATAATAATAATAATAATAATAATAATAATAGTAATAATAATAATAATCATAATAATAATAATAATAATAATAATAATAATAATAATAATAATAATAATAATACTAATACTACTACTACTAATAATAATAATAATAAAAATAATAATAATAATAATAATAATAATAATGATAATAATAATAATGATAATAATAATAATGATAATAATATTAATAATAATAATAGAATATCAAATATTAAAGTTTAGTTCGATTCTCAAATTATCCAGATGACTTTATACATGTATTAGGAGTAGGCCTACTACGTATCACGTCTTTTAATAAAATGTCAATCATTTGTCTTTATCTATACAATTCAATAACAAAATTCAAGCATATTCCACATATAAAGCTAACTATCAAATATAAACAAAGGCCTAGTTGTTCATTTAACGATCATTTTACCATTGTTGAGCACATTTTTATATTGTATTTTCTGCGTTTTATCGTATCTGTTGAAGAGTTGATTTGAATTTTGTTTACAGTTCTTTTACTAATCAGCCTTTTTCTACATATGTGGGTCTCTGAAAATTGTTGAAGTTTTGTTATGTTCATGTTGGGGAAATTTATATGAGATAAAGAACATTTCAGTTGATTTCACCTCTAAATTACAGGTTAAACAATTATTAATGTAATGTTCGTAAGAGACAAGTATAATTATTTAATCCATATATACCAATCTTGTCTGCCAACAACTAGTAATCACACTCATGATTTCCTCGTTTGGTTCTTGTAACATAATCCTCAAATTACTGATTACAAATTTAATAATTCAGTCAGTTATCCCCAGCCCCAAAAATCCCATATTTACATCAGCAGGTGATCAGTATGATATTCTCCTCCTTTTAAATCCGTTTCTTATGTGACCAGACGACCCTATTATATTTTACAATAACACCACATCGATTAATCTTTCAAGTCAATGCTGATAGTTCCCTCCCAATTCACCTAATTGCAGACTGTACAGCCTCTGCGCATGCGCGTGTTCCGGTGACATATCAATGACTGCTCGACAAACTTGACCCGATGAGGTCATGACCCGACGAGACACTTACAATCCGTCGAAGCATTTGAGTTTCCCGTTGCATCTGGTCGCACCGCGCAGGAGAGATAAAGCTCAAATGAAGAGGTGCTTCCATATTTGTTAGTTCTGAGAAAAACATGCTTTTTTAATTTCCATTGTTAGCAGTGTTTTTTTTTTTTTTTTTTTTTTTTTGTAAATGAATTTACAATTTTTGTCCTCATGGATGTAATACCTTTTGGAAAGGATTTGTCTCAGAGTATGTAAATAACCATGTATCTCAGTATTTTTCTTATTCCCAAAGGAACATTTCATATGCTTGAAATAGATGCCACATATATATATAAAAAAAAAAAATAATCACACTTTGCATTGAGTAGGCGTACATAAATTTTCAACTTTTCTCTCATGCACTGGCGAACCCAACACACTACGCATTATTTACATGCAATAGAAACACATACATGGGACTACATAAAAATGGATGTAGTACCTTTTGGAAAGGAAACGATTTTAAATTAATTTTTTTTTCACCTTTCCATTGCAAATTCAGCATCTATTTTTAACAGTGTGTAAATTTGCTAAAAATAAGTAGATTAATGAATATAAAATGAATTTTGATGGAAAATGGATGTAGTACCTTTGGAAATTAGCTCTTCAAATATCCCTGCATGAACACTTTGCTCGATGTACATTGTCTGCATTGAGCCAGTTCTAGAAAAAAATTTGTGATAATGAGATACATAGGCCTTACTTATGCAACATGGTACTTCATCAAACCAGTATATCATGTATATCATCGACCGATGCCAAATCAAACATGTTTGATATACAAATCATGTCAACTTTTTCTCTATGCTCTCTCGCCGGATATAATTCTCAAATCTCATTTCAGTTCTGATTTCATCTAAATGTTCGACATTATCATGATTATGGTAATTCCATATTGCATTGTCTTTCATGTTGTTTGAGTTGTAATAGTAGGCATGGTAGGTGTATAATACAATTATTTTGATATGTCTTATTATCTTTTTACATAGAAATCAGCATTTAAAGCACAAAAAAAAAGCGAACAGGTTTACATTTTTCAAATCCCCTAAAACCACAAACCAACCTTAGTTATATTCTAACATTTTTTTTTCTTTTTTTTTTTATAACTTTTTGTTAAATACCTATGGTCTGTTTGGAAGCGGATATCTGCTGTGATCTACATGTATAATATTCTTAGATGATTTGATATCTTACGTTAAATGCAAGAGAAGCAATATTCAAACCACTTGTTCTTTATGTGAAAGTTCATCATCCACTTGTCCTGTGAGAAATATGTTGTCAATCTAAAATGGTAAAAAGAAAAAAAAATGAAAGCCTTGGTCGTCTGATTTTGCTTGGTTTATATTCACTATTCACAATACGTGATGATCACTTATAATGCCAAATGAGTCTTACACCTACTGTTATCATCCTTTAGAACACACACTTTTCATGCAAATGATCACTCACACGAAGGAGCAAGAGCATGACTACATTGTGGGCTGGCTTGCCGCTAGGCAGCCCGTGACTGGCCCTGATTGCTGGGCGGATTTAAATAGCAAACAGCAATGTTAAACGAACAATGGTAAAACCACGTGAACATGATGTTCTAATGTAATGGACAAGCAAACTCAGGGTTCTAAAAAGCAGTACGTGTAGGGCGCCAACCCAAACTTTTTTATTATTATTTAGCCTTCCTTGAGTTTGGGCAATATGGAAAAATTCGTTCAATATTTTGAAACAAAAAAAAGTAATAAGGCCTCTAATGAATGTGCAAGAATATCTTGTCGAGTCGGTACCATTTGAAATAAAGCATCTCCTGAAATTTCATACCGCTCGTAAAAATTACCCAATCGGACCAATTTAAAGAATTATATGAACTTTGAAGAATGAATAGGCATATATCATAATGTTATCACGGTTATCCTTGCGTGAGGTTAAACAATGCACACTTCCTTATTTCTTTATATAGGGCTATTTTCTACAGAAAGCAAGTTTGGTTTTCCTATTAACATCATCTGCTGCCATCAGATTTGCTGTAAATTTACGCAACTTTTTTCTTTTTTTTTACAGTGTAGGCTAATTTTCACTTGCCTTGATACTAACTAATTTTGCTCCTTCAGTCATTATCATCCGTATGATCTCTTTCATTTTTTTTTCTCCAAATGATGAAATAATTGGGTAGGCTTAGGGGAAGGTGGGCATAACGGACCCTAGGGGCAAAACGGAACTTTCTCATAGCTTGAATCAAAAGTATTTCTTTCTATAAAATGTATTGCAGTAAATTAGGCATTGCTGCACCAATTTACCACTGAAGTTTCATCGAAAAAAAATCAATACCTACAGAGGGGGTGCCATTCAAAAAATTTGTACCCCTCTGATGTAGGGTATTTCTGCTTGGGGCAAAATGGAACCCTATGGTGTGGGGCAAAAAGGACCATAATTTGGGCTGACCCTGGGAGATTTGGTGTGCTCGCATCCCTTCTGGAGGACTTCCAAAAGTACATTTATTTTGCCAACTTGAACAAATTTTGACAAATCAGTCCCCAGGAGTTGATATTTTCTTACGGCAGCAAACGGTACCCCATAATAGGGTACCATTTCAGGGGCGATCTAGGTTTTTTCCAAGGGGGGGTTGAGGAGATGAAAAAAAATCTTGCGAGCGGAGCGAGCAAACGAGCGCGGAGCGCAAGTTTTAGACAATCCCGATTTATAGGCCTATACTGACCTAAAACGAGGAATTATTTAAACAATTTTAGAGTTGGAGTTATTTGTGCATTATGATAGGCAGCGAGCGCGAAGCGCGAGCCGAAAATTTTGGTTTTAAAAGATATATGGAATAAGAAAGGGCACTTTTTTAGTATTAATTTTTAAAAGATAATTGTGTATTGTAGACCCTATTAAGTATCTGCGAGCGCGAAGCGCGAGCTGAAAATTTTGAACTCAAAATTGAAGTTATTTTTGCATTATGATTTAGTATCAGCGAGCGCGAAGCGCGAGCCGAAAATATTGGGTTTTAAAGATATATGAAATAAATAAAGGGCACTTTCTAGTATAAATTAATTTTTTTTTTAGCGGAGCGCGAGTTTTAGACAATCCCCGATTTATAGGCCTATACTGACCTAAAACGAGGAATTATTTAAACAATTTTAGAGTTGGAGTTATTTTGTGCATTATGATAGGCAGCGAGCGCGAGCGCGAGCCGAAAATTTTGGTTATAAAAGATATATGGAATAAAAAAGGGGCACTTTTTGTATTAATTAATTTTTAAAAAGATAATTGTGTATGTAGACCCTATTAATATCTGCGTGCGCGAAGCGCGAGCTGAAAATTTGAACTCAAATTGAAGTTATTTGTGCATTATGATTAGTATCAGCGAGCGCGAAGCGCGAGCCGAAAATATTGGGTTTTAAAAGATATATGGAATAAATAAGGGGCACTTTCTAGTATAATTAATTTTTTTAAGATAATTGTGTATTGTAGACCCTATTAGTATCTGCGAGCGCGAAGCGCGAGCCGAAATTTTGAGCTCAAAATTTGAGTTATTGTTGCATTATAATTTAGTATCCGCGAGCGCGAAGCGCGAGCCGAAAATATTGGGTTTTAAAAGATATATGAATTAATAAACAGGCGCTTTCTAGTACTTTCTATTGTTTCGCCTACCCTCCTCTCCTCCCCCCAAAAAGAAATAATAATAATAATAATGATGATGATAATGATAAATAAAATAAATACATAAATAAAATAAAATAATTATAAGTTAAAAAAGATAAGATTTAAAATTAAAAATGGTCCCGGATTTTTTTTTTGGGGGGGGGTTGCAACCCCCCAACCCCCTCTAGATCCGCTTCTGCATTTTGCCCAACAAAATATCACGGAGTCAATTTTGCCCCACTAGTGGGCAAAACGGACCTTTCCGATATTTTTTCAGCTTCATTTGCCGGAAGTATGAAAGAGATGAGAATTATTGATCGATTGTTTATCAAACTTCAATAGAACTCGTCAAGAAATATCTTTTTTATAGTCTTGCTCCTATCTGTGACGTCACAGAAGCCACTTGAAGTTACGTGGTCCGTTATGCCCCACTTCCCCTACATATTATCACTGATTGACGTTAAATATAGGTTTTCCCGGTCAAGTTTTATAGATCTCCGATCAATTTGACATTTCTTACAAGCTAAGCACTTTCACCCAAATGTAAACGTTAATTCAATTGACCGATAGCTCTGCTCCATGAGGTATTGTTTAAATCGAATGAACATAAACGAATTCGATTACAAAGAGTTTAAAATTGACGCGAGAAAACAGTAGTATTATTATGGTACAAATATGATACATTCATTGTGTACCATATACCATAACCCTCTTATTCCTTTATAACCCTGAATATACTTCACAGACCCTCCCCTTATTACACTAATGTACAGTTAACATTATACATGTTGCACACAAATACATTTTTGTGTCATATGTATTTCCTAAAAATTCAGGGCATTCAGGGCATTAGTACGTTTGTGTCGTGGTTTTTACTGGACAGGTCATCGTAAAGAGGTACTTGACCCCGATCCTCTTCATATACAGTCATGTAGCTACCAAACTTGACCGGTCAGTCTGCCAACGACAAACTACAAAAATAACTATTCACCCATCATATTCATAAATTTCTGCTAGGATATGCCCACATTTTGAAGCTTCGGGGTCATGAATTTCAGTACTAAAATGAGCATGATGAGGATGTTGCTATTGTTTCTTTTCTTTTCTTTCTTTCCTTTTTTTTTTTTTTTTTTTTTTTTTTTTGTCAATATATTGCTAAATGTGTCATTTTTTCTGACTTGTTGATCACATTGTAAGCGGTAAGCGTTTTCAAAACATTCTTACAAACTAAAAACAAAATATTGCTGGTAAATCACAAAGTCCTACATATCAAAATTGTCCAAACATAGACTTGCATACACGGGACTGGATTTTACACATTAATATAATACGAGCAGAGTAAAGGCTAGTTTTATGAATCAGTGACTATATTTATTTTTTTTTGGGGGGGGGGCATCTGGCAGGACCTTTACTTTAAAAATAATTGACCATGTTGACTGATGAAAATGAAATGTGTGTGTTTTAAAAATAATTAGCCCCTTGACAAAATAATTATAAACGAATTTATTACTACAAAAGGACTGTCCAAATAAGGCCAAATACATAACATATCATTAGTAATGGTAAGCATAGTTATTATGACCTCTCTATATTTTTTCTTCTGTTTTTTTTTTTTACCGGTACACTTTTGTTGTGGTCTAAATACTTTGAAACTTAATTAATGTGAAATCATTCTTCTTTACTATCACAATTGAGATATTAAGCAGCTCTAAATCTGGTCTCCTACTTTCTCCTATAATTCTCCATTACTTTTTGTCACCTTCCCCTTATGACATGCGCAACATTACAGTATGTTTGACCTATATAGTAAATCAATTTCCATTTTCCCTTTAAAGACTAATGTCTTTTTTCATGTGCTTCATTGAAGAATTATTCTCCTTTTTTATTCATTCGCGTAAAATATCATATCAAGAATAAACAGAGCCCTAATCTTAATTGCAGGAAATTAGCCTATATCTTGAATATGGCAGGAAATTATGATCTCTCAAAGATATAGCCAATAAGATAACATAGCAGAAATAGAAAATGCAGATTAGACGAAATGTTTAATTATAAGTCAACCAGAGAGGCACGCACATGGCTTTATGGCGCAATATAATATATCATTGCGCCCAGTATAGAGATTTGAAGCCGAAATATGATGATTCGGGATTGCAGTTGATTTAAGAGAGGGAGTTCAACAACGAATGGAGGTTAAAGTCGATCGCGAAGCAAACAACGCCTAGCCTATGTCAACGGCATCATAAGAACAGGGTCGTTTTTTACCCCTTTGGATGGGGGTCATGTGCCGTTATATTTAGCCAGCTATATTTTTGTCTATTGTGGATGAGCAAATTCAGACAAGCGGTAAGCAAATTCACGAAGGCGGGAGTTTATCCTAAAATACCCCCTTACTTGCTATTTCACCCCTTCTCTCCTATTCTTGCTGTTTTGCATTTCCTTCTCATCACCTTTCCTTTTTTTACCCCCTTCTTTATTTTGCCTCACTTACTCCTTCCCCCATCACTCATTGTTATCTCTCTCTCTCTCTCTCTCTCTCTCTTTCTATCTATTTGATCCCCGTTCCTTTCATTTTTTCCTCTCACCATGTCCCATTGCTCATATTATCTCTTTTTATTAAAACTTCATTTTCCAACACATTCGTGGATCCAGGCACATTTGCCTGTCTTTAGGCCTCTCATGTCGTCAGATAGACTTAATTGAAACCTGGTTGTCGAGGGTAGAATGATTCAGGGCCATCGGGACATCCTTCCCGTCGTGCATCTCCATATCGAGAGCACCCGTAAAACCAGTATCGTCTGCGCCATTATTTTCAAGAGAAATTAGCCCGCCATTAATTACCTACACCTGGTGACGTATGACATAAGTTCTCTTTCGGGTTAATATTTAACTAGACAATTTCTGTTCGTGAACTGGTGAGGGTGGTTTCTTTTTATGAGGGGCGCACTTGAAGATAAGCCTGGAACTGGTACGAGCAAACTTAGTGGGAGAGAGAGGAGGCGCCGAAACAGGGTCAAGATCACTCGAGTAGCTGAGGGCCGCATACGAGGGACGTGATCTTCTGAGCTCAGCTTCGTAGAAAACGCGGGAAAGTGTGGGCTGCGACTGATACAAGATATCTCGCTCTCTCTCTCTCTTCATTCATACAGTCACTCAAACATGTCATAAGGTAGGTCTCAAGGCGCTTTTGCGCAATTTAATAACATTTCTAAGTTTATGCAATTATTATCTCGATTTGACCATCTCGTGCATGTTTTAAAATGCATGTTTCAGCCAACTCGGCCGGAATATATATCATTCTGGAACGGCGTTGAATACGTTCCTACAAAATCGGCGGCCTACTTTGTTCTTGTCAAAATTACTTTTTCGTTTGTCTATTTCTAAAACATTACATTTGCTATGATAAATCGTTAGAATTAAAACTTTTGTATTTGTAATGGTTCTATGGTAAAGGTATCCCCAAAAGGAACTACCCCTTATCTGTCTTTCGAGCACCTAAGCTCGGTCCCTCCATACATCACCATGTAGTAACAAGTATTCCAGCAATGTTTTTAGATCCCCTGTGGAAAATAAGACCCGTCGTAATATGTGCCATCCCGGCCTCTGCCCCGGTGATGTCACTACAGAGTAGATCCTATCCTGACCTGAGATCGCCTAGATCGATTCACGACCTTTCTCTTCTTTTCATCTGTCATCAAATTAGTTCGTTTCTTTTACCCTGACCCTATAAGAAGCTCGCCAGGTTTAAGTTGCAGTGGAGGTCGACCTGCAAAGGGGTTCTTGTTCAAAGGCAAATCGGAGCATAAATAGGACCTGTTCGAATTATCGGAGGCCTCATGTGAAATGTTATGTGTACCATATTTAAAGTTAATGTCTGTCTAGTTCTCTATATAGTGTATCTATCGTCTATTTTGGTTTTGCATTAATATTCAATATTTCTAAATATGAAGGTGCTAATAATATATTCGTCAAATTTAAAGTAAGAGGACTCACCACCCCAAAAAAAAAGGCGCCCTTAATATTCATGATAATGAGGATCCTTATATTTCTTACATCCCATCTCTCTCTCTCTCTCTCTCTCTCTCTCTCTCTCTCCTCTCTCTCTCTCTATATATATATATAATATTATATATTATATTATATATATATATATATATATCTTTATCTCTGCTTCTTTGCATGTGTCTCTCACACACGCGCACACCCTCACACATCATCACGCACACACATCCTTTACATTTGCATTTGCCTATAGGCCCTCCCGTAAATATACTATAGGGCTTTTAGTGAAAATCCAATTAAAAATGATCATAATAAGTTTGGTGATTTGTAATTATGGGCAACCCTGGGAAAATCGTCATACAACTGATATATTACCAGACTATTTGATTATAAAGAATCTAATTAATTTGAAATTAAGCTAAAACACTGTAACAAAAAACTTTCAATTTTATATAATAGAAATCAAATAGAGGAAGTTATTTTTGTTGTAAAATACTAATTGTGTTTACAAAGACTGTATAGCACACAACCCATTAAGATTATTTACAACAACAATAACCAACGTTGCGTTTTACTTTGTAAAAATGACTTAAATTTCATGCATTATGCCTATTTGAATTTAAAAAAAAAAAGAATATCGTTATTTTTCAAACATGCTTTCAGTCTAAAAGCGACCGTTTATTGCATTTTCAAAGAGAAAAAAAACTAAATCATTCCCATTTGTTATTGAAACGCATGATTTTTCCGTTTATTTAATATTATTAAATAAACTGAAAAATCATGCGTTCCATTTTGGGCATATAAACATTGTTAGATAAACAAAGAAACCGTGCAAAGCTCAAAATCGTATGGCAATGCATGTTCCATGTTTTTAGAATACAAATGCATTATGCGTTTATCACAAGGGGAATTATCGATATAATATTGACATTTAATATTAGATCGTAAACGAGATTCATTCGGCCTTTCCTGTGAAACGGTATAGTAATTGTAAATGTTCGTAGAGCACTCGATGAATGAATGGGTACCGCCATATGAGACATGCAGCCACCCATCCGCCATCTTGCTTTATTTTAAGCCCTCAAAATATTATATCACTCGTATTATAATAATAATTGCCCCTGTTACTATTACAAGTTCAACGTACAAAAGAATTATACACTGAACATGTAGAACACGGGGCGTTTCCCTAGCTGTGCGCTTTCCCTGTGCATGATGCCCGTCCGACATCTGGCCTGTCGAAGGGCTTACGTCCCTTTCTCTCCCGGGACTACTAGGGCGATCATGTTCGTTAGAAAATGGTGGATCGGGTGTTCGTCTGTGTAGGGTTCGGCGGAGGGCTTTATAGGTTACACACCACGAACCATATTTTTGTAACATGAGGTCCTCTGTAAGTGCCCTCAGTCACTTGGTTAAGTAGATGTATTGGTTATTTTGATATACATATATGAAAATCACTGAACAATTTTGTGTAAGCTACAAAGGGGAACATAATTGTCGTTAAATACCTAATGTTTCTTGATTTAATCATCGTATCTTGTAAAGTAATTTCGAGGGGGAAAATTATTTGTCTTTTGACAAAATTTGACAGAAATTTGAAAGTTGTTTTTGATTGTTTGATAAAGTTTGATGGGGATGAATGATATTCTCTCTCCTTTATTAGGTTATAACAAATAATGCTTTGTTACCATAGATATCACTATTTATTAAAGAAAGAAACAAAGTGTACGCTGTTGTTGTTGTTATTTTAGGGGGCTATAGATTTTTCATAAATAGATTACTTTGAGAAAACGAAATATTTTGTTTGTTTGTTGCTTTTTCTCTTATCGAGTCCTAACCACGGGTTTTAGATCTCATCTTTATTATTTTGCCTCGACACTGATTCTCTATCATGTGTACAGATGTTGATATAGCTATACAAACAAGTAAAGTTGTAATATATTCATTTATGATTTCAAAAGACATATTTTAATTTTGTCTTTAGTATCGGTTCCACCCCCCAAAAAACATTAAAACATTAGCTTGAATCACGGGGGTATGATAGTACTGAATACAAACAAATTCGGCAAACAACCGCTTTAAACCGACTGATCATGAGACTTTTATGATAGAACTTGCTTTATGATTATAATATCATAAAGTGGGGCGTTAACGGTGGTTTATATACGCACGAGTACAATAACCAATAAAATATCGTTTCAGTCAGTACACATCCAGCGTGCTAATAAATCTTGATTCGTCCCTTATTCTCTCTTTATCAAAATTCAGATATCATTATTATTCTTCTTTGTGCAGAGATGTTTGGCGCATTTGGGATCTACGACGGTGGGCTAAGAAAGCAAACATCGAAACTCTGTTTAGCCTCAAATAAAATTCAGACCTAGAGTAAATTTGGAGAACTCGCGAAAGATACAGGTCAGTTAAAATTTGGTACTTTTCTGCTTATCAGCCCCTACCAAGACATTCCTCCTGGTTTTTCAAAAGGTAAATATGTAAACACCGATTGTTTTGCTATTTATGATTTTGTGGAATAAAAGTAATGTAGCGATAAAATTACGTATTATTTTATATCATTTAACATTAATTTAACATAATTCATATTTATGTTTGAATCCTGACCAACGCTAATTGTATGTGTTTCTTCCAGCATAATTCATTTTATATCATGGCATTTATAATCGTTATATCCTTTCTCTGAATCAGCCAATATCATCTGCAGTTTTATGTTTTATACGTTTCTATTAAAATCTCTCTCTCTCTCTCTTCTCTTCATATTTCTGTAATATTTATATAACCGTCTATATACATCTAGTTATCTTTTTAACATATCGTTTTCCAGTTCCGTTTCTCTTACTTTTTTTCTCTCTCTCTTTATTATAATTTTATTTTTTCCATCCCTTCTTTACTTTTGCTATTTCTCCCCCTTTTTGTTTTGTTTTGTTTTGTTTTTGTTTTTTCTCTCTCTTGCGGAAGGTGAAACGGATCATATTTTTTAACCTAATTAAAGGGAAGGTCTGGACACAATATAAGTTGCTTTTTATTAAAATCAGAAAAATGAGAACACAGAATAAAATAAATTTGAAGAAAATTGGACTAATAATAAGAAAGTTATGAATATCTTTAAGATGCACAAAAAATTGATCGCTATATCAAATTGGCAACACAGTCACAAAGCTGTTATGTCACAGGGGCACAACTTGCCAAGCATTTTCTGTATTGTTTTATGATAAATGTTCACTTTATTTGTTAAGAAACTGTTTTCCTCATAACTTTGGCCAAGATATCTTGATGGCAATATGCTATTGCATCTATACATTGTAAAATCAGCACCCCATCTAGAAAATAATACAAACAACAAAGATTTAGGCAGGTTTTCAGTATAGAAAAAAAGATATTCATGAATAATCTTTGAAGGTTTCACTGGTGTTAGAACGATTAGCAGTGAAGGTTTTACGGTGCACCAAGTATTCTTTCTTGAGGTTGTGAGTGGTCCTGAAAAGGACCTATCCAATCTCGACGTTTCGGTGAGCATCTTCTCATCGTCTTTCAGGAAGAATGAGTCAAAAATGGTATCAGTAGGCTATACAGTCTGTGTCAAATAAAATGGTACAGTTGGAAAACATTTTTTTATAGTATGAAAATTAATCACATCCTGTTATTATTTGGTATTTTCATAAAGCAGGAAAATCAGACTTTCTTCTGCAATTTTTTTCTCACATTTGGTGTAGTATTTTTTTAGATATGACTAATTTTTCTGTAATCAAGAAAATCCATTTTTTTGCACGCCGTCCCATGCCTTTGTGTAGGTTTCGCATAATGGCATGAATTCAGTGCTCCAGAACAATAGGAGTGCGTAATTTTGATTTGTTCCTCTCGCACAAAATTTAGCATAACTTTTTGTTTTACGACAGCAAATTATACAGAACAAAGAGCATCAGCAAGGAAAATCTTTTGACTTTAATTTGGTACACATACACATATTATATGAAACGATTTCACACCTAAATTATTTTTCCCCCGACTCTACCATTTTTTTTTTACACAGACTGTATATACCCATTCCTGAATGTTTAATTTCATGAAAAATATCACTTCTCTTTTGAAATGTCATTACAATTCTCATTTTATGAAATGCATAGATGCAATAACAACCTGCATCAATATATCTTGGCCAAAGTTATGAGGAAAACAGTTTCTTAACAAATAAAGTGAAAATTTATCATAAAACAATATAGAAAATGCATGGAAAGTTGTGCCCCTATGACATCACAAGTGTTGCCAATTTGGTATAGCGATCAATTTTTTGTGCAAGATATTCATAACTTTCTTGTTATTAGTCCGATTTTCTTCAAACCTTTTTAAATCTGTTTTTCTAATTGTTCTGCTTTTTATAAAAAGCAGTTTATTCTGGATCCAGACCATCCCTTTAATGAAAGGATCCCTCAAAGTCCATTCTAAACATGCATATTCTAAACTAAACTCTCAAAAGGAATAAATAAACACTACACAGGTAAAAGCGTGTTCGTTCAAGAAAAAAGAACTAGGTTCTGGTGAAGAATATGATTAAAAACGGTCCAAATGTTTCCCAAGGGTCCAATAAACTTGGGCTCTGCAAGGTTTCTCTCTCGTTCAGACATCATTAATCATGACCAAGTTCATTTTCTGCAGGGGCGAAGATGAGTGTCATCCAATCTATATGTAGGGGCGATTATAAGAGAATTTGAATTGGGAGGGGTTTCAGAATTATTTTATTCCACAGGTTTGCCAAAAGATATGAATTGTTTTCTTTAGCTCCAGTATTAGCGAAAATACTGCGGTATGTATTCATTCACATGCCCATGGAGTGAGTAGTCATCTACTTAAAAACGTACAAACCAGCAACATGGACAGTTTCCTCACCCACAATGCAACATTCTGAGCAGTGTTTATGGTCTTATGATACAGGTCAACTTGAATGATAACATACATCCACTTTAATATTCACTTTTCAAAGCATTCATAACGAAATAATTATGTAACCAAAACTCAAACCTAGTATTTTTTTTTTCCTCAAAAGATTTTAGTTTCCATTTGTTTATATGAATAAAATTATTTGCTTATCTATAATGATTTATGCAATGAACTATCAAGAATTATATTTTTAAAAATATATTCAAAATAAAAAGCTTAATAAAAAAAACCTATTTGAGACCACAACAGAGTAAGTTAGGGCAGTCTAGCTTTGAATAATACAATGAGTCTTGTTCCACATTTAATTGACAGGTGGTGCAAAATCAGTAAAAGGTTCCACAGACTGCAACCATACAAAAATATGTAAATGTAAAAGCAAAGTTATGTGCTTCCTAAGTAATACTTGGGAAATCCTGACATTTTGAAAATAAGATGAAACCAATAAGCAAAAGCTTTCCATTACTCTTCTTGTTTTTTGTGAAATAAAATTATTGTTTATTAATTGTTAATTAATTTATTCGGTATAAATATTTTCCTTGAATACAGGTATTGAAATATAATTATAGAATCAGACTATAATTGTGTTTAGGTAATCATGGTAACAAACTACACGCACAAATATATAGAAAAAATACATTATGATAACTTCTGAATGAAGATGGGATCACCAGATACTGGCTCGACCGGAAAAGGTGAATAAACGAGGTTGTTTTGGTTTGTTTGTTTGTTTTTCTTCTTCTTAATTTTATAATGTCTTGATAAAATGAAATGAAATTTACAATATTTATTACAAATATTAATCAGGTTTAAAGATGTGAAGTGTTTTTTTTTTTTTTTTTCAACATAGTTACAATCTCAGGGAATCAGCAACCCTCAATAACTAGCCCTATTGAAAGTATAGATATTCTTTAAATAGGGCTATATTGATTTATATATATAAATACAGTGCGTCCCAAAAAGAACTATACACTTTTGACAAGGCTACCAAATTAAAAATATATGATTCTTGGGGAAAAGGTTTAGATGTATATCAAGCTCATATTCTCAACTATCATTATGACACCAAAAAATCCGAAATAACGCATCCTTCAGTGAGCAATGCCCACTTTTATGAAGGCCACAAAAAAAATAGCCTGCGCAGGAATTCGCTGTTGATTTATCACATGGGTATGGCACACCAAGAAGGATTAAAAGAAATAATTGAATGAATCAGCTAACAGAGTAAAAGATATATTAAAAGTCAGCAATATACAATCAATAGTATGCAAAATGTAGTTTTTCACCGTTTGTTTTCATATCATTGACTTTGGTCTGATTTTATTTTATTTTTGTCTTTGTTAGCCGATTTATTCCATTATTACTTACTTCCTTCTTGGCATGCCATACACAGGTAATAAATGAATAGCGAATTCCTGCGCAGGCTACTTTTTGTGTCCTTCATAAAAGTGGGCATTGCTCACTGAAGAATGCGTTATTTCGGATTTTTTTTGTGTGTCATAATGATAGTTGAGGATATGAGCTTTATATACATCTAAACCTTTTCCCAAAGAATCATATATTTTTAATTTGGTAGCCTTGTCAAAAGTGTATAATTCTTTTGGGGACGCACTGTACAACTGAATACACGCATTCACACAAGCAACACACCACAGCTAAATAAATCTTGATGAAGGTAAATTAGCCGAAAGCTCGATACAATAAATATTCAAAGTTCAGCTACATCGATAGCAGAAAACAGGATCTTTTGAAATAAAGAGATTCTATCAAAGCACGTGTAACCAAAACAGGGAGGAATTGACCGCCCTTTATCGTGCTTTATATCTCTGAAGGGTTGTTACTAAGTTATCTTTTTCTTTTCAAACATTCATCCCCACCCCCCAATGGGTGATGTAGATATTAAACAAGTATGTACACATGCTGGAGCCAATGCCATCGTCGGGGTTGAGCTATGTAGTCACTACCAGAAAGATACCAAGAAGAAGAATGCCTGAGGATTTAGTCTGAATACCCAGAGGGATAGGCCTGGGTATCAATCGCTCTTGAACTCTAAACCGGGCAGAGGTGTGTATCGGATTATTATATCTCATACACAACATCCTTAAAGGAAGTATTCAGGTGCTCCAATTTCAAAGTGTACTTTGAAGGTATACACGTCATCGCTCTTGCTACATGAATCTACTTTTCTCTCTTTTGCTCTCTCTGTCATTTCCTCTCTTTCTTTCGTCCTGCTTCTTCATTTAGGGTACATGCAGGTAATATGGGCCCCCTAAGCTAATTTGCCTCATTGGCATAAAATTACAAAATGACACACAGTCTAATCTTTGTGTATATGAATCAATAACTACTGCTCTAACTTTTATTGTGAAGAAAAACAATTATCACCAACCCCCCTGTCTGCAATGTTCAAATGTTGACGTCATCACCAAAGTGCCCATATTACCTGCATGTGCAGGTAATATGGGCACATGTATTTAATGTATGTTTTAAAAACTACAATGACTCTACCATGTCTGGAATTTGCTTTAAATGTTGAAAATAATTAACTTTAAGATATCATTTGAAATTATAAGACCCTTCAGTAAATACTTTGACTATATTTTATTGTTTTGTATTTTGTATATTATTATTTTTTTAAATAATATTTGAATATTATTTTCATTATACAAGTCAATATAGGCCTACAATAAGTTATTTATATTAATTATATTATGTGAATATACCCCAAAAAATCGTAGCAAAGAGATTGATGCCTCATCCCAATACTAAGTACCAGAATCATTTCCGCCATTTTGGATGGCCCATATTACCTGCACTAATGTTGCTGTGTCAGGCAAGCATTCAATGCCACATTGCACCCCTTCACTACAAAAAAATTGACCTGTACATGCTAGCATGATCAAAATGAAACTATAAGCTTACTAAATATACAAAACAATTGAGGTTACCCCCTCAAACACTCTTTCACCATCACATTCTGTGAAATATCAAATTTTACATCAGGGTAAAAAATTGCCGTATGTTTTACGTACCTTGTTGGTTTTCAGCAATTTTCTCAGAGAAATTTCGGCATCAGATGATCTCACGACGTTATATTTTCGTATACAGTTCATATGAACAACATTATGGTGCTCACACCGGTCACCGGTCATCGGTCGACGGTCACGACATGATGTGCTTCAGGTGGCCCATATTACCTGCTGGCCCATATTACCTGCATGTACCCTATATAATATTCTACCAGCTAATAATATACGGACATGTATAGGAAGTAGAACCAAAGAAATACGATGAGAGTAGCATTGTTTTTAAATGGTCTGGGCCGTTGATTCCGATATTCCTATAGCCTGACACTGACTGTTGTCTATAAAGTTTAAATAATTTTATTATGTATTTCGTGATTAAATGACTAAGGTTGAACAATTCCTATTGTTTCAATACTCGAAATATATATGTGTTACCTAGTTTTAAAAGCTAATTTAATATTGCAATGTTCATTTCATTCCAACAATTAGAAATTGATCAATTACGTGTATTTGAGAAAATCCACACGGGAAGAATAAATGACGTCATGACAATGATTGAAATGATATAATAAGCTATAGAGAACTAGTACTCGTTTAGTCTTTCTCTCTTCCTTTCTCTCTCTCTCTCTCTCTCTCTCTCTCTCTCTGATTCTCACCTGTTATTCCTACCCTCTCTTTTTTTTCACATACTTGTTACATTCTTTGCGCCGACTTTATCAAAATTATATAGGTGAATATTCGTCGTGATATAATTGTTCACTACGTATTTCCAGAGCAACCAATCTATTCAAAGAAATTTTGAGAAATTCAATATCATATTTTAGTTTTTAAACAATTTCATTACACGAATTGCCCTCTATTGTCGCAAAGACAGTACCTGTTTTCCTTCTAACAATCTGACTGTGTTACCTGCCTTATAGGAATTAAATTTCAACCCATATTTCAGAGCATATTATTATTCGTAACTGTACTCCGCTGGCATTGTACCACGTTTCCTGTAGGTGCTTAAATCCATGTAGGTCATAAGGCAGATAAAGTTCGCTAGGTTTAAATCCCGCGCAAATATTACAGAGAAGTCGAGGTGCAAAAAACATGAAAGGTGAACGATGTAAGTTCATGAGCAGTACCACTGCACAGCTCATAAGAAGCTGTATTCTGTACAACTGCTTCTTGGCCTGGCAGGCACGATTACTAAGGGGGATTCGAGGGGAGTGAGGAATTTGTTCTCTTCCAGCCTGAAGTCGACCCGCGAGATTTAAGAAGATCGGAGAGGTCAGCTTAAACTTTTCTTGAGATCTCTTCTTGAGCGGGTGTCGTCTGTACAGCAAACATTCCCCGTAGCAAGTCATGCAGCGCGCGCTCCGGTCGAGTTTTAGGCCTACCGCTCTGTCAAGTCTCTCCATACGCTATAGCCTATTGTCGTGCAGCGTGCGCGCGGGATGGTGCATCGGAACATCAGCTGTTTGGAGGCGACCTCAACACTCAAAGAAATGTGGAACAAGAACCGGTCTTTTTGGACGTTTTCAGAACGAAATTCCTTCTTGAAAATAAGGATTATACTTCTCATTTCTTGGGCTTACATCAACCCTGTAGATCCGAATTTGTGTCCGAGTTTCTCGCCTCTGGAAGTCACAGATTCGGCTCTCTGGGTAACTGTATCCCAGGTCTTACAACGAAGGTGACAAGCAATGCCTACGGGAGATCTACACCCATTTCACTGGTGGCAGCCATCTTGGAAATATTCTCTTCATCCATATTTTGTCATCATTGCAATTGTGTAAGTTCAATCTCTAAGCTTGGATTTCAAAATTTCAAGCAAGTAGAAGAGACCTTTTTGTTTTTATTTTGAACAAACGTTTGGTCTGCATTAGAAATATTTTTACCCTAGTTGGTAATTAAACCGATTTTAGATGCCATCTCATGACCTTTACAGATTTTTGCAATATTATTTTCCAATAATATATGGAATTTTATGTTAATATCATTACTACGAAACAATCATGATTTGCATCTTTCAAATATACTTTCAAATTCATCAATGTTCTTTGTTTCGAGAGTCTTATAGAGTAGGTATTAATCTGCATTCGTTCGATCGCGCCATGTTTCAATCAATGTAGAATGGAAATGAGTCATGAGATAGATATAAATGTGAAAAATAAATTGCAGATATAATTTGTGCCCTCTTGATTTAATATGATCATATTAAATTTTCGTTGTTGGATTATAAAGTATAATACCCACGCTTCTTTCAATGCCTCCCTGATATCATTTCAGCAATAGAGCATGTAGAGTGAGCGGGACAATACCGAATAATTTTCGTCTTTAAATTTGAATGATAAACGGCATCGTAGAACGGAGCAATCAATAGCTTTGACAGAGCGCAAATAAGACCTGGCTTTTCTCAAATATTTGTGAAGTCAAATATGTGCATTGCTTGGCATAATAGGCATGATAATATTGCATTGCAGGCTAAGGACCAACTTGGTTTCCAACATAATATACATTATGATTCATAATAATTTACCAGCCATGCCTGTGAAGCGTGTATGAGCAACAGTTTTTACGCCACAAAAGCAGCATCACATTTTGATAATTTCCTTTTAAAATCATTATCCAAATTTGAATAGTTAGATTGAAATAAGTTATAAATGGCTGAAGAATTCGATATCGTAAAAAAAAAAATCGCCTGTAAACAAAGTATATAAAAATAGTTCACTAGAAATAAATAAATTTCCATATGGCTTGCAGATAGAGTAGCGGCAACAGGACAAACCCTACTGAGGTTGCGAGATGTAATTTGTTGGAAATATCTATGTCTGTTTAGCACAAGAAATTGTTTATAATGTGACAGATAGCAGACTGATACGATCCATATTAAATGATAACATTTGGAAACATGACATTATTGATGGTTTATATTTCGCAAGTATTGATTATACTGTATTCAATACTGTTTATAAACAAGACCTACTATTCTGTCGAATATAATGTAGTTTCGTTGTCTTAAGTTAAAGGACAATGTAAATGAATTGCTGAAGAAACTTCCCAAGAATGATTAGCAAAACCAATTAACAGTAATACAAGGTAAATTCAAAATTGGCCTTGCACAGGGATCTGCTGTCTAGTGGTGGTTTCCTATACCAATGAAAAATCAATGCTGCACTAATTGCACCAGTCCACCTAAGCTTAAGGAGGCATGTTCCAAAAAAAATGTTCTAAAACTTTACCATGGTCTAAATCCGAGCTTTAAAAGTTGATTTAGGCCATGTACTAAATCATGTTTGTTTGTGTAAATTGAACCTTCTTTGTAAATTCGGACCTACAACTCTAACAGTAAAAAAAATAATTAGTTTATAATAAAAAGTCAAGTTTGTTTTGTTTGTTTGTTTTTTTTAATAAAGAAAAAAAATGGTCTTGACGGCAAAAATATCGTTCAGATGACTCTTGTCGTGACGTTGTTTCTAAATATATATATCTTTTTTTTTTTCAGGAAATCATTTATCGGTTGATGTTTGCTCTCTCTTTTGACATTTGAATTCAACCTAATATTTGTTTTCGTGCCCTGACTGTGACTAGGTTATGGCAGTTTACATCATTAATTGTTAGCAAAATAATTCATACACTGTGAAAGTATAACTCAGCAATGCACAACTGGAAGTAAAATGAAGTAAATAAAATAAATATTTTAAGGTATTATATATAATATTATTGTTTTATATGACCATGGCTAGGATGAAATATCTATTTAGTGATATGATTGAAAATGCATGCTATCAAAAATATATTATGCCGAATTCGATTTAATAAAGGGTATTATTAATTATAATATTCTTGTAGTATGTACAAAGGTGTTTCGATAGTTGGCATAGTTATCAAGATTGATTGGTGTTTCGATAGTTGGCATAGTTATCAAGAACAAAGTTCAATCAAAGTGTCTTGTTTCATTATTGTTGTGTCTTTAGCACAATAACCACATCCTGCTTCTTTCCTTTCCTTTCTGTTCTATTTATTATTCTGACATATCCCAGTAGTAACTCATTAATTCTATCAATGTCAAGTATAGGTATTATTCTAGACGATCGAAACGCGGGAAATATTGTTTTTCTTTTCTTTTGTAAAGCAATAATATGCTTGAAAATCACTGTAATTAAGTTTTTGTTTTTAATCGTTTGATAATTTTCTGTGTACTTTGTACTAAAATTATAAACAGGCAAAATGAAAAGCGAAAAAAAAGTGCCAAGACACCTTTGATTAAAAAAACGAATTTAGACCGAAAGTCACCAATAGGGCCTAATTATTTATTACCTTTATTGTCCCGAGCTATTCAGAAAGGTATGTTTGTATAATTATGCATGACCAAAACGAAATTACGAAATTGCTTGTACATGATGAATTTGAATCTCATTTCCTTATAAATAAATGGACGTAAACAGATGAAGTTGAAAAGATAAAGGAAGTCACAGTCACAAATCAATAGAATAGAGGATAATTTAAACACAATGCATACCTATCTTCAAGTGTTCTGTATAAAAATCAATTTATATTGTGAAATTATTATTCATGTATCTTTTTTAATGTAACTCTAATATAATGATTTATTGTACTTCTTAATATTAATTATGTTCTCTTCAAATCGCTGGTAATGTTTTAAAGTAATGTTAAATGAAACGACTGAATTTATTATTATATAGTCACAGTATAACCTTTTAGATCTACATGTGATTTAAGCCCATGGTTGACCCGCTCTACATTGGATATCTGTACATGGTCAAGCGTACGTGCTCATTATGTGTTCCACCTCGAGTGTTGGTGTCCGCCAAAGGTGCGCACGCATTTCCACGTGACCTTGTGTCATGTCAAATGAGCTCACCCCAAAGTCGCCTGTCTGTCAATAGCGCTTGAATGCTATTTACGTGTACAAGTCTCTTCGTGTAATGTGTATGGCAAATGTTTAGAGTTTATCTTCTAATAAATAGTCTTATGTTATTTAATGTAATGATATAGATGAAAAACTGTTTTTACTTTGGTTTATGCGTTATACGTATCTTGCGCGTACTGTACATTCCTAATTGTAGGTTATGTATTTGGCAAAATAGCTAAACTTTAATATGTCGGGATTTCGTCACCCCCGGCCTATCATTATAACCATTTGTTGTAGAATCCTATTTGTTGCGTTATGATTGTAAGAATAGTATGCTATTTGTAGTTATTAAAGCTTTTGTTGTAAAATACCATAAATTATACGAAGAGTTCATCATGGGAGTGATCTTTCCCTGAAAAGGATCATTTTGAACAAGGATGTGAGTTAATTCAAACATCGGTGCGCCATTGCTGAGCACCTTGATGTTTTTGAATATCCATGAATCATAATTCTATTCTGATTTTAAAACATCTACCATAATATCACCAATATCTTTCGACAAAATGTCTTATGAATTCAATGAATCTGATATATTTGAATTTAGATTTAGTTTCATAGCCACAGTTTTATTTCATATTTTACATGTAATACTTATTCAGACACACACGAAACAAAATAGTTTTATGCAAAATGGTACGGATATAAATCCAATATATTTCCTTTTTGAAATTACTATTTGATAGCTGTGAAACCAAACCAAAACTTTTAACTTTAACAAATGTCCCAGAATCAAATAAACCACAATGCTTTGCGTATTGCGCTCTAATTCCTGCATAATCATGAAAACAGCCTTGTAAAAATAATTTCCATTGAAATACATGTAAATCGTTATATTAACATCGTCATAACCCTTATTATATATATATATATATAATCAAATATGAAGAAAAATTATTTTCATGCAAAATCACATAAAAATTGTTGTGAGGATGCATGCGAAGCACTGTATAATATTCTAATTAAGTATTTTTATGCACTCTTAACAAAATAAAACAAAAATAGAAAAGTATACTGTACATTTCAATTTTAATATTTTATTGTGCTTTAAAATATTTTATTTCACTATTTAGAAGAAAAAAACGCGTGTATGTTAACAAACAAATGGTGCCATAATATAATGTGTACATAACTTAAACCATTTATTATACACTTTGTGTTAACTTAGCACTATTTTTTTACGACATACAATTTGGAATATCATAATTCAATATAATCCTTTTGAATTTTATTGAGAATAAAAGGGGGAGGATTGTTTGAATTGAGATCATAAGTAGATGATAAAGCACCCTTATCAATATGATCTTGTATTTCTTCATACTTGGTAATGGCGTTGGTAAAATGAGAACGCAAACTAAACCATTTTAATCATTAACTAAAGTATGATTAATGTATTGCAACCACGTCCCCACGATTTATGATAATGATTATTACCTCTGTGTATAAACATACAATGTATGTGCATTTTGAGAAGACGCTATTTACAGTTTCTCTTTTGTATTGAATTATAGGCCTAGTTACATCATAAGAGAATATTAAGTTATCAGTTATCATGTCCTCCCCTATTCTCCCCCCCCCCCCTTTCTCTCTCTCTCTCTTCTCCTCTCTCTTTCTTTCTCTCTTTACTGTCTTCTTCGGTCCTTTTCTCGATTTGATGTCTATATTTTCGCTTTGTCTATCTCGAGTTCCTACGTTTTCTTCTTCTTTTTTTTCTGTCAATATTTATATGTATTTGGCTGAATAATTTCACTAGAGAACTTTGTTTCTATTTTTGTATCTAGTTCAATGATTCTCCTTTGGTTGTGTTTCATGCGTCTTATTCACTCAATAATTAGACATGTATATTGCGTTAAATTAAAACAGACAATATTGTTATAAAGCCAAACACTCATTGCTATACACATGCGGCTTTTGTTTCGTTTTTGTTTTCCTTATTTATTTCCTTTCAGGTCGGACGTGCCACTTTAAAGACAAGGTCTGATTGGATATCCGAGATTGCATCCAGCCATCCAACTCATCCTCGCTCCGAGAGCTCCTATAAGATTGGTCTTATCATCCTAGACATGCCAGAGGGAGACATAAGGTGGCGCGGCAGATTGGGCCAATGGAAAGACGACTACTCGTTTTGTTTTTCTTTTGTTTTTCTTTTTGTTGTTTTATCTTCAATTCTTCATAATGGCTCATGATTTAAATCCTAAATAAAATTTTGCTATTCTCAAGGAAAAGGAGGCTACGCTCAATATCTTTGAAAGATGATAAATTTTCCACATCATTGCTCCCTTTGAAAGGTGTCGAAAATGACTTTTAAACACGTTTATATAATTTTCCTTAAACAGAAATAATCGAATTAAAATTATTATTTGCATGTGATGACACTATAAGATCCATATTGGAAACATTTTCAACCGGACACTGTTTTGATGTTGATGAAAAATGTTCCATATGTCCCATATAGCCATCAACAAGAAATAATCTAAATTTCCTAACCTCTTTATAATTTTAACCATTAACGGGGACCTGATGGCAGTCCCTCTTTTTTATATGTTGCCCCTTTTAAATAGAAATAAATCGCAAAAACGTTGGCATCGCTCGGTTAAGGGCGTAGACGGGCCCGAGTGACAAGTGTTTATAAATATCAGCATCAAACTCGCAAATATCCCATGGCAACGCCGATGTCATGGCTCTACTTGTTATTAAGCTTTCGCATCTCATAAGAAATTATTACTTTGGTGCAGCCACTAGATTGGGCAACATTTTAAAGGCAATCCTGATTTCTGGCAATGAAGTTGAACTATAGAAAATACCTTCTTTACGTGAAATTATTGCTCCGGTCATGAGGTTGAATTGTGGTAGAAACTGTCTCAAAGTGATTGGGAAAGATTGATAACACTGTGCTGTGAGGTTTTGGAATTAACAAATTGATAAGAAATTAACAAAATTCTGCTGAGAATAACATGCACACTACATAAAATGCATGTATGGGACTACACACAAATGTTCGGCCCGAACATTTCAACTTTTTTTTCTTTTCTTTCTTTTTTTTTTTGGGGGGGGGCGGGGCTGGTCATATTATGAGCAATTCTTTGCAGTGGACCTTTTTACTATAATATTCTACCTAAATACCATGAAAATACTTTGAAAGCTCACAATAGTTTTGTTCACCTTTCCCTCTACACCAGATTTTCTGTAAAGTATTATCAAGGCAAAGATATTTTGATTCTCGAACTTATGTTCGTTTTCATGATCTAAGATATTTCTTTTTCTTTTCCTTGGCGTCGTTAGACTTTTTATTTTAACCATCATCTTATATAAGGAAGCTAAATATATGCAACCATTCCGCAATGATAGTACCAACAACACGGATATGCATGTATGGGGCAACATATTCAATCATCATCACGACAGACCTTTACCTTCAACCTTCTTTGAGTACAGTGCGTCCCAGAAAAATCGAAACCGAGACGGATCGATGTTTTATCATAACTAATATTAGTCAAAATTCATAAATGACCCATCAATTTAAAGCTTAGAGTCTCCTCCTTCATGTGATAAAATCTATATGACTCATATGTCACGCATGAGTGAGTAAGAACAATTTGAAGAGAGAAAACAAAGAAGTCGTTTTTGCGGGCGTTATTTAAATTTCTCTTTAAAATCTACTTATTTAAAAAGTTCATTTCATGCCCTTTCATATGACACCATAACCAATAAAATTCTTTAGAAATATGAAAGTTATGATCACTTGAAATAGTGCTTGCATTTAAATAATTTCATTCAACAAAGTTGTTTGCACTAGGCAGAGGTAACAAATTAATTCATGCACGGATGATTGCCAATGAAAAGAACTGGTTAGTTAATGTTATTTACGCTAGCTGAAAATGACTGTTTTGCATAAAATTATTGAAATGCAGGCACTATTTAAAATGAGCATAACTTTCTTATTTCTAAAGCATATTTATTGGTTGTGGTGTCATATGAAAGGGCAGGAAAATGACTTTTTAAATGTGTAGATTTTAAAGAAAATTTTAGCTGCCGCCCGCCAAACAACTTTTGGGTTCCCTCTCTTCAAATTGTTTTTACTCACTCATGCGTGACATATGTTTCACATAGATTTTTATCAAATAAAGAGGAAACTCTAAGCTTTAAATTAATGGGTCATTTATGAATTCTTATTAATAAAAAGTTATGATCAATCTCGATTTCGTTTTTTCTGGGACGCACTGTATAATGTATCGATATAGTTTCGATAGCAATAATAAATTCATTTGGAAAATACTAACATTACGGAACTCAACTCAGATTGTACATAAATATTTTTACGGTTTTAATAATTTTAGGTGGTTTTTTTTGCCACATAAGCAAAAAGAAAAAAAAAACATTTATTGCACCCAGGAGCAATAACTGGCAACGCAGTGAATCAAAGTACTTGTTTCTTAGTTAATTTTGCGGTGCGTGTATATTGATAATAAGATTCATTTCGTTTAAAATTAACTTAATTTAAAAAGTTCATTTCATGCCCTTTCATATGACACCATAACAATAAAATTCTTTAGAAATATGAAAGTTATGATCACTTGAAATAGTGCTTGCATTTAAATAATTTCATTCAACAAAGTTGTTTGCACTAGGCAGAGGTAACAAATTAATTCATGCACGGATGATTGCCAATGAAAAGAACTGGTTAGTTAATGTTATTTACGCTAGCTGAAAATGACTGTTTTGCATAAAATTATTGAAATGCAGGCACTATTTAAAATGAGCATAACTTTCTTATTTCTAAAGCATATTTATTGGTTGTGGTGTCATATGAAAGGGCAGGAAAATGACTTTTTAAATGTGTAGATTTTAAAGAAAATTTTAGCTGCCGCCCGCCAAACAACTTTTGGGTTCCCTCTCTTCAAATTGTTTTTACTCACTCATGCGTGACATATGTTTCACATAGATTATATCAAATAAAGAGGAAACTCTAAGCTTTAAATTAATGGGTCATTTATGAATTCTTATTAATAAAAAGTTATGATCAATCTCGATTTCGTTTTTTCTGGGACCGCACTGTATAATGTATCGATATAGTTTCGATAGCAATAATAAATTCATTTGGAAAATCTAACATTACGGAACTCAACTCAGATTGTACATAAATATTTTTACGGTTTTAATAATTTTAGGTGGTTTTTTTTGCCACATAAGCAAAAAGAAAAAAAACATTTATTGCACCCAGGAGCAATAACTGGCAACGCAGTGAATCAAAGTACTTGTTTGATCTATTGAAAACGATACTTTATTTTAGGTTTTGTATTTTAAAACATTTACTCATACTTTTCGAATAGCCATATAACGCAAATAAATTTTATTGAATTGATAAGGTTTGACAAGAAAAATCATTTGATGCAAAGTCATGTTCAATTAACAATTTTATTTTTATTTATTCTTTCAAAAAATTAAAATTTTTATCATCTTCATGATATAGATTATTGCTCTCCAATTTTCCCAAACCTGCACGTACACCTTTTTTGTTAAATGTTAAAATAAAAGAGAAACGATTTAAATCAAGCCATTGAAAATAATTTTAACGGTCACAATAATAAAAAAAAACGAATTATTAAACATGAACATGTTTCGATCATAAAATTAAAAAGTTTAATGGCCTTTTCCTAACGTTGACGTTGTAAATTATATCACTACATTTTGAAATTTGGAAACCCACTGCCCCCACCCCTCTCACCATATTTTATAATGTATCACGACTTCCGGCTTTCATTTAGCAAGTACACATTTTCAACATTTCATAAGTTAGATGCATTTTGTTTGTCCAGTTTCGTTTAAAATTAAGTTTGAGTCTTATCATTTTGATTTTCTTAAAAGCAGCTTATTTATATGAGGCATGTTAGGGTTGATTGTCCTTTGATCAATTAAATTAGTTGCATCGTAAAACATTTAACCAATGTCTGTTGCCCATCTTATGTATAAGAATACACAGCACTGGATGTGCAGTCATTTCTAAAATGTTATCTGATATACAAATGCCCTGCTAGATAATTCTCAACGAGCTTCATGTTTACATTGGTAGTGATATGAAGTGATAGCTCGTGTAGAATTATTAATGTCATTAATATCAGTGTTTGTAATATATATGCGTGTACATGTACACACTTGTGTATAGGGAAGGTACTGTACACGTTGAAAGATATGAATCGGTTAAAAATTTCTCTGTTTCAAAACTTTGATCGGATCGGATATTAGTATACACCAATGATTGGTGAAATGTTTTCCCTTTTCCATTTTCTCTTTTTTCTTTTTAATTTTTGTCTTTATTTTTTATTTTATTATTATTATTAGTAGTAGTAGTAGTAGTAGTAAGTAGTAGTTAAGTAGTAGTAGTAGTTAGTAGTAGTAGTAGTAGTAGTAGTATTATCATCATCATCATCATCATCATCATCATCATCATCATTATTATTATTTATTATTATTATTATTTATTATTATTAACTTCCATTGTTTAAAAAAGTAAATATGAATATTCACCCAAAACTAAACCCTAAGGCATGAAGGAAACAAATAAACGAAAATACGACGTGAAAAGTTTATACTTGTTTAGGACGTTGCACAGTTGAAACCAAAACCATGACAAGTTCACCAAATTTTGCACAGAGTTACTTTGGTATCTATGTATGCCAAAAATGCAAAAAATAATATAGGTTCATGTGCTTGACTTTTTGCTACGGAACTTTGAAGTTGCCATATTTGGATGGCATGTAAAGTACGCGTAATTTAAGAAATTGGCCTCTGTTAGACCTCGACAAGTGCAACAAACAAGTAAAAATCGTCATTACTTTGTCAAAACCGTATCAAACTTTATCAAACCTCCCCCGATTTGTTACAAAGTTTATACAAGAATGGGTAACATTGTTTAAAACTGGCACATTTGTACTTATTTTTGAGCCAAGCGCCCTCATTGTGGCAAAAAGGGTGCGTAAAATGGCAAAAACCATATCTTAGAGGCTTGGAATCTACAAGAAAATAAAAAAAGTATAGTTTTAAGGTGCACTTTTTTTTTAAAACCATGACAGTCTCATCAAATTTTGCAAGGTTGTAGAGGGGATAATCATTATATATATGTAGAAAGTTTAAAAAAGGAGGGTCCAATGCTCGTTTTCGAACTATCGGCGCCCGAATACTCGCAAATCGGGGTGAAAAGTCACAAAAACGCGCCGAAAACGTCCAAAAAAGCGTGAAACATCCACTCTAAATTGCACTTGATTCAAAATTATGCTCCCAAACATTCAAATCCATGTCATTTTCATAAAAATTTGCAAAGGTGTAGAGGAATACGTACTCAACGGGTAGAAACATTAAAAAAGGGGGTCCATGTGCTCGTTTTTAAGCTTATCGGAGCCCGAATAGTTGCAAATTGGCTTGAAAACACCCACAAAACGCGCCGAAAACGTCAAACAAGTCGTGGAATCCAACCTATATTACATTTTGATTCAAATCATGCTCCTCGAACATTCAAAAGCCATGTCAAGTTCATCAAAATTTGCCAAGTTGTAGAGGAATATAAAACTAAAGGAGTAGGGACATTAAAAATGGGGGTCCATGTGCTCGTTTTTCAAAATATCGGCGCTGTAATAGTGGCGAGTCTGACTTGAAAAACCACCGAAACGTGCCAAAAATCTCAAAATATGACAAACTCTTATCTAATTTTTTCGACTTATTCAAAATCCTGCTCCAAACACATTTACAATTTATTTCACTATCCAGTCGCAATCTCTAGAATAACACGAACATTGCACCAACATAAATGCATTACATATCTCTGCAAGTAGGTAAATAATGAACAAAAAGAAGGAATAAATC
>CALNVZ010002100.1:42519150-42551694 GCA_940671915.1 Paracentrotus lividus
TGATCTATTGAAAACGATACTTTATTTTAGGTTTTAGTATTTTAAAACATTTACTCATACTTTTCGAATAGCCATATAAACGCAAATAAATTTTATTGAATTGATAAGGTTTGACAAGAAAAATCATTTGATGCAAAGTCATGTTCAATTAACAATTTATTTTATTTATTCTTTCAAAAAATTAAAATTTTTATCACTTCATGATATAGATTATTGCTCTCCAATTTTCCCAAACCTGCACGTACACCTTTTTGTTAAATGTTAAAATAAAAGAGAAACGATTTAAATCAAGCCATTGAAAATAATTTTAACGGTCACAATAATAAAAAAAAACGAATTATTAAACATGAAACATGTTCGATCATAAAATTAAAAAAGTTTAATGGCCTTTTCCTAACGTTGACGTTGTAAATTATATCACTACATTTTGAAATTTGGAAACCCACTGCCCCCACCCCTCTCACCATATTTATATAATGTATCACGACTTCCGGCTTTCATTTAGCAAGTACACATTTTCAAACTTTCATAAGTTAGATGCATTTTGTTTGTCCAGTTTCGTTTAAAATTAAGTTTGAGTCTTATCATTTTGAATTTCTTAAAAGCAGCTTATTTATATGAGGCATGTTAGGGTTGATTGTCCTTTGATCAATTAAATTAGTTGCATCGTAAAACATTTAACCAATGTCTGTTGCCCATCTTATGTATAAGAATACACAGGCACTGGATGTGCAGTCATTTCTAAAATGTTATCTGATATACAATGCCCTGCTAGATAATTCTCAACGAGCTTCATGTTTACATTGGTAGTGATATGAAGTGATAGCTCGTTAGAATATTTAATGTCATTAATATCAGTGTTTGTAATATATATGCGTGTACATGTACACACTTGTGTATAGGGAAGGTACTGTACACGTTGAAAGATATGAACTCGGTTAAAAATTTCTCTGTTTCAAAACTTTGATCGGATCGGATATTAGTATAACACCAATGATTGGTGAAATGTTTTCCCTTTTCCATTTTCTCTTTTTTCTTTTTAATTTTTGTCTTTTTTATTTTTTATTATATATATTATTAGTAAGTAGTAGTAGTAGTAGTAGTAGTAGTAGTAGTAGTAGTAGTAGTAGTAGTAGTTAGTAGTAGTAGTATTATCATCATCATCATTTCATCATCATCATCATCATCATCATTATTATTATTATTATTATTATTATTATTATTATTATTAAACTTCCATTGTTTAAAAAAGTAAATATGAATATTCACCCAAAACTAAACCCTAAGGCATGAAGGAAACAAATAAACGAAAATACGACGTGAAAAGTTTATACTTGTTTAAGGACGTTGCACAGTTGAAACCAAAACCATGACAAGTTCACCAAATTTTGCACAGAGTTACTTTGGTATCTATGTATGCCAAAAATGCAAAAAAATAATATAGGTTCATGTGCTTGACTTTTTGCTACGGAACTTTGAAGTTGCCATATTTGGATGGCATGTAAAGTACGCGTAATTTAAGAAATTGGCCTCTGTTAGACCTCGCAAGTGCAACAAACAAGTAAAAATCGTCATTACTTTGTCAAAACCGTATCAAACTTTATCAAACCTCCCCGATTTGTTACAAAGTTTATACCAAAGATGGGTACATTGTTTAAACTGGCACATTTGTACTTATTTTTGAGCCAGGGCAATATGGTTTTTGGTGGTGGTGGTAGTGGTGGGTGATGGTGAAGGTGGCCATTGTGGTTGCTGTTGTTGTTGTGTTGGTGGTGGTGGTGATGGCAATGCGGATGATTGGTGATGGAGATGGTGATGATAAAGATAATGGCCTGATGCGTACTATGTTCGCTGTGGTTGTTATGGTGGCATCTGTAGTTGGTTTTGGTAAGGGTATTTGGTGGCAGTTGTGGAGATATGATGGTAAATGTTGGTGATAAGTGGAGTGATAATGTGTTTGCGATTGTAATGATGATGCCAATGATGTGATGAATGGAGTAATGTTTGAGGGTGCGTGATGATCTTCCGATCAAGCTGAAGATGATGATGATGATGATGAGATATTGATGCATGAAGAGCATGATGCGTGATGGTTGATTATGTTAATAGGGCAATGATGTGATACTGATGATAATGCTAATGATGTTAGTGGCAATTGGGTGATGATTGATGTATGTCATGGATTACTGTACTCATGGAAATATTTGCGGTGCATTATTTAATTTTCGCGGATTTCGGGCCAAGATAGGCAAGCGCGAATTTAAAAACTACGAATATACGAGTATGCTTTCTTCATGCATGTTTTAATAGCTTCCAATTGCATTATAACTTATGCAGAAGCTAATTTTAAGAACACCAAGATATGTTTTGAGGCCCTCAGCTGCCAAAAATAATCACATGAAAATATCAGCAAATCACAGCATTACAAAACTCATTGTACTTGCACAAGCTGACTTGCTATGCGGGTCTAATTGTTCTTGTGTTGATCATGATACTAAGGCGTGACGTGTATAATAAATAGAGCAAAGACTCTATATAAGATATCGCAAATAATAGCTCTTCATTAGTGGCTCTTTGCCACTTAATGCTGCACTGAGAAGAAAAATAAAAACCAGTCATTAGATAAGCTCTCAATGGTGCGCTCAGCCTCTTTTTTTACTGAAAACCATAGACAGTCTTTCATCATGGCACAAATTTTCTTAGGATTCGACCATCGAAGCCTCCATGGTTCATAGAGAGTGCATCAAGAAATATGAAGTAAGTTGATAATCAATATATGAGGGTGATGCTACCCGAAAGAGTTTGTAAAAGCCGAGCGGTGTATACGCATCCAATATAAGTCAATCAAGTGATTCTGCCGAATATACGTGAATCGTGCTGCCGTAGCCTATATATCTCCCGCAACTTTTACAAGTTGTAATCCACAACTGTAGAAGAAAGATCATCAAATATAAATCATCGGCCGTGGCACCGTCTATAAACAACAGAAAATCTCAATAAACGTTTCGGCTTCAAACTTAACTTTTCCACTTCTGGAAATTGCACTCAGATCAGCAAAATTATGCTCCCGAGATGATCTATCTATCACTTATAATGGCCATAGCATCATTATTTACATAAAATCAACTCTTTGCTAAGAAGGTTTGGTATGAAGTTAGAGAATACACACGACTAATTTTTTTTCTTTCATACGGCAGTTAGAACATTAAAAAAGGGGCTCCAGAGTGGTGCTTCGGGTTTGTTATGACAGCTCTATACAGTGCAATTCAGGGCGTCAAAACTCCGATTGAATGACAGTCTTTTTCTATCTTTAATTGAGGCATTTGTAAGTAACCAATACCTAGCAACGACGAACCGAAAAAACGTACTAGAACAAGTTCGTGGAATCCAATACAGTAGCCGGTATATCTACATTATGCATCTCAAAATACTGAATGCGTCTTCTCGGAACAATTTCCAAAAGCGATCAGATTGTCTAAGTTCCTCTCCATCATCAGAGCAAATGTCAAAGTCTTATTGAGTCAGCAAAGGATCTAGGTATACTGGGCGCACATTAAGTATCTTTAAATTGAATATACTGAACTAGATCTACAAATATAAGCTATGAAGGAAGCGTATCCCGCGATTGTGCGTCCTTGAACGCTCTATTATCGACTTAGAGTTATCTCTATATTAGTGGCTTCACTTATAAATCAGCCCCGTGAAGGATATTCTCTAAAACCAACCTGAACATCTGTCTGCCGAGAAGTGACACCAAAATAATAAGCGAAATATTACTCTCTATCTAATTTCGTAACTTATTTACATCAGATAACTCTCTCCAAACCAATTTAACAAGTTCAGTCAATTATCTCTCTACTCTCGCAACCATCATCAAGAACATTGTAAATAACATACATAGACTACTTGTATGCGATGGTTTCTCTTATTCTATATATGCTATAACATTATAATTCGTACATCACAATAGGTACAGGATAAATTATCTTATGAAACAAGAAAGAAGGAATAAAGTAACTAATATTTAAATAAATCATGGTGGGCTTTTTAACTCTTTAACGCTGGACGCCCACAATACCTAGAAGAAGAACTAGATATATAATATAATAATACACATAATTGCGTGACATATATAGAATCCAATATATCGTGCCGCGCCAAGGATGCGCGGATCAAGATGCGCAGAACATAACTGTGCAAACGTCTAACATATAACTCACGTTAAATGTGAATCAGACGCGCCTGCAATGAATATATTGAGACAATATCTAATAAGATGCAAAGCCTAAAAATATTGTATATTAATTGCATGCACCCCAAGTTGACATTGAATATTGACGATATAAGTATAATGCGATAGTAACATTAATGTCAGTGCATGGGCGATTCTACCATATAGGCCTATCATAGCGTTCCATATGAATTTACCGAGAATTTTAAAGATTATATAACTCTGAATAACACCTAGGATATATCCCTCCGAAGATTAACTAGTGTGTTTATACGCCCTCTTTTATGATTCACGTGTAAATACGGTCGCCGAAATTCCCGAATGACCTGTTAAATAGATACACTTGTTACTCCGGCTCCATTGGTCTCACAATACTATTCCTTCCTACAGCATATTGTAGGTAGACATGGACTTAACTTGGCCCAAAATCCGCAACAGAACTAACATGGTTCTTATTACACCTGAATGTCTATCTTTCTTTTCTAGTTGAATGTATGTATATATGCACAACGACACAGCTCGATGACGATAGAAAGTATAAGAAAGAAGCATTATCTAAAGATATATAGTCCATATTTACCATTCTCTAAGGATGAAATTTATTCATCGAGCTGTCCGTACTACTACTAATGAACTTCTCCTCGCCACAGTTTCTGGGGCATTCTTCGTTTATCGCCGTCACCGGACACGCTGGAGAGAACTAAATGGCCTCACTATATGACATATCTACAAGGTCCAGCACATTTAGCTAACAGAAATAAACATATACTACATCCAGCGATTTATTCACTTTTATCCCTATCATAGTCAAGGACATGCGTACTTCCATGCCTGTTCATAATATAATCCTACCGAAGTGGTGTCTCCCATATCCCTTGCTTCTCTACTTGTTTATTAGGGAGGCCATCAAGTTGTCGAAAATCTGTCTCCTAGTAGCATCAGTACGATCAAACTCTATTTACCTCTACGGAGACGCACTCATAATACAATCAGAGGCAAATGATATACGTATAATATTCTGGTTATCAGCTTCGACTAATCCCCTCAGTATTGGAAACCACAGATAGTCTAGTCTTCATCGCCATGTTTTTATAATGTTGACATACTAAAATATTTATTATGTTAAATTGATGAATAGAAAAAATAAATCTTTAACAGAAAATACAGGATTACTTTTTCAAATTTGAAGTCGTCAATGGTTTAACTCATTGTCATTTAAGTTTGTGCAATGCTGGAAATTGCCGGAACCTATCATAATCAACACAGATTTTTTTTTTTTTTTTTTTTTTTTTTTTTTTTTGTTGTTGGCTTTGTTTGTTTCTGGTCTTTCTTACAATGAGAAAAGTGTGAGAGAAGTGGCTCGAGTTTTGTGTTACTTTAATTTACCCTGCACAACACGGAGGTTTTATCTTAACGACTTTAAAGGCATGGCCTACTTATAGTCCTGTAGTTTACCACGTATTAAAGCAATATCCCATTTAGCTTATTAAATGCGTATTCCAATCTAACATTGTGAAGTCCAACATTTATCTTTAATATACATATTATGTAATGATTTCTTATCGCGATATGCACAATCAATCAAACTCAATTTATCGTGATAGGTTAAATATAACCCACATATGGAACAATATATTTATAAGATGCATCGAGAAACAGATGAAAAAAATTATCGTACGCTTTCAAAATTATTTTATTTGTATTTAGGTTAGAAATATGACAGAATTTTTTTTTTTTTTTTTTTTTTTTTTTTTTTTTGCAGACCATGCCTCTCCTTTAATTTATTATGTTCAAAAACCTTTAAAATGTTCGGATTTTTGTCTTGCAGTGCAGTTGCTCTGACTCCCAGTAAAATTGAGTTGATACATACAACAAAAGTTTTATGTGAATTTAATAAAGTTTTTCTCAATCATTTTTGTGACAGTATTTCTCCAACGATTTTCAATTATCATTTAAGATGACTGGAGTATTTGCACACTGTGTTTCATTCGAATCCATGGAAAGAATAAAGACATCGAAACAAATTAATATACTAGTAGATAATATTTATGCTCTCACACCTTTATTTGAAAACTTCTATTTGGTGCGTACCATACTTGTGATACAGACTCCAAATCCACGCCAGACCAAACAAAATGTTTACATTTGGCGGCTCGGTTGGCCTATGGAAGTTCACACAGTTGGATGGCGATTAATCGCGGGCTATGTACATTGCAACATGAAGTACTTGGCAAGGCAATCGGACTCACTCTGGCCTGCAGCTAACTAATGTCCTTCCCTTCCTTGTATGTAACATCTCTCTGCTCATATTCCTTTGAGGAGCGTAGGGACGCACTTTGAGACCTGTTGAACCCGATCCAAGATGTGGACACATTGACGGGCGTACTATGACCGTGATTGTAAACCACTCTAGATGAGAACGCCAAGCATATGGGGATTCCAACAAGCAACTGTAGAGGGTGAGGTTCTGTTAGGAGAGACCCAAGACCAATTAACTCGGTGGACCGCTGAGCTAGCAGAAGAGAGGGGTGGGGTGTGGCTTTTGTCCACGAGAGAACATGATCGCCTGAGCAGCGGTCATAGACGTCCAGAGAGGTGCACGAGGGTAACAATTAACGATGGGAAGCGGGGCAAGGGGGGGTGGGGGTCAAGCAAACACAATCGATGAGTATTGGTTGGTGAGAGGGACGGTGCCATTATTTCAATAAACGTGAAATGTAGTTTACTCAGTCTGCTCCAAAAAGTACTGGAGAAGGGGGATTTAACATGTAAGTAGAGATAATACATGAATATAATGGTTGCAATACTCAAGGTGGGCATAATGATAATAAATGGAACTACTCAGTTGATGGCCATATTTTTAAGCGTGACGTGAGACACAAGAGCGATGAACCAGATGCACTCCACATATTGAAGGGAATGGATGAGGAAAAGAGAGGAATAGATGGCAAGAGGAAAAGAGAGGAAAAGGTGAGAGAAGGGGACGGTGCTCATTAAATATTTATGACTGGTGCATTTATGGGCTGGTAACAGAGATTATTATAGAGCTCCACACCTGTTAATTGCACTTCTTCATAGACGTGTGTTGTTTAAAAATGAGATGGCCAAAATCGTAAAATAGTTTTTATAATGACATTCTTCAAACTTGGGCTTTGCTGGTCATGTATTTTTTTAAGTCTTGTGAAAATGTTTAAGAGGTTTCCACTGCTCCCCCCTTTTTTAAAGGGGCTACAGTAAAAACAATACACTCTCTGAGCAACTAATTTTCTTCCAAATTCCGCTGCGGACAAAACTTATTATCCTCTAAATGTTCATCTGGACGGGTGATTGATGCCCTTTTCAGTGAACCGTTTGAATATAACAATCTGTTTAAAAATTATCCATAACTTCATTTGAAATTTTTGTTTGATTTTTTAATAAAAGACAATACGTCATCTTTGGTACCGCGTCGGTGGGGCAATTCTTTACGACTACAAAGCGTGCAGCCTATATACTTTGTAGTAAAAAAAACTTTCAGGTTAATTGTTAGCATTTCCCTCCAATATGCTGCAGATGGTCAAGCTGGGTATCCGATTTAAAATGCTGTATTTAGTCTGATTGCTGTAAAAACTTGCTTTCAATACTATGCCGCTATGTGTTACACACAAAGACAGGCTACGGTTTTTGATAAACAAATTAACAAGTATTTCTTTTAAAATTAGTGGCGAGGTGATAAAAAAATACACACAAAAAATAGACAAATTCTGATTCAACAAGGACTAGCAGGTATAATGCAAGATGAGGTAGATATCTTCAATAGGGAAAAACAGACTACCAACGAATACATTTTTGGGGAAAACGTTATGTTTTTTTTGGCTGTTCTTTAAACTCATTTCTTCATTTACTTAGAGAGTGTCGAATCCACGTACATCTAACGATGTGACAAACAAAAGAAGCGTTTAAACAATTTAAATCCTAACTCATGCGTCCATAAAGTGCAATCGATATGCCCATATTCTACAAAGATTGAGCCTATAAAGCGGGTACCCTTAATCATAATCCAAAATAATGCGAACTATATATAAGTTGGTTACATATTTTGGTAGAATGATATTGAGCGCCCTTTAATTGCGGATCTTCTATCCACCTTAGGTGTTTTTTCAATAGCGTTCTTATTAGTAATTTACAAACTTAATATCCATATACTCCCGGAGTTATCCTATGAGCCCGCGGCTAGCCTCGAAAGGTTCAAGATCGCATCACAGAGCAATTACATTCAAGGAATTGGCTTCCTCTCGTGCCGGTACCCAGGTTGCACAGCTTCATTATGCCAATTTTTTGTTCTTGTATCGCTCAACCAAGATATCCTGCGGCCAAGTGCAGATTATATAATGAGTACTGAGAGTAGTATAATATAGTTTTATTTTACCCAGGGTAGCCTCTTGAGATCTTTATAACTGATCTACCAGTGGGCCCTGCATTAAATACATGATATGTTTTTATCTTTACCCCCACACCACCTTGCACTACCAAATGGCAGCTATAGGTACCATTTCTATAAGTCTTAGGTTATGGGGGAATAGAAGCTCACAAACTTAGCTGTCATGAATGCCGCAGAGCGGTGACACTACCTTACGGAGCTTGTGTTAAACTGACCGCTAGCTCGTCTATGCTCCCGTTTGCAATAGCCCAGTGAGTTAAAATCTATATCATTCGACACTCGGGCGGGCATCTCCATTCACAAGGACTTGAATCAGTCCACGTTTTATGCTTACACATAACTTTTCTATAAAGCTAATCCTAGATTAATAACTGCATCTGATTGAACTAAGAGCAAATTTGATTCGGATAAACCATAGATCGACCCTGCCGATCACTATGGACTGCTCGAATCAGTAGCCAGTGATACACATACACCTTCTTGATCTTCCGTCATTCATGATTTCTCATTTCCATCTAGACGGGATGCAAATGTTTAATCCAGCGAATGTAGCAGTGTGAGCATGCAGATTTTTTCAAAAAAACAACAATGATAAAACGAATTAGCAAAAGTATGTCACGAAGAGCCACCCTCTTCGCCCCCTCCCTAAAAAAAAAAAAAAAACAACAACAACAACAACAACAAACAACAAAAAGACTGAGACAACATTACATAGCTCAAACATCCATAACCTTCTCGAGATCAGAGAGAACCTAACCATAAGTGTATCAATTTTAACGGCTATAAATTACAGACCAGGCATACTTCAACCCAATAAGCTATGCCAGTAAGTCGACCAAGGAGAATGAAGATATAAAGCACAGCTGTATCGCGCAACACTCCACTTGGCTAGCCATGTGATATCTCAAATCACAACCTCGCCCAACAATGGACCTATTTGGCGAGCAGGAGGATGAGCCATTGCCACAAGTACGATGAGATACCTTCCCGTACAAGATCCTTTAGTTTATACCGAACGAGATTCACTACATTATACGATGACACAAGCGTCGGGAGAGCCTTATTTCCTCCCGCCGAAAAATATTATAGACGGCGATAGATATAATCATATATATCGCTTCTTATGTGCGTACTCTCGTCTCATGCATTCATAATGTTGGCTTTGGTTTATTAAAGTGATGCCTGATAAGTAGATTCGTCTGCAGTCTGTGCTCTGGCGTCTCTGACCGGCCCAGCTCCCTTACTCCAGACCACGCCACAGAGGAATGATGCGCTGACTGTAGACCTGTGAGCGTAGAGAAGGGTAAGAAAGCAGAGGTGATTGTTTACTGGATGATTTAGTCAGGACGCTTATCAAAGACTAGAGCTGGCGAGTAACATAGAAATGAGTCTGGTTTCGACTGAAGTAAGGGGATTAGGCAATTCTCTTAAAACGCAGTAATCCCCTAAAGGAATAACAATTATTTGGTACTGATTCGTTCGGAAAAGGGAAATATAACCCAGAGTATATCGCGAACAGTTGTTATTAATAAAAACGCTTCAAGGCTCCTTGAGGAACACAATTTACAGCAATAATATTTGAATCGGTTTGATCGTTGTCATAGTGGGAATTAGTCAATCAAATTTCATATATACATTTTTATCGTAAAAACAGATCGAAAAGGATTTGAAGAGAAATCGTGTTTAGATTGTCAAGTCGAGTGTCTTAATTGAGCAGTGCGATAATGGGAGAGGCGAAGCACATTTTCAATTGAATCTGTTGCACTGTCTGGCATGGCGACATGTAATGACATGGATCCAAACCATTGGATGCTGTATACCGGTCATTGCTGATGCACTTCCACGCTCACATGAGATCTTAATGCGGCAGCGTACAGCGACAAACTCGCCGTCACCTTCGACGGTCACCTCCCATAGCTATGGATTCTCCACGTAAGAGATTCGATTGCAGCGGAGGTACCTTGCAGGGTACCATTCGCATGTACTGACGTGCAGTTGAGTTTATACGAGGATACCCTTTCTTTACCAAAAACTCTCAAGGGTTTGAATCGACAAGAAGTTCGACCAGAACCTGTGCGTGCGTTGTAACATGGGATCAATTCGCTAGGCTACTCGTTGAGGCACGTGTCCGTATCCTAAGCGACGAGTTGCTCGACCACCGCAACTTTGCATGGGTGTCGTCGCTGGACTACGGGAAGCTTTGTCTTAGAACGCTTAGCATTAAAAAGGCACTATTTTCATAAAATATACTGCAAACCCTCGTTTCTATTTTCTTCAATAACTTTGAATGAAAAGTTTCCAATGCGTAACCGCACATGCACTCTTTGGCTTGTGAGACACGTTGTAACGTCTATTGTTGCCAAGATTAGAGCTTAGATTATTACAGTGCAGACACAAGAAAAAAAATTGAAATTGAAATTTTATGAAAATAGCACTGATGTATATTGAAATGGTTTAGTGAGCTTTGATGTTTATTTCAGTCCATAACAGAGAGATCACTTACAATACTATTCAAGTATACGCGAAACGGATTGATAAGATGTATTTCTGTAAACGGTTGACTGAAGCGCACTTTTATGCTTAAAAAAATTTTGTAAGATTTGTCTTATAGTATATAAAATATACCAATTTTGAGCAAAAGCAACCCTTGCAATTAATTAGTCTTTTTTAATATTTGTCCCATATGAATAGAACCAGGCAGGACATGACCTAAACAATTTAATGGAATGCTCAGAAAAAAGGACTTTGTTCTACTTGTTGACAAAAACTTGGAAGAAAGTGTTTCTCACCAAAGCGTATCAAAATTCAGTGCTCATTCATCCGATTGACTAAGACAAGTACAACGTTTGTGATTACTGCGATATCTCACTTCGTCTCGCGACGGGATGAAAATAGTATTAAAGACATCTCCGATACTTTTATTCCGTCGCGGAGACGTCTCCGCTGAAAAATTTTCATAAACTTTCTCAAAGTAACTTTCCGCGACTCAAGAAACGTCTGCATTGACTGAGCGAAAATGTCTCCGCGACAGTTTTTCATAACTGTCTCCTAAATAACATATTTATAAAGTTCATTTCTTTTAACTCTTTGAACGCTGGATCGCCCACGAGCGCTGTATATTTTTCCATTGTGACGTATTGAATAATGCGCGCCAAGGATGCGCGGTCAAGATGCGCAGAAACATAACTGTGCAACGTCCTTAAATTGTTAAATTGTTGCGGCCTCAATAAAAAGCAATCAAAAACACTAAATTGATAAATGCACAAGTTAATGTAACGTACTAGTCATACTAATGCATGCATGCATGGTAGGCCTTTGTATGAAATAGTAGAATCACTGACAAAGCAAGATTATGTGGACGCCCTCTTTTGTTCACGTGTAATATCGCGATGACCGTGAACCTTCCTCCACTCGCTCCATGGTTATACATCATACAGCATATTGTAGGTAGACATGGAGAAGTGACATGTTTTTTTCGTGCTCTTTCTTTCTATTAATGATTATATTGCACAAGACACAGTCATGCGAAGAGTATAAGAAAGAAGCATTATCTAAGATATACCACATTTACCATTCTCAAGGGTTTTTTTTTTTCACTGTCGTCTACAGCTGAAGTGAACTCTCCGCCACAGATCTGGGGCATTCTTCGTTTATCGGTCACCGGACACGCTGGAATGGCAGTGCTATCTGTAAAAGGTCCACACATTTTGAAAAACAACCCAATCTCATTTTTCACTTTCATTCAAGCAAGGAATGCGATTGCCTGTCAATCACCGAATCTCCTTCTTGTTTTAGAGCCATCAAGTTGTCGAAAACTGTCTCCTAGTAGTCATAAGATCACATCTATACAGACACCTATACACAGAGATAATGACGATCTGGTTATCAGCGAACGACAATGATATGTTTTGGCCACAGTGTCTGTCATCGTCCATGTTTTTATAATGTTGAACAAATATTGATTTATTGGTAGAAAATTTAACAGAAAATTACAGATTACTTTTCAAATTGAAGTGTCAATGGTTGATCATGTCATTTAAGTTTGTGCAATGCTGGAAATTGGGAACCATCATAATCAACACAGATTTTTTTTTTTTTTTTTTTTTTTTTTTTTTTTGTTGCTTTGTTTTGTTTCTTGGTCTTTTCTATACAGAGAAGTGGTTGAGAGTGGTCGAGTTTGTGTTTACTTTTTAATTTACCTGCAAGCAACGGAGGTTTTATCTTAACGACTTTAAAAGATGCTTACATTTAGTCCGATTGCACACTATTAAAAGCAAATATGCCGCATATCGTTAGTGGTACATCAAATGTGGAGTCCAACATTGTATCTTTTAATATCAAGGATTTTATCAATGGCACAACATAAACTCAAATATCATTATGGTCTCTTTTAAATGAACTATTTGTAAGCGATGACAAAAGATGGAAAAAATTATAGGTAGCTATTCAAATTTTTTGATTTGTTATTTTAGGTAGATATTGGACGAATTTTTTGTTTTTTATTTTTTTTTTTTTTTGCAGACCATTTGCTCTCTACTAATTTATATGTAAACTTTTAAAATGTCGGATATTTTTGTCTGCGTGCAGTGCTGTGACTTCCAGTATTGAGTAGATAACTAACAACAAGTTTTATGTGAATTGTAATAAAGTTTTTCTCAATTAATTTTTGTGACAGTATTCTTCCAAACGATTTTCAATTTATCATTAAGATGACTGAGTATTTGCACACTGTGTTTCATTTCGAATGCCATGAAAGAATAAAGACATCGACAACAATGTTAATATACTAGGTAGATATATTATGCTCACACACTTTTATTGAAAACTCTATTTGGTGCGTACCCATACTTGTGATAAGACTTCCAAATCCACGCCAAGACCACAAATTTACATCGCGGCGGTTGGCCTGTAGTCCACCATGTGGCGTGGGCATGTACAGTGCACATGATGCGCTTTGGAGCAAATCGGATTGGCTGCAAACTGTCATACCTGTTATGTAACATCTGTCTCAACTTTTTGGACTAGGGACGCCTTGACCTGGGATGAGGACACACAGAAGCGAACATGACCGGATCTGTAAACCTCTAGAGAGAACGCCAAGCATATGGGGAGGTAAGAGCGGGACAATTGGTGGACCTGCTCAGAGAGGGGTGGGGGCACTAGGAACATGAATCGCCTGAGAGCTCTCCAGAGAGTACGGGTAACAATTAAATGGGAAGGGGCAAGGGGGGGGGTCAAAGCAACACAATCGTGAGTATGGAGAGGGTGAAATGTGCAAGAATTAGTACTGGGAGGGGGATTTTTAACATGTAATAAATACATGTATAATGATGGGAAATGATAATAATGGAACTACTCAGTTGATGGCATATTTTTAAGGTACGTGGACACAAAGCGATGACCAGATGCACTCCACATATTGAAAGGGAATGGATGAGGAAAAGAGAGGAAAGGATGGAAGAGGAAAAGAGAGGAAAAGGTGAGAGAAGGGGACGTCTCATTATAATATTTATGACTGGTGCATTTATGGTGCGGTAACAGAGATTATATAGAGTCCACACCTGTAATTGACTCTTCATAGACGTGTGTGTTAAAAATGAGATTGGCAAAATCGTTAAAAATAGTTTTTATAATGACATTCTTCAAACTTGGGGCTTTGCTTGGTCATGTATTTTTTTAATCTTGTGAAAATGTGTAAGGGAGGTTTCACTGCTCCCCCCTTTTTAAAGGGGCTACAGTAAAACAATACACTCTCTTGAGCAACTAATTTCTGCCAAAATCCAGCTGGGACAAACTTATGATCTCTAAATGGTTTCATCTGGACCGTTGATGATCCCTTTCAGTGAACGTTTGAAAAAATGTGTTTAAATACCTATCATTGATTTTGTTTGATTTTTTAATAACAATGACGTCATCTTTGGTACGCGTCGGTGGGGCAATTCTTTATCGACTACAAGCGTGCAGCCTATATACTTTGGTAGTAAAAACTTTCAGGTTAATTGTATGGTCAAGCTTATTCCGATAAAATGCTATTTAGTCTGATTGCGTTGTTCAAACTATCCGTAATTAACAAAGACACTTGAACAATTAACAGTTTTCTTTTAAAAGTCATGGTGGAGTGATATAAAAAAATACACACAAAAAAATAGACAAAAGCGATAAAGGACAGCAGGTATATGAAGATGAGGATGGACAGACAAACAGATATGTGGGGGCGATATAGAATGCGATGAGTCTGTGAACAAAGAGCGATATCATTCTTAGAACAAAAGCCCAAAAGCCCGCGAACTTTAGTTATGGAATGATGGCTGTCTCGATATTTAATGCAACCATCAGTATCAGCCGCGGATTCAAGATTGGAAAAATTAGGTAGGGGCGCAGCCAATTTTTTTTCTTGTATCAACATCTGCGTTAAATGAGAGGTTAGAACAAATGGGCGCAATCCTGATGTGTCCCCCGCCCCCTAAATCCTTCTTTCATCATTTTAAGAAGATCAACTGCCAAATGGACTGCATCAGTGGCCGAAAAATACTTCTCTATGATTTCTCAATTTCCATCTTAGCACAGGATGCATTTTAATCAGGATGTAGGCAGTGAGCATTGCAGATTTTCAAAAAAACAATGATAACCAATTACAAAAGTCATGCACCGAAAGCCCCCCCCCCCCCAAACAAAAAAAAAAGATAACAACACAACAACAGACAACACAACTACAAAAACAAACAAAAACAGAATTCAATCAAGAACATTAATTATCATATGTTTAACGGCTATATAATTAATACAGCATTAACTTCAAATAAGCATGACCAGATTCAGATGGAGAAGAAAAGTACAAAACACTTATGCAAATAAGGCAGCATGTTTTAATTCACAACTCGCCATGTCCTAGTTTGCGGAGATGACGCTTCCACAACATGGAGAACCCAAGGACAATTTGTCATAATCAGAAGACAGTAAAAACATGACGTCGGGAGAGCCGTTATTTTCCGCCAAAAATAGAGCATGAGTAACATTACGTCTGTGTATGTCTCATGTTCAGATGTTAGGCTTTGTTTATAAAGTGATGCTGATAATGTATCTGATCTGCAGTCTGCTCTGGTCTGCGGATGATGAGCTGACAGTAGGTAGAGAAGGGTAGAAGAGAGGTGATTATTAGGCTACAAAAAGGGGGGAGGTAAATGAATGTAGTCGGATAGAGGGGCAATATCTTTAACGACAGACCAAAAGAATAAATAAACGAAGGATTTAGGACTGATTCGTCCGAAAAGGGTATAAAGTAGCGAACATGTTGTTTAATAAACGTCAGGCTCCTTTGAGATACAACCAATAATTTGAAGTCGTTGCTCGGTGTCATAAGTGGGAATCATCAACATTTATATCATTTTACCACGTAAAGAACGACCGAAGGAATGTTGAAAGAGAAATCGTGTAGATTTATAGTCGATGAGCAGTGCGTATAGAGAGCAAGCACATTTCAATGGATTGTTGACTGTTCAGGGCGACATGTAAATGCCTATGGATATAAAACACTTGATTGCTGAGTATTGCGATGCTTCCCGTCCATGTCTTATGCGGCGGTCACAACTCGCCGTAACCCATTGACGTGCACTCTCCACTCACGATGGATTCCGTAGAAAATTCGCTTGCAGCGGAGGTACTTGTTCGCAGGGTACAATGACATGTCGGACGTGCAGGATAGTTTTTACAATGTAACCCTTTCTTTCTACCCCAGAAAAACCGCAAGAATCGCAGAAGTTGACCAGGACCGTCGGTGCGTTGATTACATGCAACGCTAACGCCAGGCTACGTTGATGCACGTGTTCCGTAGCCTACGACGAGTTGTTGAACCACCGACATTGATAGGGTGGTCGGTCGTGGACTACAGGGGAAGCTTATTAGAACGTTTAGCATAATAAAGGGATATTTTTCAAAATCCTGCCAAACCCTCGTTTTCTATTTTCGTTCAATAATTTGCAATAAAAAAAGTTTTCAAAAAGGTAACACGCACATGCCACTCTTTGGCTTCGTGAGGAACATTGTACGTCTATTGTTGACAAGATAGGTGTTTGTATACAGTGAAACATAACAGAAAAAAAAATTGAAATTGAATTTTTGAAAGCAGTTGTTAATATTAGAAATGTGTTAGTTGACTTTTGATGTTTATTTCAGCATAAAGAGTCACTTATATTCAAGTATAGCACGTATAAGTGGTTAGTTGAACGTTTGACTGAGCACTTATGCTTTTAAAAAAATTTTATTAAATTTGTCTATATGTATATAAATATACCATTTTGAGCAAACAACCCTCTGCAATTACTTAGTCTTTTTTATAGTTTGGTCCATATGAAATGATCCAGGAGGACTGACCTAAAACAATTACATGAATGCCTCAGAAAAAAGAGTTCTACTGTGGCAAAAACTTGCGAAAGAAAGTGTTTCTCATTTTCTCACCAAAGGTAATTCAAAAATTCAAGTGCTCAGTTCATCCATGATAGCACAGTACAAGTTTGGTATTACTCGATTATCTCACTCGTCTCCCACCGGCATTGAAAAGTATTAAGACATCTCCGGATAAACTTTATTTCCGTTCAGCGGAACGTCTCGTGACAATATTTCATAAACTTCTCAAGAGTACTTATCCGCGACTCACAGAAACGTTGCATTTGACTGAGGAAATGTCTCCGCTGAACAGAATTTTCATAACTGTCACTCCAAGTAGTTTCAAATCTGTCTCAAAAGTATCGTTTCAAAGTAGTTTCCTTTCTCTCGCGAAGTGAGATAACCACCTCTTATCTTCGTCATAATAATAAACATTAAATCCCTATCATGTTAGAACACATGAGACATGATACAATCTAATATGGAGGCTTCAAAGTTGGGATTTACTCTTTCTTGGGAGCCGACACCTGTATGCGAGAAACAGACTGTAGTATGACAGAATCGCGACCAAATGCTCAAACCCGCTTTTGGTCATCTTTGCAATAAAGGAGGATGTTTGTTGCAATAAACGAATTCAAGTTCACAGGCTACATACCGGCGATACATAAGTTTTTTTTTTTTCGATACCAAGGTTTTATTGTGTGTCAATGCGTCTAGTGTGCATAACACTGACCTTAATAAACATTGCTCGATATCGATCATGGATATATAAAAGTAATAACCTATTCCGCCCCATTCTTTTTATGATTAGTCAAATCAAAATTGCTTCTTTATGTTTTACACCAAAGGGGGAAATGCTTTATCGGCTAGGATTGCTTCTAATTGACCGTACGTTCTCAGAGGAGAACTACGTTCTAGGTTTGAGGAGAACGTTACATTTCCCCAAAAATGGCGCTTGTAAGATTTGAGAACGGGGAGCTTACTCTTGAGCTCAGAGCGATAAAATGCCTCGATTGTGCACCACGAAACTCGTGTAATTTAAAACGCTTGCCAGCCCGTTTCTAAAATACTAGTTTTATCACCCTCTCTTTTCCTTACTAATCAGTCATGAGGGGTTTGGGGTGGAGCTATTTTGAAAATCTGAGCCTTTCAATAAGATGCTAACGTTCTAGATTAGGCTCCTGCGTCTTCAGCGAAAACACCTACTAGCCATTTCGCACTGGAAATTATTTTCGTTTATTTTTAACAAGTATTTATTAACACTGTCTATTGCTGATAATGTTTTCGAACTCTTTATAATCTCCGTCTTTTTTTGTTTGCTCGTTTATATCAAAATAAAAGACTAACATTCAAGCTTTAAAATCAATAAATCGGAAATTGTAGAAAAATCTACTCTTCGTAAAAATTTAGCCACCTGCATATTTAGGTTTATTTATTCATACAGATGGGAGTACCTGTTTTTGGTATATCTAAATTTTAGGATAATATATGCTCATGCGTCCATTAATGGCTTTAATAATAGGGCCTAATCAGTAATGTAGTTGTAACATTAGATCCCGATACAACTAAGGGTGGTATCTCCTTCTCGGAAATTCTTTGAAACTACTTTGAGACGTTTTGGGACTAATTTGAGCGGTTTCGACTACATATTGAGACGGTTTTGAAAACTTGGCAGGAGACTCGGCGGAAGACGTTCGAGACGTCTCATGCAGTCCCGCGCGAGGTTTCATGAGTTTCGCGGAAACTACCTTTGAGAGGTTCTTTTGAACTGCATTAAGACTAGTTTTTTTAAAAAGTATCGGAGACGTCTGCTATACCTTTTATCCGTACTCTCGGAGACGATTCCGGCCGCTGTAGTGACGATACCTATCCTAGACAAAACGACTCGTTTCTTTATCTTTCCCTGATTTTCTTTCTAATTCGGAAAACACGCCGCCCCCCCCTAAAAAAAAAGCGTTTGGTAACATCTCCTGGCACCAATTCTCTCTCATGTGATATGATAAAATTACACCCACAGATCAAATGATTTTCATCATTTTTTTTTTATATTTATTATTGTTATTATTTTATTACTAATTGTTTTATTTTTCTTTTTGTAACATGTCATTATTTATTTATTCTTTTCGGGGCTAAATTAATTCATCAGCATGAATTTGCATTGGGTCAGTCGATATTGCTAACAACGGTAATTCATCAAATCAAGCAATCTATCGAATTGGCCTAGCGCCCTCCATCGGTTGATATTGCCTTCTCGATATCGAGAAACAAACATTCTGTATAGATCAGTTAGTATTAGTTCAGTTATAAAGTTCACAAAGGAAAAGCGAATGAAATAAGCTGGTTTGCACAGAGTTACTTTTTGGTATCTTATGTATGGGCCAAAATGATATATGAGTCATGTACTCTGTTTTTTTTGTTTTTTTTTTTCTAGCGGCAGTTGTCATACTGTAGGATGCATTGTAAAGTACGCAGAAATGAAGAATTTTGGCCTCTATTAGACTCTGCAGATTTTAACAAACGAGTTAAAATCAACCTTTACTTTGTCAACCCAGTAATCAAACTTTATTAAACCTTCCTGATTTGTTGCGAAGTGTATACCCAAAAAACTGGATATCATTGTTTAAACTGAGACATTCTTTGTACTTATTTTTGAGCCAGCAGCGCCTCGATGTTTGCCTAAAATGGCGTGGCGTACCAATGCGAGAATGATGCTTGGAATCATACACGATGATTAAAGTAGTTGAAGCTGCACTTTATTCAAATCCATGTCAATTTCATCGAAATTGCAAGTGGTAGAAGGTCCATGTGCTCGTTTTCCAAAATAGCGGCTTCGTAGTAGTGGGCGAGTCGATTGAAATCACGAAAACGTGGCAAAAACAAACAAAGTATGAAACTCTGTCTAAAGTTACTGAATGGTTTCAAAAATAGCTCCGAACATTCACAGTTCAATTGTTTATCCATCGATCTTTAGAATAACACGGGACCCACAACATAAATGCTTTAACATATCTTTCTAAGTAGGTAAATAATGAAACAAAAAGAAGGAATAATACGCATTTTTTTATTAAGTTTCATTTCTTCTAACTCTTTGAGAGCTGGATCGCCCATGAGCGCTGAATATTTGTTGCATGTTATGCTTACAGTCAACAGACCTTATGTATAGTTACATTTTTGTTGTTTTAATCTTTTTCATTATATACTCTATCATTTCTTATGATATTGCTCTTTGTTTTATTGGAAACGAATTCCATTATTCACTGCTGATTGACGGGAATGCATCCTTGGGGATCCGCACAAAAAGAATTTTTTTGGACGCATACCAGACGTAACTCCACGTAAGTGTCTGTGTGATGTAGCATTAACGCTTATGCCTCGCAGTCAACACACAACTTAGTTTAGTTACGTCCGGTTGTCGTCCAATTATTTTTTTCTGCGGATCCCACGCCGCCTTCCTCGGTCATAGTCAGCTAGTGGAAATAGTGATAATATCTGTTCATTCAAATAAACAAAGAATACATAGAAATGATTAGCAATAGAAGAAAATAACGATTAACAACGAAAACGTAACTATACGTAAGTGTCCTGTGTGACTGGTACATAAAATCACGCGCGGGTCAAGAATACGCAGTAAACTCGTTTCGCAGCCCCCGTCGCTAACTGACGAGTCAGTAGACATATTTGGTGAAGTTTGAAAATATCTATACATGACAAATTCGTGGTCAAAATACCTTTATTTGGAATTCAACTAGCTATTGAATCAAAAATCTTTGAAGTTTCTCTTCGAATTGGTTTGACATCTGCAATGTTATCAACATTGAAGTAATTCAACGAATAATAAGCAAAATACAGGAAAATTTGGTCCATCAGTAGATTTCTCGTGCGTGCCCTGTCTTCGGCCACAGAGTTAAATACGTCCTTCGCACGGTAAAAACATGACGTCATGAAAATGGCAAGCGATGAGCACCCAACACTATGAAAGAGGACAGCGGCAACGAAAATTTCATTTTGGTAAGTAAGAAGCTCTTATATAATTCAGTTTACAACGGCACCGTATCTTGAAATATCATCATGGCCGTCAAATTACATTTAACATTAATTTCATCATATTTACCAGTAATAAATCACCTGATCGCTCAATGCATCGGGCTGGTTGTTTACTGTAAATGGGTGGTGGAAGTACAGCCGTTCGCCTTCGGCAACGGGGGCTGTTGTATAGTTAGATTTACGCAGGAACATAACTCGTGCTAACTCCCCTTATCGTGATATCATAGTTCATTGAGCGATAAAGTCACATGAATAAATCGGGCTGATGATCGTTCTCAGTTTTTGGCAAACGGTAATTGTACTTGAATCTTCCTGTAATGCAGCTGCCCTTTGATTGGCCGTGAACTATCGTTTCATTATGTTTTATATGACTTTTTATGTTATTTTGTTTGTTGAGGGATCTGTTTTGGTGTTTGTTTGATTCGTTTTGTTCTTGTTCGTGTATGTGTTTTTTGTTTGTTTTGTGTTTGTTTTTGTGTTTTTTGTTTGTTTGTTTGTTTGTTTTGTTTTTTTGTAAAAATTGGGAAAGGGGAGTGGGTAAAGGAAAAGCGTGAGTATCTGTCCCCAATATGTTTCTACATCTAAATGATATATAATTTGATTCTGAATTAATATTTGATTTTGAATAAATGAATAAAGAACAATACAAAGGAACAAAATAAAATACTTGGGCAAATCCAACCTTTACATTCAATTCACTTGAATAGCAACACATTATAATATCCATTATTATCATAATCCAATCCTGGGGCGAGGTAATGAATTACATCTTCACTTGATTCACATGATCTTTGATCACGACTTGCTTTAAAAGAAAATAAGGGGATTTTTTTTCTTCTCTCTCTTTTTTATGATAAATTGACTTTTTTCCCCCAACCCCCCCAATAAAAAATTTTTTCCCAAGTTTATGGTATTTTTTTTATTGTATATTGTAAATTTGCAGTCTCATATTTTCTTACTTTGGAGTTTACCTAGTGGGTCAGTCTGTCGTCAATGCCCTGCAGGCCTCCCCTCCTCCCCCTAGCTCCTATCGCTGTGATACGCGCTTGCATTTCTAACTCTCTATGTACCTTCCCCCCCTCAGCTTCACCTTCCACAATTTATTTACTATGTATTTATTGCAATAATTCTGAAAAGAATCAGAAGTTGTTCTATTGCTCTTTTCCACCTCTATCAAGGTGTACCCAACGCTTCCCGTGTTGCATTCATACTAAGTCACTATCAGATGCAGAATGTCGCAGTACCAGGCAATAAGATTTACATTATTGGTAATGGCAAGTCAATTGTTGGTTTCGGGTCATGGTTTCACCAATGTGACTGAGGCATCATATCGGAACTGCTTTCCGTGTTTGACGAGCGGAAGCGCGAACGTCTCTCAGGATTCCCAAGGTCCACCGGTCTCATCGGAGGGTTTAACACCGCGCCACCGACCAATACCTATCCATAATAGGTAACAGTATGGATAATTTCTTTTTTCTTGTTTCAGTCATGAGGGATGAAAAACGGAATTTGGCTTTGCCCATTTCATTTATGAAACAAAAACAAAACCGCAAAGCAAAACACGTGTTGTGATTTGTTTTTGGAAACCAAAATCAGAAATCAAAATTGCAACACGTTCTTCTGTGATTTTGTTTTTGCACAGAAAGACCAATATTTAAGGGTGTGCTCTACGTCAAGAATATAACTAGGGCCTAAGCTTAGTCTGCAAGCACAGACTAACAATTTGACACTTAAACAATTTCAGTCTAAGAGTAGACTTTGTGGCTACAAATTAGGCTATTATCTAGGCCTTGGACGGGCCTTATGGCAGCACATATATGGGGGGGGCTGTGGAGACGGGCTGTGGACAGGGGGTGGAGGTGGGGGGCTGGGCGGGTGACCTTGGACTTCCAGCGGGGAGCATCCCATCCCCCCCTGCACAGTTTGGGCTGATATCATATAACGACTTTCTTCTGCCTCTCTTCCCCTTCTTCTCTCTTTTTTTTTCCTTTCTTTTTGTTTTTTGGCACGGGGGGGGGGTGCAACCCCTAACCCCGTCGATCCACCACTGACATCCTATAATTTGTAGAACTGTTTTGCAATAAATTCATCGAGGTGGGCCTGAAAAGAAAAAAAAAGAGTGGGAAAATAATAGTTGGACCGAGTTGATGCTTAAAACGGGGGACGCACAAGTGATAGTAAACCTGTTTCGCCCCCCCCCCGGAAGACGCTCACGGGTTAGCTACGTGTCGTGGGCTACTGACTGAAAAAGAGAGGAATGTGAGCTTTTTCGTGTTTCATCTTATTTTTTCTTACTTGTCTACTTTACCTTACTTTTTTTTTTACTCAGGCGGGATCCAGGATTTCAGGGGGGGGGGGGGCAGGCGGCGTAACCAGGTTTATATCACTTGTGGCGTCCCCCGTTTAAGATGCAACTCGGAGTGCCACTATTTATTTTTCCCTCTTTTTTTTCTTCTTTCAGCCCCCTCGATGAATTTATTGCATGAACAGTCTACATAATTACATGAGATTCAGTGGTGGATTCGACGGGGTTAGGGGGTGTGCACGCCCCCCCCCCCGGTGCTAAAACAAAAAAAAACTAAAAGAACAGAGAGGGAAGAGGGACAGAAGTGAAAGTCGTTTTATATGATGATCAGTCCAAACTGTGGGGGGATGGGAATGCTCCGGCTTGAAGTCAAAAGGTACCCCGCCCAGCCCCGCACCTTCCACCCCTCACCCCTCCTCACAGCCCGCCCCCCCCCATATTGTGCTGCATAAGGTCCGTCAAGCCTAAGATTAGGCTAATTTGTAGGCTCAAAGTCTACACTCTAGACTAAAATGTGTTTAAGTGTCAATTGGAGTCCTGTGCTTGGCAGACTAATATTAGGCCTAGTTATATTTTCTTGACGTAGAGGTACGCTCTTTTAATATTGGTCTTTGTGCTGTGCAAAACAAAATCACAGAGGCGTGTGTGCGATTCTTGTTTTTCTTTGATTTCTGTTTCCAAAACGGAAAGCACAACACGTGTTTTGCTTGCGTTTTTGTTTTGTTTTTCAATGAATGGCAAAGCCAAATTCCGTTTTTTCACCCTTGCATGACTGAAACAGAAAGATTGATTATCCATATGTACTTGATTATCATCTCTTCTCGCTTCAAGGTTTCGAAATCTGATTGATAAGGACCGGATTGATTTCACATGAGTCGGACTGGATGCGGGGCGCGCGTTCGGGATAAATAAAAGGGCGGCAAGTCACGATCCATTTTTGGGTTACTTCCGTTGACATGTTTTTTTTTTGGGAGACGGGCAATGCTAAGCTACACTAATAGTTTGAACATTGTTCATACAACAGAAATAAATTCCACTAGAAGAACATTAAAAATTTTAAGCTCAGATGTCTGATCAAATGTATAATCACAAGAACATATATATATTAAAGGCCCAAGTATAGTTTGTTGTTGTAGAGAAAATTCTAATAATTGTCCCAATAACATATCAATACATGGGCAAGTCATATAACCATACACAGTGCCATGCATGTCTCTTTCATGTATATGTCATAGTTAGCATACAATGGGGAGATATTCAATCAAAAATGAGGCCAATACTCCTTACACTCTCACCCAGAACTCTTGGGCATCACCACTGGCTGACTGGTATGGCGTGTGGCATTCTGTGTGTGTATCAGTCTGTGTAATCAATAGCATATACTTTTGGCGACACAAACCCTGCACATTGCAAAGCTCTCCCCCCCCCCTCCCCCCCTTCCCCCCCCCCCCCCCCCCGGCCCCCCGCCCCCACCCCCCACCCCAACCCCCCAAGTGTGCACACTGTTCTAGGCACGGCCCAGAAACAAACCGATTTAAGTAATATATAGATATAGTAGAATTCAGGTCTTAGAGAGTGGATTTTAAATAACTCAACCCTTTTCTGACACCCCGAGCGCTTACATCTTGAGGTATTAATTCAGATTATTTCTGCTATGGCGAAAGTAAGAGAACAAAAAATATGTTCTCACAAAAGAGCCAATAATATACATGAGTTTAAGCATTCCAGTATCTAAGATAAAAATAACTGACAGCAACAATAAAAACCTCTCGTAGATTTAAATTGCTTCTAATAGTTCATTAACAGAAATTGGGATAGTATATAAGTATCAAATTTTTGTTTACAAAATAGATAATAGAGATGCCTTTACCTTTTTGTCAAAGTGGACACTATTCTATGAACAAGGTTAGTATAGCCCTATTTTTACGACACATCCAGTCAATTCCAATCCACTATATACACCACCACCATAAAACAACAAACTACCCAACTTCTCCCCAAATACAATTCTGTTAATGGTTCGCCCGCCATTCTTTTTTCACTGAAGCGAAAATATCTACTCTGTGTTTCACGCTGAGATCAGTGCTGAAGGAGAACATGGATAAGTAGAACCTAACCCGCACGCGCTGATCAATGGAATGGTCGTTTTCTTCAGCATTCACACAAATTTATCTTAAAAATAATATATAGATAGAGATTTTTAGATATAATATAGATTTGTGCCTCGGGCCGTGGTAGGGAATTTTTTTTATTTTTATTATTTATTTTTATTTTTTTTTAGAGAAAGGGGGGTTTAGGGGATCAGAGTAAACACCACTGTATTTCAGTGTGCGTGTGTGATTATGTGTGTGTGTGCGTGTGTCGTGTTGCGTGTGTGTGTGTGCGTCCCCGATGTGCGTATGTGATATTGGGTAAAGATAGAGAGATGTGAGTGTGTTGTGTGAGAGATAAAAGTGTGTAGTAGAGTTCTGTGTGATGTGTGTGGCATGGTGTGGTGTGTGATGGTCGTATGATGTGTGGGTGGGTGGGCAGAAGCGGACAGACCGACGTCACCAATGAAAGTACCGGGCCCACTGCGTAAACATAAAAGAGGCAGCTTTTGTCCAGAGCGATCTGGAACCCAGAGAAAATGCATTCATTCGGTTTTTCTTGGATCCGCGCCTGGTGGGTGTGTGTGCATGTGTGGTGTGTGTGTGTGTGTGTGGTGTTGTGTGTGTGATAGATATAGATAGAGATGTGTGTGATGCTGTCGAGTCGGGCGCTACGGCACTCGCGCTCGTGTGTCTGATGCGTTTTTCCTACTGACTCCTTCGACGGAATTGCCGTGACTCTGATTTCCCTATTAGGGGGGGGGTGTTTGAAGAACTGTTCATTTCCTTTTGATATAATATATAGATATACACTGATAAAAAGGAAGTAGGACACTAGCGATATCATAATATATAACAGAGAATACTGAAATCCTTAAGAACATGAAGAATAGAAGACATATAGAGAAGATTGGCAATCCTAAATGGGATTGACAAAGACATAGCGCGGGAAAAGTGGGGGAAAAATCCTGAATGCCTAATAAACTCACAGACATCACACATTATGGATTAAACACACTGCGAATAACATATGGCTTATGATTAATAATCATTAATTAACATGTCAGTACTTAAAAGAATAATATATAGAGAAATTCTATAATATATAAGAGACCGGAATATTTTGACGTAGATATAACCTTTTAATTAAAAGAAAACTTGGCTTATATACATAGATAATAAATATTAAATGTCCAGTATATAAAAGAATTAAATGGGATTCGTAATATTTAGACCGATAAGTTTGATGTGGAATTGCACAGTTTAATAAGAGATATAAAGAGATATAATAGTCCTTCTCCAATATTATTTCTTAACAATGGACATGAATTAAATTGGCACTTGGGCTAACTTTGCATTTCAGTCATGTAATAACTGCTTTCCAATTCGCATTTTAAAGACAGATAGATGATATAATTATTTTATTGTATCATATAGTGTAATTTCACTCTCCAGAATTAATATCGAATTGGGCGCAACATTTAATATATCAACATGTTGTTTGTTTTTTAAAAATTTAGCAAATGGGAAAATGCAGTGAGTGTTGGAGACTAGAGGCGTGTAGGGCAACTTTCGTACTCAAATAAAGAGGCGCGGTTTATTTTTGGAATGTCCTTCTTTATGTTTTACTCCCGAGATATATATATATATTATATGATATCTACACCATAGATCCTTTCAAGAATGTGACTCTAATTCAAGCCTATCAGATAGAAATGCTATTTGTTGAGATGATGGGCGATTCTTTCCTGCCCCTCATAATTGAACCGAATCATAGTTTTCTAATATTTTGCATGACGCTCAATAACCATAGGCAGCTCAAACTCTACATTTTTTTCACCTAAAATTTCTCATTGTCACAACATTGTTGCGCTATTCAGTAAATTTTTAAAAAATGAAAATAATATTGAGGAAAAATGCATTAAAAAGTTTAAATAGTATTAGCTATAAATTTTGATATTTTGGATAAACCAAAATTTTCATTATCGAATCTTTTATTTGATCGTTCGATCAGATTCGCCATAATATAAATTTCTCAAGGTTACAAAATGGGAAAGGCAATTTTTGCATTAAAATAAGGAAAAAACAACAATGTCGACACAAGAGGCCGCTAATCATTGCTAGGACTAAGAAAACAGGAGAACTTGATCTATTGATGTTCTTTAATGTTGGCAAATTCCCCAACGGTTTTTAACCATGCATTAATTACCTACATAAAGAAATCTAATGAATGGCAAGATATAATCGCAAAAAATAAAATAAAATTAAAATGGTTGTATATACATGAAAGTCCCGAATTTGGTTTTGAAATGAACAAAGGTAATGAAATGGCATATAAAGAAACTGGTCGGCCACACAGTGCCACCGGTATAATTAAGATTGAGCTACATGTATAGCTAGAGAATATAGAGAGATAATAATTTGGATATACATGAAAGGTAAATATATATATATACAGCACAATAATAATAATAATATAAAATAATATATCGAACTCCTTGACATCATATGATATTACAACTAGGACCCCCCATACAGTTTTTGTCATACCCCAATCTCAGTGATGCAGGCGACGAGTTGTAGATGAATTCCTGGCTGTCATTATTGTGATGAGACATATTCTCATACATCGTCCTGCTGAAACTAGGACAGAGATAAAAATAACTCATGATATTAACATCTTCTTTGTTTCCAGTGAACTCTAACCGCTAACCAAGATATTCACGTGCAAAATGCCATCTGGTTCATTTCTGGTCTCATAATCAGATGCGAGATCCATTAGCAACAATACAATTGAAAATAAGATAGAGAGATAGAATATATAGAAGGGATCGTGAGTTTTTCATAGCAAATATGTTCAACATTATATTACACACTTGACTACAATACTAAGAAAGAATTTTTATAAGTACATACTAATTGTGTCAGTATCGGGTGGTTTATGAAAATAAGAAATAATAGAATATTACAAATCTTGCCACCCAGAAAGGATTGAACCCGGCAAATCAAATATATAAAGAAATAGCCTGGGATATTCTCTCAAATAATAATATAGAGATAAGAACATATCTTTAGGGACAAGGGAAGTTGCAGAAAGATAGTTTAGTTATAAGTCCAGATAGAAATAGATGGTGGGATAATCCAAATAATAGATAGATTTTGTCTGACTTAATTTATAATTCCATATGCAGATCGAAAAGTCGATCTAAAAAACAATGAATGAGTTTACTTTAAAAAAATAAAAAATAAAAAATAAATAATTGAAATTCACTCCATGAACCAACATAAAAATAATAATGGGTATAATTTAAACATGTTGGTAATAGAGTTCAACCTCATTAAAGGTCGAGGTAACCATCATTCGAATTCTCCTACGTCCGTTGTCGATCGTTGGTCGTATAGTTAATCTATATTCGAAAAAGAGAGGATGAAAGAGACTGTGCCAATTTTTCGCACATGGTTTAAACATATATCATGATATAATTATTAACGTACTATTGATATAGATAATATATAATATATATAATATATATAAAGAGAATTGAAAATGCTTTATTATTATACCGGACTGGGCCATATACTTCATATTCAATAATCAACCGATTTTTGTGTTTTTGGTTGATCTGTCCTTTTCTTCTTAAATTCTTGATTTTTTTATCTTTGTTACATAGTTTCAATATAACTTGGGATATCATCATTTGATAATAAGATAGACATATACAACTTTTTCTTGTTGTTCATGGCAATACACTATCCTAGATAGAGAGATAGATGATAACAATAACGTATTGATGACTCGATATAAATGTGAGGAAAGGATTTTCATTCAAGAGAACAGTATGACATGCCACTGCTCGACAATCAACTTCTTATTTCATCGATATCAAGATCTGATTATTTGAAAGATTCTTTGAAATATTGATGAACAATTATGTTCCTAGAGAAGCCACTTTGGTTATTGTCAATAGATATATAATGTTATAGATAGATATAAGTTATATGGTATCATTGCGTAATTTTCAATGTGATTCTCTATTACTAGTTCATTATAACATAAACACTGGAGGATCGTCTACAATCATGATTGTAGGGTTAACACTATTATCTTTAAAGATATCTTACTCTAAAGGTCCATTGTACATGATACAACTAAAACATTTGAAAAATATTGTACTTCCGATTAATACACCACACATGTATCTTATCAACAAAAATCAATTGTTGGCTATCCAACTTGCACGCAAGTGATGTTGATAATAGGATTTGTAGAATTATATATGATAATATATATAAAGGTACGTGTGACGAAAGGAGATTTTGCAATGATTCATATGATACAGAAATCTTTTCTTTAGAATACAGAGGAGGTTCTTTTTTAACAAAGATAAATACATCTATTTATTATGTTGAGATGATCTAGTCATCCATTGCCTCAGGACTTGCTGCGATGTAAGGTATAACCCCGTCCCTCTCGCCACGGCTGCCACAACTAACACCGAGCGTTTGTGACACGTGCCGTCACATCGGTCCTCCCGATTGACCGCCTGCCCTACTGGTACTCACGTCACATGTATTGGTAGCAGCCGCGTATTCATTCCTTAAGCTCCCCTTTCATCTCTACCATCCGCCCTATTTAGATATACTGAGTCTTATTAAAGACTCCATTGTTGCTGAGGCTCTGGATGTCGCACAGAGCTACTGTGGTTTGAAAGCAGAAATACGTCAAACGGGGGTGACGTGACTTGATCACGAAATTATCCTATCAATATTCGTGATTGGGATCATATATGTCAGAATCCACATGGGGCGTTAACTTTGGATTTGGCTTGATTTTTATTACTAATTACGTTATTTGAGAACAATATCATACTTACATTCATTAAGTGTTTAATAGCACCTGCTGTTTTCTAAGCGCTGGTGAGATAGCAACGCTAACATCCTAATCATTACTGGATTTGTATTGATGAAATAAGAATTATTTGATTGAAAGAATAATTTGCAATGGTTTGAATCATGCAGTATCTTATACAGCTTATTACCAGTGGTATTATGAAATTTTACAATTTGGCTTTCGTGGACCTCTCCTCCTGACACAAAGACATGTATCGTCAATGTTTCTACACTAGAGTAAACAAAATGCGTCATCTTTTAGCGGAAATGCAAGGATTGACTCCATACGTGCGTTCAAAATAGATTGACAGGAAATGACTAAGGTGGGGCGTGTGCGTGTTTTTGTGACCTTTTAGTTTACGAGTAATCTGTCGAGAATATGTTAGCACTGGCTCAAAGTTCAATGATCTTTGACCCAATCTACCTTTTTCGTTCAGCCACTTAAAAAATGGAGTAGAAAGTATCTAAAAAGATGTTGGTATCTTTAATATTGAAGGTTATGCAACATGCTGGGGCTCCTTCTAATGCATCAGCAGACATGGAATACGTGTTGGAAACCGGGGATGCGGGTTTTCCTTTTTTTCCCAACCAAATGCATGTTTTCTCCATGACATGCAGCGCCAATTAAGATTTAGAGAAACTTTTTCAAACAATGATTAATCCATTCTCTGTTTTCATTATCATATTTTCCGATTTGAATTCTTCTCTCTCCCCACATCTTTAACGGCACACCTTTCAATGTCTTCCTCACCACGCAACACCTAGCATATCGCACACTATTCGTGGTAAGATATTAGCAGTGGTGTCGAACCTCAACGCTACACCCAGATAACAACCTTTCCTTCGTAAAACTGTTATCGGTGAGCCGCCATTCACACCACATACCTTTTACGTACGCACACTATCTTGAAGATTTTAAAACAGTGGTGTCCGAGACACACATGCACATACTTACAGTACGCACATCTATCTGGAGGAGATGTTAACAGTATGTACCCTCCCATCAGTGCACATCTTTCAATCCTGAGCATTGCCTTATACACTGTGTCGATACACACACACACACACCCACACACACACACACTACATACATACTGTAAACACCCCACACGCCTTCTAAAATAACGCACAATGTCTTGGTACGATGATATATTTGTCACATCTCCACACGCTCATCCTAAAGCACATTACCTTCGTAAGATATTTATATCGTTATAAATTATGTTAGACACTACATGCACATCCTTATGATAGGGTTGGGCGATAATTGAACTTTTTTTTTTCGCAACCGAGTTGTTGCCTATGGTAAATTCGGATGTAGAAACCAAAAATGACAATGATTTTTGCCGAACGATGATGGCCTGAACGTCGGTAAAGTGGCAAAAAAACAAAATGGCGTATTGTTGCCCTTATCCACACACGTTATATAAGTATATAACCCTTTTATTATGTCTATATATCACGGGTTTTGGGGCCGTCAGGAAACCCCAACTGACCTCTTCACATGATTAATACCTAAATTAAGGTTCGAACTTGTAAGTGGTAGTTTGTTTAGGTAATTCAATACGTATGCAAGCAAAAGTCATACCTCATATTAAAATCATAATAACACCTATAACACATATTAATTAGCATTAGATAAGATAATTGGTCAGATTTTAATTTTCATAACCCATCAAGAACCCATATAAACAAAAAATAATAGTGGTTTATACTAAAAATGTGTGATAATAGAGCTCATTTCCAAAAGGTATACATCCATTTTCCATCAAAATCATTTTTATTCACCTCATATTTTAGCACTCTATATACACATTATTAAAAATAGAAGGCTGAATTCCAATGGAATGTGAAAAAATACTAATTTTTTAAAAATCATTTCCTTTCCAAAGGTACTACATCGCATTTTTAAGTTCTTTCCAAAAAGGTACTATCGTCATATTTATGTGTCCGTATGTGTTGTATTGATGTAATATCACGTAGTTGTGTTGGTTTGCCAGTGTATTCAGTGAAAACGTTGAAAACTTATGTACTTAAATGCAAAGTTTGATTTTTTTTTTTAATTTTTTATATATGGCATTTTATTCAAGCGATATTGGCTTTTTGGAATAAAAAATTGCTGGAGTTACATGGTAATTTACATGCTCTGAGACATAGGGTATATGCATGGTAATTATGGGCC
>CALNVZ010002100.1:42551719-42576169 GCA_940671915.1 Paracentrotus lividus
AAAAAAAAAAAAAAACAACAACAACAACAACAACAACAACAAAAAACAACAAAAACAAATTCAATCAAGAACATAATTATCAATTTTAACGGCTATAAATTAATACAGCATACTTCAAATAAGCATGACCAGATCAGAGGAGAAGAAAATACAAACACTTATGCAAATAAGGCAGCATGTTTAATTTCACAACTCGCACAATGCCTAGTTGCGGAGATGAGCTTCCACAAACATGAGAACCCAAGACAATTTGTTAATCAGAAGACAGTAAAAATGACGTCGGGAGAGCCTTATTTTCCCGCCAAAAATAGAGCATGATAACATTACGTCTGTGTATGTCTCATGTTCAGATGTTGGCTTTGTTTATAAAGTGATGCTGATAATGTATCGTCTGCAGTCTGCTCTGGTCTGACGGATGATGGCTGACAGTAGGTAGAGAAGGGTAGAAAGAGAGGTGATTATAGGGCTACAAAAAGGGGGAGTACATGAATGTATCGGATAAGGGGGCAATTCTTTAAACGACAGAACCAAAAGAATAAATAACGAAGGATTTGGGACTGATTCGTCGAAAAGGGTATAAAGTAGCGAACATGTTGTTTAATAAACGTTCAAGGCTCCTTTGAGGATACAACAATAATTTGAATCGTTGATCGTGTCATAGTGGGGAATCATCAAATTATATCATTTTACGTAAAAACGACCGAAGGATTTGAAAGAGAAAATCGTGTAGATTGTCATAGTCGATGAGCAGTGCGTATAGAGAGCAAGCACATTATCATGATTGTTGACTGTTGAGGGCGACATGTAATGACATGGATATAAAACCATTGATTGCTGAGGATTGCTGATGCCTTCCCGTCCATGTCTTATGCGGCGGTACAATCGCCGTAACCCAGATTCGACGTGCACTCCCCATCTACGATGGATTCGTAGAAAATTCGTGCAAGCGGAGGTACTTGTCGCAGGGTACAATGAATGTTACGGTACGTGCAGGATAGTTTTTACAATGTACCCTATTTTTCTACACAGAAAAAAAGCGGAGGAATCGCCACGACAGTTGACCAGGCCTGTCGCGTGCGTTGATACATGCAACCCACACGCCAGGCTACGTTGATGCACGTGTCCGATAGCCTACGACGAGTTGTGAACCGACCGCATTGATAGGGTGGTCGGTCGCTGGACTACGGGGAAGCTTATCTAGAACGTTTAGCATAAAAAAGGGACTATTTTTCAAAATACCTGCCAAACCCTCGTTTTCTATTTTCGTTCAATAACTTTGAAATTAAAAAAGTTTTTCCCAAAAATGGTAACCGCAATGCACTCTTTGGCTCGTGAGGAACAATTGTAACGCTATTGTTGACAAGATAGGGCTTTGATATTACAGTGAGACAAACAGAAAAAAAATATTGAAATTGAATTTTTGAAAGTCATTGTTAATATTGAATGTTTAGTTGACTTTTGATGTTTATTTCAGCATAAAGAGTCACTTAGTATTCAAGTATTGCAGACGTATAAGTGGTATTGTAACGGTTGACTGAGCACTTATGCTTTTAAAATAATGTTTATAAAATTTGTCTTATGTAATATAAATATCCTAATTTTGAGCAAAGCAACCTTGCAATTACTTAGTCTTTTTATATTTCGTCCATATGAATGACCCAGGAGGACTGACCTATAAACATTACATGAATGCTCAGAAGAAAGAGGTTTCTTGTGACAAAACTTGGAAGAAAGTGTTTCTCACCAAAGGTATCAAAAATTCAAGTGCTCAGTCATCCATGATAGACAAGTACAAGTTTGGTATTACTGCGATATCTCACTTCGTCTCCGCGACGGATGAAAAGTATTAAAGACATCTCCGATACTTTATTCCGTCGCGGAGACGTCTCCGTGACAATTTTCATAAACTTTCTCAAAGTACTTTCCGCGACTCAAGAAACGTTGCATTGACTGAGGAAATGTCTCCGCGACAGTTTTCATAACTGTCTCCAAGTAGTTTCAAATCCGTCTCAAAGTAGTTTCAAAGTAGTTTCTGCGAAGTGAGATACCACCCTTACTCTTCGTCATGATAATAAAATAAATCCCTAATCATTAGACACATGAGACATACAATCTTAATATGAGGCTCTCAAAGTTGGGTTTACTCTTTCTTGGGACGCACTGTATACGAGACAAGACGTAGTATGCAGAATGCGATCAAATGCTCAAACCCCGCTTTTGTCATCTTGCATAAAGGATGTTTGTTGCAATACGAATTCAATCCACAGGCTACATACCGGCGATACATAGTTTTTTTTTTTTTCATACCAAGGTTTTATTGTGTCAAATGCGTCTATGTGCATAACAACTGACCTAAAACATTGCTGATATCATGGATATAAAAAGAAATAACCTACCGCCCATTTTTTTATGATTAGTCAAATCAAAATATGCTTCTTTATGTTTTAACAAAGGGGGAAATGCTTATCGGCTGATTGGCTTCTAATTGACCTACGTTCTCAGAGGAGAACCTACGTTCTAGGTTTGAGGAGAACGTACATTTCCCCCAAAATGGCGTTGTAGATTTGAGAACGGGGAGCTACGCTCTTGGAGCTAGGGAAAACCCCTCGATTGTGCACACGAAAACTCGTAATTTAAACGCTTGCCAGCCGTTTCTAGCAAATACTAGTTTTACACCCTCTTTTTCCTGTACTATCAGTATGCAGGGGTTTGGGGTTGGAGCTATTTTGAAAATAGAGCCTTTCATAATGCTAACGTTCTAGATTAGGTCCTGCGTCTTCCAGCGAAAACACGCTACTGCCATTTCGCAACTGGAAATTATTTCGTTTACTTTTTTACAATATTATTAACACTGTCTATGCTGATATGTTTTGAACTTTTATAATCTCCGTCATTTTTTTCGTTTGCTCGTTTATATCAAAATAAAAGACTAAACATTCAAGCTTTAAAATCAATAAAATCGAAAATTGTTAGAAAAATCACTCTTCGTAAAATTTAGCCACCTGCATATTTAGGTTTATTTATTCATACAAGATGGGAGTACCCTGTTTTTGGTATATCTAAATTTTAGGATAATATAGCTCAATGCGTCCATTAATGCTTTAATAATAGGCCTACAGTAATGTAGTTGTAACATTAGATCCCGATACAACTAAGGGTGGTATCTCACTTCTCGGAAATTACTTTGAAACTACTTTGAGACGTATTTGGGACTACTTTGAGACGGTTTCGAAACTACTTTGAGACGGTTTTGAAACTTGGCACGGAGACGTCGCGGAGACGTCTCCGAGACGTCTCATCAGTCCCCGCGAGGTTTCATGAGTCGCGGAAACTACTTTGAGACGGTTCTTTGAAACTGCATTAAGACAGTTTTTTAAAAAGTATCGGAGACGTCTCTAATACCTTTTATCCGTCTCGGAGACGATTCCGCCGCGAAGTGAGATACCATCCTAACAAAACACTCGTTTCTTTATCTTTCTGTTTTCTTTCTAATTCGGAAAACACCCCCCCCCCCCTAAAAAAAAAGCGTTTGTAAAATCTCTTCACCAATTCTCTCTCATGTGATTGTAAATTACAAAGATCAAATGATTTTCATCATTTTTTTTCTTATATTTATTATTGTTATTATTATTATTACTATTGTTTTATTTCTTTTTTAAATTGTCATTATTTATTTATTCTTTTTTTCGGGGGCTAAATTATTCATCAGCATGAATTTGCATTGGAGTATCGAGTATGCTACAACGGTAAATTCCTCAATCAAGCAATCTATCGAAATTGCACTAGCGCCTCCATCGGTGATATTGCCTTCTCGATATCGAGAACAAACATTCTGTATAGATCAGTTATATTAGTTCAGTTATAAAGTTCAACACAAAGCGATGAAATAAGCTGTTTTGCACAGAGTTACTTTGGTATCTATGTATGCCAAAAATGATATAGAGTCATGTACTCTGTTTTTTTGTTTTTTTTTTCTACGGCAGTTGTCATATGTGGATGCCATGTAAAGTACGCAGAAATGAAGAATTTTGCCTCTATTAGACCTCGCGATTTTAACAAACGAGTTAAAATCACCTTTACTTTGTCAAAACAGTATCAAACTTTATTAAACCTTCCTGATTTGTTGCGAAGTGTATACCAAAAATGGATATATTGTTTAAACTGGGACATCTGTACTTATTTTTGAGCCAGCAGCGCCCTCATGTTGCTAAAATGGTGCGTACAATGAGAGATGATGCTTGGAATCTACACGAGATCTAAAAAGTAGTTGAAGCTGCACTTTATTCAAAATCCATGTCAATTTCATCGAAATTGGCAAAGTGGTAGAAGGGTCCATGTGCTCGTTTTCAAAATAGCGGCTTCGTAGTAGTGGCGAGTCGACTTGAAAATCACCGAAACGTGCCAAAAACAAACAAAAGTATGAAAACTCTGTCTAAGTTACGAATGTTTCAAAATCATGCTCCCGAACATTCACAGTTCATGTCTTATCCATCGCAATCTTTAGAATAACACGGACACGCACCAACATAAATGCTTTACATATCTTTCTAAGTAGGTAAATAATGAACAAAAAGAAGGAATAAATAGCATTTTTATAAAGTTCATTTCTTCTAACTCTTTGAGAGCTGGATCGCCCATGAGCGCTGAATATTTGTTCATTGTTATGCTACAGTCACACAGACACTTATGTATAGTTACATTTTTGTTGTTTTAATCTTATTTCATTATATACTCTATCATTTCTTATGTATTTCTTTGTTTTATTGGATTAACGAAATTACCATTATTTCCACTGCTGACTATGACGGGAATGCATCCTTGGGGATCCGCACAAAAGAATATAATTTTTGGACGCAACCAGACGTAACTCAACGTAAGTGTCTGTGTGACTGTAGCATTACGTCTTATGCTGCAGTCACACACACACTTACGTTTAGTTACGTCCGGTTGCGTCCACAAATTATTTTTTTCTGCGGATCCCCACGGACGCCTTCCCGTCATAGTCAGCAGTGGAAATAGTGATAATATCGTTCATCAAATAAACCAAAGAAATACATAAGAAATGATAGAATAGAAGAAGAAATAAGATTAAAGCAACGAAAACGTAACTATACGTAAGTGTCTGTGTGACTGTAGCATAAATCACGCGCGGTCAAGATACGCAGTAAACCGACCAGCCCCCGTCGCTAACTGACGAGTCAGTAGACATATTTGGTGAAGGTTTGAAAATATCTATACATGACCACAAATTTCGTGGTCAAAAATACCTTATTTGAATTCATACTACTATTGAATCAAAAATCTTTGAAGTTTCTCCTCGAATTGGTGACATCTGCAAATGTTTCACATGAAGTAATCAACGAATAATAAAGAAAAATACAGGAAAATTGAGTCCATCCACGTAGATTTCTCCGTGCGTGCGCTGTCTTCGCCACAGAGTTAAATACGTCTTCGCACGGTAAAATGACGTCATAGAAAATGGCAGCGATGGCACCAACACTATGAGAAGAGACAAGGCCAACGGAAAATTCATTTTGGTAAGTCAAGAAGCTCTTATATAATTCAGTTTCACAACGGCCGTATCTTGAAATATCATGCATGCCGTAAAATTACATTTTAACATTAATTTCATCATATTTACCAGTATAATCACCTGATCGCTCATCATCGCTGGTTGTTTCACTGTAAATGGGGGTGGTGGAAGTACAGCCCCGTCGCCTTCGGCAACGGGGCTGTGTATAGTTAGATACGCAGGAACATAACTGTGCAACGTCCATTATGTGATATCATGTTCATGAGCGATAAAGTCAATGAATAAATCGGGCTGATGATGTTCTCAGTTGCAAACGGTAATTGTACTTGAATCTTTCCTGTATGCAGCATCCCCTTGATTGGCGTGAATATCGTTTCATTATGTTTATAATACTTTTATGTTATTTTGTTTGTTTGAGGGATCTGTTTTGTGTTTGTTTGATTGTTTTGTTCTTGTTCGTGTATGTGTTTTTGTTTTGTTTTGTGTTTTGTTTTGTGTTTTTTTGTTTGTTTGTTTGTTTGTTTGTTTTTTGTAAATTGGAAAGGGAGTGGGTAAAGGGAAAAGCGGAGTATAATTGTCCCCAATATGTTATACATCTAAATGATATATAATTTGATTCTGAATTAATATTTGATTTTGAATAAATGATAAAGAACAATACAAAAACAAAATACTTGCAATCCCAACCTTTACATTCATCACCTTGAATAACAAACATTATTAATATCCATTATTATCAATCCAATCCTGGGCGAGGTACATGAATTACATCTTCACTGATTCACTGATCTTGATCACGATCTTGCTTAAAAGAAAAATGGGGATTTTTTTTTCTCTCTCTTTTTATGATAAATTGACTTTCATAATTTTTTTCAGTATGTATTTTATTGTATATTGTAAATTGCAGTCCATATTTTCTTACTTTGAGTTTACCTAGTGGGTCACGTCTGTCGTCAATCCCTGCAGCCCCCCCCCCTAGCTCCTATCGCTGTGATACGCGCTTGCATTTCTAACTCTCTATGTACCCTTCCCCCCTCGCCTCTCACCTTCCACATTTATTAAAATTAGATCTTGTATTTATTGCCAATACATGCTGAAAAGATCCAGAATGGTTGTTTATTCGCTCTTCACCCACCAAGGTTTTACCAACAAGCTTCCCGTGTTTGCTTTATACCCAAGTCACATCAGAGCAGACATGTCGCCCATACCAGGCAAAAGATTTACATTATCCCGGCGTAATAGCAAGCAATTGTGGATTTCGCCGAAGTTCTTGGTTCTCATACCAATCATTTGGATGAACTGACATTGCATCATTTTCGGAACTGTCTTCTTATCCGTAAGTATGTTCATCTGACGTCGGAAATTCCTGGGACGCCTTCGGAGGAGGTCGGTGCTGACTAACAAGCTTACAAAAGGTTCCCACCATAGGTCATCATCGGCGATGGGTTCTAACCCCCATGAGAGGCCGTACCTCCTATAATACACAGCCTATCCGATAGAGTTCAATGAGTACATATATTATTAGGATTAAAATTGCGTTTTCTGTTGTCGGAAGATCTATGGAAGAGGATTAGAAATACGGAAATATTGTCATGCCATCTATCCTTAATATGATAAAACATGTCAGAAAAAACACAACGCAAAGTGTCTACAACAGCGTGGTGTTGATTTCGTGTTTTGGATTACACTACAAAATATTCATAAACAAATATGCTAGAACTACGCTTCTACGTAAAGAGTTTTGATTGGGCAACAGCGATCTATACGAACCTTAATATAATAGTGTTCTGTGTCCGTGGGCTACGCTCAGAGAAATATATAACTAGGGTCGTGACTAATTAAGTCCTGCAAGCACAGACTCAATTTGGACACTTAAACATATTTCAGTCTAGAGTAGACTTTGTGCCGTACAAATTAGGCCTATTATCTAGGCTTGCACGCGGCCTTATGCAGCACATATGTGGGGGGGTAGACTGCTGTGGCAGGACGGGTTGGAGGGTGGTGGGGGGGCTGGGCGGGGTGACCTTTGCTACTTCCAGCGGGAGCATTCCCATCCCCCCCCCCACAGTTATGGGACTGATATCAAATAACTACTTTCTTCTGCCTCTCTTCCCTCTCTTTTCTTTTTCTTTTCCTTTCTTTTTGTTTTTGCACGGGGGGGGGTGCAGCACACCCCTAACCCCGTCGATCCACCACTGACTCTCTATATTATGTAGACCTGTTTTGCAATAAATTCATCGAGGTGGGCTGAAAAGAAAAAAAAGAAGTGGGAAAATAATATTGGCACCGAGTTGATCTTAAAACGGGGGACGGCACAAGTGATAGTAAACCTGTTTCGCCCCCGCCCCCCCCACGGAAAGCTCACGTGCTACTTGACTGAAAAAAGAGAATGTGAAGCTTATTTCGTTTTTCATCTTATTTTTCTTCTTGTCTACTTACTCTTTTTTTTTTACTCAGGCGCGGATCCAGGATTTCAGGGGGGGGGGGAGGGCCGCGTAACAGGTTTACTATCACTTGTGGCCCGTCCCCCGTTTTAAATCAACTCGGTGCCACTATTATTTCCCCCCTCTTTTTTTCTTTTCAGCCCACCTCGTCATGAATTATTGCAAACAGTCTAACTATAATATATAGTATTCAAGATGCGTGGATCGACGGGGTTAGGGGGGTGCTGCACCCCCCCCCCCCCCCCAGTGTGCTTAAAACAAAAAGAAAAGAAAAGAAAAGAGACGGGAAGAGGAACAGAAGAAAGCTCGTTATTATATGATATTTCAGCTCCAAACTGTCGGGGGATGGGAATGCTCCCGGCTGGAAGTCAAAGGTCACCCCGCCCAGCCCCACTCCACCCCTCCACCCCCGTCCTCCACAGCCGCCCCCCCCCATATGTGCTGAATAAGGTCCGTGCAAGCCTAGATATAGGCCTAATTGTAGGCTCAAAGTCTTACACTCTAGACTAAAATGTTGTTTAAGTGTCAAATTGAGTCTGTGCTTGCAGACTAATATAGGCCTAGTTATATTTTCTTGACGTAGAGGACGCCTCTTAATATTGGTCTTTGCTGTGCAAAACAAAATCACAGAGCGTGTTTGCGATTTTGTTTATTGATATTGTCTGCTTTTCCAAAAACGAAAAGCACAACACGTGTTTTGCTTTGCGGTTTTTGTTTTTGTGTTTTCAAAATGAAAATGCCAAAGCCAAATTCCGTTTTTACCCTTCATGACTGAAACAGAAAGATTGAGCATTATCCATATGTACCTTGATTATCCATCTCTCTCGCTTCAAGGTTTCAGAATATACTATTCGATAAGGACCGATTGATTTCACCTGAGTCGGACTGGATGCGACGGGCGCCGTTGAGGATAAATTAAAAAGGGCGGCAAGTAACTACCATTTGGGTTACTCCAGTTGACATGTTTTTGTTTATGGGAGACGGCGATGCTAAAGCTACACTAATAGTTTGACATGTATCATTCAAAACAGAAATAAATTCCACTAGAGACATTAAAAATTATAATCAATGTCTTGATCAAAATGATAATAAAAGAAAAAATATTATATTAAAGCCCAAGTATAGTTGTTGTAGAGAGAAATTCTAATATTGTCCCAAATAACATATCAATACATGGGCAATAATACATAACCATGTGCCATGCATGTCTCTTTCATGATATGTCATAGTTAGGCATACACATGGGGAGATATTCATCAAAATGAGGCCATACTTCCTTCACTCCACCCCAGAACTCTGGGCATGCCACACCACTGCTGACTGGTATGGCGGTGGCATTTCTGTGTTGTGTATCAGTCTGTGCTATCAATAGCAATATACTATTTGCACACAAACCACTTGCACACTTGACAAACTCTCCCCAGTGATATCCTGTTCTAGCACGGCCCAGAAAAACAAACCGATTTACATCAAGTATAAATTTCGTTAGCTAAATTCCAGGTCTTAGAGTGGATTTTATAATCAATTATGAACACCAGAGGTATTTGATAGGTATTAATTCAGATTTATTCTGCTATGGAAAGTAAAAACAAAAAAATATGCTTTCCTCAAACCTATACATGAGCTTTAAGCATTCCAGTATCTAGTCAAAATACACTGACAGCAACAATAACAAACACCTCTCGTAGATTTTAAATTGCTTATAGTCATAGTTCACCTTGCTTTAAAATTAAAGTTTCAAATTTGTTTACACAAATGTTGAGATGCTTATCCTTTTTGTCATGTGGACATATTCTAAACAAGTTAGTATAGCCCTATTTTACGAACCAATCATCCAACTCTACTTCCACTTTTCACCACCACCACCACTACCAAACCTACCCCAACTTCTCCCCAAATACAATTCTGTTAATGGTTCCCCCGCCATTCTTTTCACTGAACGAAAATATCTACTCTGTGTTTCACCTGAGATCAGTGCTGAAGGAGAAACAGGAAAGTAAACCGCGAACCGCCGTGCATCAATGGAATTGTCGTTTTCTTCAGCAATCACACAAATCTTATCTTAAAACTTTTCGTGAAAAGAATTAGATTCAATTTGTGCATCGCCTGGTAGGAATTTTTTTTATTTTTATTATTTATTTTTATTTTTTTTTAGGGGGGTTAGGGGGATCAGAGTAAACACCACTGTATTTCAGTGTGCGGTGTGTGATTATGTGTGTGTGTGCGTGTGTGTGTGTGCGTGTGTGGTGTGCGTGTGTGCGTATGTCGATATATTGGGTGTGTGGGTATGTGAGTGTGATGTGGAGAGATAAAAAGTGTGTATGTAGAGGTTCTGTGTATGTGTTGTGTGCATGGTGGTGTGTGCATCGGTGTATGATGTGTGGGTGGGTGGGCAGAAGCGGACGCAGACCGACGTCACACAATGAAAGTACCGGGGCCCATGCGTAAACATAAAAGAGCAGCTTTTGTCCCCAGACGATTGGGCCCGAGAAATGCATTCAATTCGGTTTCTTGGATCCGCGCCTGGTGGGTGTGTGTGCATGTGTGTGTGTGTGTGTGTGGTGGTGTGTGTGTGTGTGTGCTGTGTGTGTTGTGTGTGTGTGAGTGGGTGGATGGGTCATGTTGTGTCGTGTGCCTGTTTTTACATCGTCTTTGGAATTGCGCACTGACATTCTCGATTCCCGTATTGTATTGAGTCCTGTGCATAATCCTTTTGATACTTATATTCGTATAACGATCTGATAAAAAGGAAGTATGGACACTACGATATCATAATATATAACAGAGAATACTGAAATCCATTAAGAACATGAAGAATAGAAGACATATATAGATTGGCAATCATAAAATGGGATTGACAAGACAAGTACGGGGAAAAAGTGGGGGAAAAATCCCTGAATGCCCTAATAAATAAACATCACACATTATGGATTAAACAACTGCGAAATCATTGGCTTATGATTATAATAATTACATTAATTAAATGTCAGTACTTAAAAAGATTTCAATGGATTCATAATTATTAGGCCGATATTTTGAAGTGGAATATCCCTTTTAATTAAAAGAAAACATTGGCTTATTATCATAATGATTATAATAATTAAATGTCAGTCCTTAAAAGGAATTAAATGGATTCGTAATATTTAGGCCGATACGTTGATGTGGAATATCCACAGTTTCGAGTCTTTACGGCTTTGTCCTTCTCCAATATTATTCTTAAAATGGACATGAATTAATTGCACTTTGGGCTAACTTTGCATTTCATCATGTTCATGCTTTCCAATTCGCATTTTAAAGACAGACGCATCAGTGTATATTATTATTATTGTATCCATATAGTGTAATATTATTCAGAATTATACGAATGGCGCTACATGTTAAATATATTCAACATGTTTGTTTTGTTTTTAAAAATTTAGCACATGGGAAAATGCAGTGAGTGTTGGAGACTAGAGCGTGTAGGGCAACTTCGTACCTCATGCGCTTTTATTTTAGACATGTCTTCTTTATTTTTCCCTCTTTTCTTTATGATATCCACCATAGATCCCTTTCAAAATGTGATCTAATTCAAACCTATCAAGACCAAGGTATTTTGATGATGGCATTTTTCCCCCTATAATTGAACCAATCATTTTCATATTTTGCATGACGATCGATACCGCAGCTCAAACTCTACATTTTTTCACCTAAAATTTCTCATTGTCACAACATTGGGGCGCTATTCAAGTAAAATTTTTAAAAAATGAAAATAATATTGAGAAAAATGCATTAAAAAGTTTAAATATGTAATTACTATAATTTGATAATTTTGGATCAACAATTTTCATTTATGATTTTTATTTGATGTTCATTCGCCTTATACAATTTCTCAAGGTTACAAAATGGGGGCATTTTGCAATTAAATAAGGAAAAAACAATGTCGACACAAGAGGCCGCTTCTTGCTAGGAACTAAGAAAAAGGAAATGTTATTGATGTTCTTTATGTGCAAATTCCCACGGTTTTAATGGCATTAAGTTACCACATAAAGAAATCTAATGAATGGCAAGATATAACTCGCAAAAAATATATCTAAAAATGGTTGTATATAATGAAAGTCCCCGAATTTGGTTGAAAATGAACAAAGAGTAATGAAATGGCATATAAAGAAACTGGTCGCCACACAGTGCCCCCGGTAAATTTAAGATTGAGCTACATGTATAGCTGGTTGGGTGTTTTGATATACATGAAAGGTATACATTTTTTTCAGCAACAATATATATATATATATAATAATATCGACTCCTTGACATCATATGAATATTACCCCCCCCCCCCCCCCCCTCAGTCTTTTCCGTACACCCCTTCCCCCATCTCCAGTGATGCAGCGACGAGTTGTAGATGAATTCCTGGCTGTCATTTTGTGATGAGACATATCTCTACCATCGTCCTGCCTGAAACTAGGACTAGAGATAATCTCATGATATTAACATCTTCTCTTGTTTCCAGTGACTCTAACCTCACCCCCAGATCCCGTTTCACGTGCAAATGCACTCTGGTTCTTTCTTGGTCTCATAATCAGGGGCGTCATTAGCAAACAAATTGATTGGGTGGAAGGGTGATTGAGGGATGTGAGTTTTCATACAAATATGTTCAACATTATATTCAAACATGACTAAATACTAAGAAAGAATTTTTACTGTAACTCCTATTGTGTCAGATCGGGTGTTTATGAATCGAAATATAGTTTCAACAAATCTTGCACCCAGAAAGGATTGAACCCGCAAATCTACTAATTAAGAGCCCTGGGATATTTCTCTCAATTCTTCGTGACTTCTTTAGGGACAAGGGATTGCACAGTGTTTAAGTTGCGTCCCGGATAGAAATAGATGGTGCGGATTCAAATCCCTCATAAGTCCGAGATTTTGTCTGACTTAATTTATATTCATATGCAGATCGAAAAGTCGATCTAAAACAATGTGAGTTTACTTTAAAAAATAAAAAATAAAAAATAAAAATTGAAATTACTCCATGAACCCATAACACTCATAATGTAAATTAAACATGTTGGTATAGGAGTTCACCCATTAAGGTCGAGGTAACATCATCGAATTCTCCCTACGTCGTTGTCGATCGTTGTCTATATTAATCTATATTCGACCCAGATGGGATGAAAGAGTACTGTGCCATTTTTCGCACATGGTTTACAATAAACTCACGATTGTTATTAAACGTACTATTGATTGTATTTTTTTTTACAATGTAAGAGAATTGAAAATGCTTATTATTATCCGAGACTGACATATAATTCATATTCAATAAATCAAAGATTTTGTGTTTTGTTTTGATTGTTTTTCTTCTTAAAATTCTTGATTTTTAATCTTTGTTACATTAGTTCAATATAACTTGGGATATCATCATTGCTCATAGTGCCATTCAACTTATTTCTTGTTGCTTCATGCACATACAAACTAAATCCTAGTGGCGACATGAATGACATCCAATACGTAATTGATGACCTCGCTATAAAAATGTGAGGAAAGGAATTTTCATTCAAGAAAACAGTATGACATGCCACTGCTCGACAATCAACTTCTTATTTCATCGTTCAAGATCTAATTATTTGAAAGTTGCTTTGAAATATTGATGACACAAATTATGTTCCATAGAGAAGCCACTTTGTTATTGTCATGTTCCATCAATGTTATATGTTCCATCAATGTTATATGTATCATTGCGTAAATTTTCAATGTGATTCTCTATTACTAGTATCATTATAACAATAACAATGGAGGGAATAATCGTCTACAATCATGATTGTAGGGTTAACACTATTAAATTTTAAGATATCTCTCTAAGTCCAATGTACATGATACAACTAAACATTTGAAAAATATTGTACATCCGATAATAACAACCACACATGTATCTTATCAACAAAATCAATGTTGGCTATCCAACTTGCACCAAGTGATGTTGATAATAGGTTTGTGAATTTGCTTATTTTTCGTACGTGTGACGGCGTTTTGCAATGATTCAATACATACAAATACTTTTCTTTAAATACAGAAAGGAGTTCTTTTTTACAAAGATAATCATCTATTTCATGTATGTTGAGAATGATATAGTCATCCATTGCCTCAGGACTGCCTCGCCGATGTAACGGTATAACCCCGTCCCTCTCGCCACGCCACAACTCAACACGAGCGTTGTGACACAGTGCCGTCACACCGGCTCCTCCACGATGACCTCGCCTGCCCTACTGGCTAGCTCACGTCACATGTGATTGGTAGGAGCCGCGTACTCAACTTCTTAAGCTCCCCTTCATCTCTAGCTCAATCCGCCCTATTTAGATACTAGCTCTTATTAAAGACTCCATTGTTGCATGAGCTCCTGAGATGTCGACAGAGCTATGTGGTTTGAAAGAAGAAATACGTCCAAACGGGGGTGACGTGACTTGAATCACGAAATTATCCTAGTCCAATCATTCGTGATTGGGATATATATGTCAGAATCCACAGCAGTTAACTTGGATTTGCTTGATTTTTATTACTAAATTACGTTATTGAGAACAATAATAATACTTACATTCATTAAGTGTTTAATAGCCACCTTGCTGTTTCTAAGCGCTGTGAGATAGCACCCTAACATCCTAATCATTACTGGATTTTGTATTGATGAAATAAAATTATTTGATTGAAAGAATAGTTGCAATGGATTTGAATCATGCAGTATCTTATACAGCTTTTACACAGTGGTATTTGAAATTACAAGTTTGGCTTCGTGGACCTCTCCTCCCTGACACAAAGACCATGTCATCGTCAATGTTTCTCAAACTAGAGTAAACAAAATATGCGTCATCTTTTAACGGACAATGAAGGATTGACTCCGATACCTCGTCAAAATAGTTGACAGGAAAATGACTAAGGTGGGGCGTGTGCGTGTTCTTTGTGACCTATCTTATTTACGAGTAATCTGTCGAGATATGTTAGCACTGCTCAAGTTCAATGATCTTTGACCAATCATCACCTTTTCGTTCACCACTTAAAAATGGAGTAGATAGTATCTAAAAAGATGTTGGTATCTTAAAATATTGAAGGTTATGCAACATGCTGGGCTCCTTCTAATGAATCAGAATACATGGAATAGTGTTGCAAACCGGGATGCGTTTCCTTTTTACCAAAATGCATGTTTTCTCCATGACATGCCAGCGCCAATTAAGATTTAGAGAAACTTTTTCAACAATGATTAATCCTCTCTCTGTCTTTCATTATCATATTTTCCGAATTTGAATTTTCTCCTCCCACATCCTTTACGCACACCTTCAAGCTCTTCCTCACCACGCAAACCCTCGCATATCGCACACTATTGTGGTAAGATATTAGCAGTGTGTCGACACCCACACGCACACCCATATAAACAAACATTTCCTTCGTAAAATGTTATCGGTGAGCCGACATTCACACACACATCCTTACGTACGCACACTATCTTGGGAAGATTTTAACAGTGTGTCGAGACCCACACGCACATCCTTACATACGCACACTATCTTGGAGAGATGTTAACAGTATGTACCCTCCCACATGCACATCCTTTCAACCGAGCATTGCCTTATAACTGTGTCGATACACACACACACACACACACACACACACACACATACATACATACATGTAAACACCCACACGCACATTCTAAAATACGCACAATGTATTGGTACGATGATAATATTATGTCCACACCCACACGCTCATCCTAAAAAAGGCACATTACCTTCGTAAGATATTTATAGTATAAATTATGTCGACACCTACATGCACATCCTTATGATAGGGTTGGGCGAATTTGAACTTTTTTTTTTCCAAACGAGTTGTTGCTATGGTAAAATTCGATGTAGAAACCAAAAATGACAATGATTTTTGCGAACGATGATGCCTGACGTCGGTAAAGTGCAAAAAAACAAAATGGCGTATTTTGCCCAATTATCACACCGTTTATAAGTATAAACCCCTTTTATTATGTCTATATACGGGTTTGGGCGTCAGGAAACCCAAAATCTGACCTCTTCAACATGATTAATCCTAAATAAGTTGACTGTAAGTGTAGTTTGTTAGTTACTTCAATACGTATCAAGCAAAAGTCACCTCATATTAAAATCACTAAATAACACCTATAACACATATTAATTACATTAGATAAGGATAATTGTCAGATTTTAATTTTCATAACCATCAAAACCCATATAAACAAAATAAAAGTGGTTTATACCTATAAAATGTGTGATAATAAGAGCTCATTTCCAAAAGGTACTACATCCATTTTCCATCAAAATTCATTTTTATTCCACTCATTTTTAGCACCTCTATATACACATTATTAAAAATAGAAGGCTGAATTTCCAATGGAAATGTGAAAAAATACTAATTTTAAAAATCATTTCCTTTCCAAAAGGTACTACATCCATTTCAGTTCTTTTCCAAAAGGTACTACATCCATATTTATGTAGTCCCATGTATGTGTTTGTATTGCATGTAAATAATGCGTAGTGTGTTGGGTTTGCCAGTGTATCAGTGAAAAGTTGAAAACTTATGTACTTAATGCAAAGTTTGATTTTTTTTAATTTTTTATATATGGCATTTATTTCAAGCGATATTGCTTTTGGAATAAAAAATTGCTGAGTTACATGGTAATTTACATGCTCTGAGACATAGGGTATATGCAGGTAATATGGGCCCCCTAAGCTCATTTGCCTAATTTACATAAAATTACAAAATGACACACAGTCTAATCTTTGTTTATATGAATCAATAACTACTGCTCTAACTTTTATTGTGAAGAAAAACAATTATCACCAACCCCCCCTGTCTGCAATATTCAAATGTTGATGTCCAGACCTAAGTGCCCATATTACCTGCATGTGCAGGTAATATGGGCACATGTATTTAATGTATGTTTTAAAAACTACAATGACTCTACCATGTCTGGAATTTGCTTTAAATGTTGAAAATCATTAACTTTCAGATATCATTTGAAATTATAAGACCCTTCAGTAAATAATTTGACTATATATTTCATTGTTTTTATTTTGTATATTATTTCTTTTTTTAATAGTATTTAAATATTATTTTCATTATACAAATCAATATAGGCCTGCAATAAGTTATTTATATTGATTATATACTGTGAATATACCCCCAAAAATCGTAGCAAAGAAATTGATGCCTCATCCCAATACTAAGTACCAGAATCATTTCCGCCATTTTGGATGGCCCATATTACCTGCACTAATGTTGCTGTGTCAGGCAAGCATTCAGTGCCACGTTGCACCCCTTCACTACAGAGAATTGACCTTTACACGCTAGTATGATCAAAATGAAACTATAAGCTTACTAATTATACAAAACAATTGAGGTTACCCCCTCAAACACTCTTTCACCATCACATTCTGTGAAATATCAAATTTTAGATCAGGGTAAAAAAATGCCGTAAGTTTTACCTACCTTGTTGGTTTTCAGCAATTTTCTCAGAGAAATTGCGGCATCAGATGCTCTCAAGGCGATATATTTTCGTGTACAGTTCATATGAACAACATTATGGTGATCACACCGGTCACCGGTCACCGGTCGACGGTCACGACATGATTTGCTTCAGGTGGCCCATATTACCTGCTGGCCCATATTACCTGCATGTACCCTCCCTATCCTTTCCAAAAGGTACTCTGTAAAAGTTTAATTCCAAACAGACACTGCTAACAATGAAAGAAAAAAAGGCATGTTTTTTTCAGAATCAACAAATATGGATGTAGTACCTTTTGAAAAGGACCTCTTCCATTGGGCAAAATACGCCATTTTGACGGCCATTTTGTTTTTTTGCACTTTACCTGCGTCAGACATCATCGTATACAAAAATAATTGTCATTTTTGGATTATACATCAAATTTGACTCTAGAATCAACTCATTTGAAATAACTTCTCAGAAAAAAAGTCATTATTTGCCCAACCCTAGTTATAAACACACATTTTGTCAGTTGAAAAGATATTCGTAGTGTGTTGACATCTACACGCACATCTTTCCCAACGCACTTTTTTCGGATAAAATGTTAGTTGTCTGTACACCCCCACATGCACAACTTTACAAACGTACATTTTCTTTGTGAAATATCAGAGTGTCGATACGCACACACACCCACACACACCCACATTATACATACGCACACTACCTTTATATATAGTCAGATGTTAGTAACGTGTAGACACCCAAACTCACATACTTAAATAAGTATATTGTATTGGAGCGATATTCATAGTCTGTCAACATCCACAAGGACATCCTAAAAAGGCACATTATCTTGGTAAGATATTTATAGTATATGTCGACAACCACATCCACACCATTATAAGCACACACCTTGCTGTACCTTGGTAAGATATTCGTAGGGTGTCAACACCAACACCTGTCTGTCGACACCCGCACGCACATCCTTACATACGCATACTATCTTAGGAAGATGTTAACATTTTGAGGACAACCAACGCACAGCCTTACAAATTTATTTCGTAAAATATTATCAGTGTGTCGATACCAACACGCACAATAAAAAAAAAAGATGTTAGGAGCTAGTGTGTTGATACTCACACCCACACCTCTACAAATGCATCTTATCTTGACAAGATATTAACACACATCCTTACAAACGGACATTTCCTTGATAAAATGCTATTAATGTGCTGATACCCACACACACACATCCTTACACACACATACTCCCTTAATAAGGTGTTAGCTGCGTGCTACGTGTGGATACCCACAATCACAAGTACACCACTCTCTTTAATAGTAAAATGTTAACAGTGTGTACACCCTTAAAAAACAGACACTATCTTCATAAGATGTTACATGTAATAATGTGTCGACACCCACACGCACATCTTTACTGGTATAACTGTGTTCCGACACACAACGCACACCTTTATAAACGCACACTAACTTGGTATGATGTTAGCAGTGTGTCGACAGACAGGGATCACGTTTCTCCTCCCAGTTATTTCCACTGACATCTCAATAGGCTTATCCCCTTATCCCACTCATCCCCGTGTCAACAAGCAAAGGATTAACTTTAATCCTTGCTTCTTATTGATCACTTTCTTATGACTGTTCATCCAAATTATATACATGCTAATAGTCCCAATAGGATGGGGATAACTACAGCTTGGTTATAGCCCTAAAGAAATATGCGATTATTATCCATATTATATTGGAATGATTTTCTCATGACAATTAAAGGCCATGCGTATTGAATATTTATATTGGAATATACCATAACGAAATTGAATGGTTCTGGATCTTTTGGGGCCGTACACAATGTTGGGCCAATCATAGCCATAGGTTCATGTCGACCCGGAGCGGTCTCACAGAAAAATAAATCTCGGTCATGCTACTTATTTTTTGCTTGGCCTGGGTGGAATGGGGAGAGTAAGGTGTGTTTTACCAGTTTTAGGAACTTTCATAAATTTGGAAGTCAATGGGTCACGGTTTACTCTTCCCCTTCAAAATCCTAGCCTGGATCAGCTACTTCTGTAATAAGCAAGATTCTTTGAATAAAAGGTGGGGGTCGGGAGACGATACACAACAACTAGAGTGTCGATCTTTATTTTACAGGAACTGAAGCGGAAAGGATTCAACCTACTATTAATAAAATTAAAAGAGAAGAAGGAAAACCTTAATGGGCATTTACAACCAAATATGGATCACATCAAAGTTCCCAATACTTTTGTGTTAAAATATAATTTCCGTTTTTCAAAAAAAAAAAAAAATACATATATATATATATATATATATATATATCCGTTCATCCTGTCCTTGATATTCAACACTCCAAATCTATTATGATTTAGCATTTCGTGTATCTACATACATAATAATTATAATCGCGTATCATAGTATAAGGAAAAAGGTGCATATCACTTATTTACTTGCAAAGTAATTTTGCCAAATAAGACACTCGGATTGACTCATTTGTTATCGCGAAGTTGGTAATTACCGTTCCACCCAACATATAATTACACGGAAACGATTATACCATATTTTGTACGATCATCGTCGCTATGATTATTGAATACGTCCTCCACGACCCTTCCTTAATTGGAATTGATCGAACATCTGAAATCCGAATTTAGAGCGAAATAGATATAGAGAGGGAGACATGAAGTAAGATGGGGCAGAGGGAAAGAGAGTGGTGAAATAAGAGAAGTCGTCCCCAAATGAAACAAAGACGTTTGTGTAACATGTAAAACGATTCACCGGGCCAACTTAAGTTCACAGATTTTAATTCCGAATATAGATATGAATATATCCTTTGTTGGAATATCAAGGTGAATGTGATGTGCATGCGAAATAACAGACATGCATGTACGTCAATGACGAAAGCATTCATGTGTGCATTACTTCTTCTTCTTCTTCTTTCGTATGAGTTATAGTAGTAAGTAGTGCTGTAAGTCAGGCTATTTCTCGAACACTACACTCGTTATGTTTGTTACTAATTCTTGAATATTACTAAACCACTCTTTTTAATGATAACATTATCATTACAATTCAATTTTGCCACCACCGCCCTCCATTATCAACATCATCGTCACCTTCATAATAATACTCAACATCAGCATTATCTTATACATGTATAATGTATGTAATATCCATATTACTTGTTATTGTTTTATTATTATTGGTATTAGAAGTACTCAACATAGATTTTAATTCAAATATAACATTATTTTTCAGCCTTCAGTTTATTATTATCAACATTTTATCCAATGCAAAAATAGATATTATAGTCACCATTATTACCATCACCTAACGCCTACAACGAAATGCAACTATCATCATTATCATCAGCATAATTAACGTTATCATAATCGTCATCCTTTTAATTGTTTTTATATTCTCCTCATTATTACGAAAAATAATATGTGATTTATTTCTATTTATTTATTTATTTATTTATTTCACAAGAATTATTGTGTTGCATGACTTATCATAACAAGTAAGCTATCATGCAGCCAATGAAATGTGGGTTTTTATATACACACGAAACTATGTCTGGTCTACATGAGTATTGAAGAATGTGTTATGGCGCGTTATCCCCTTTGCGTGTGCTCTGTTGTCTGCGGATCACATTGCGTGCTGTCCACATCCGTGTGGTAAAGCCCTCAGAGCATGGGGGCCGCCATTTTGAACGTCTCGCTTGGCCATTGACCCATGGGTCTGACGCCTAATACAGGTGCAGCAATATACGAGGCAAAATTAGGCAGCTCGCAAAAACAGACGGTGCATTTTGCGTCGCTTTATTGGCATGATAGCTTTCACATCTGAGTAGGCAACGCTGAAATGCACCAATTTTTTTTAAACATTGCCTCTCATTTTTTCCCTTCCTTTCGTGTGTCATTTCCATGTGCGTTGATTCATTGGTAATCTGTAACGTCATGTTGTTTTGAGAATGATAATAAGCACATCGTTTTCAGTAATTTACATGATAAATGTACAATTATGTATTTATGAGTATACAATTTACATGATGGAATTCATTCTCTATCGTAAAGGAAAGGTAATACCTCGTATATAATAATTATTAAATCAAATACATTAACTTTCGTTTGTGATTATTTACGTATTAAAACTGCTACAGCATTATGACGATATAATGCATCTAAATCATAATTTATATTCTGCTATCCCCAGGTAAGAACCGTTGACGACTTGAAGATAATATATTACTCAAAAGATTATCAGATGGGGTACAGTAATAACCATGATTTATGTACAAGATATGGACATTGATACTATAATTTACAACAATTAAACAGTGGAGTGCCCCAAGGGTCAATATTAGGACCTTTCCTATTTGGGTGAATTTTATGTAGCTAGTCTTGAGTGAACAAACTAAGCACAAATTACGTAATAAATGGTGACAAAAAAGATATCGTCCCTAAAAACTCTTACTGTCCGAACAAAATCAGTAAAGAAGTACAAATATTTTGTTTATTTCTTTCTACCGTTGGAAAGGATAACTTGAGTCTTGTATTGCAAATATGGTTTAACGCAACTTTATTCCATCAAATTATCAATTCATAGCCAATTTTAAATTTCTTACAGTAAATATATTGTAGTTAACTACAACAAACTCATTCTTCACACTTTTATCATATCTTGCCTGATATTGACGACCTCTGATTTTGGCACGCATCTTCCTTCGCAACCGCAGAAATTAATTCATCTTCTCTAGGATTTTTTTTTTCTTTTTGTCTGTCATTGTAGTACTACTTTTTGGCCATTTTTTTTCCATTTGCCAGGGGCATAAAAGAAACCTGCAAATAGTTTTTGGAGAAATATGAAACACGTTTCATGATTTCATTCACTGATAACCCCCTCCCTCCCCCCCCCCCCAAAAAAAAATATTGGGAAGGGGGTCCTTTTTTCTTTTGTGTTTCCTTTGTTTCAGAAATGGCCAGGTCTGGTCATCTAATCTTCCCAGGAATAAAAAGAAGCATTTAAGGGGCCATACTGTGGCCATTAATAAAATATAATAAGATATAAAAGTTAAAACACATCTAAGATGTGAAGATTGCATGAATTTCAGTTATCCTGCCATACCTTTTGCGGTTAAGTGTATACTTTAAGTTGAAATCCTTTTAATGTCGAATCGGTTGGTTCCATTTTATTGTTTACTTTTCCCCTATCTACATCATATTTCGTTGTACAGAGGCTTTTCGCAATATGTAATATGAAGTCATCCAAGTATGAGTTAATAACAATCATCAATTAGGTGAAATTATTATCGTGTCAAATGGATAGGCTATACATGTAACTCATAATTTGCTTGTTAAAAGTCCACCACCACAAAATTTAATATGTCATCATCTTTTACTTGCTATCAGCACGATCAGTCTGGGAGGAAAGGCGACTGGGTTCCTGTCCGTAGAGAGAGGGGGTGGAGAGGAAGAGGGGAAGAAAGGGTTTGAAGAAAAGCCAGAAGACCAGAGGCGGGGCGGCTCGATACAGAGGATCTTTCTTAATCCCGATGTCGTCCACGGGGTATTGTCTTGGACTTGTACCCCGCCAAACCGGACCCGCGTTCCCGGTGAGCTTCCATCATCACTCCTCCTGCTTCATCAGAGAACTTGAGACGGGACCCCGGTCTAAAGAACCAGTCCCACATCTCCCGTAGGTCAGGTGATGGTTGCCATGGATACCACGAAGGTCAGTCAAACCTGAGATGGATGACAGAAACGAGAAATTATATCCGTTACAGATTGAACAGGACTCGTTATCAAGATGAATTACTTTTAAGTACCATCAAAATCAAAATAATAATTAATCAGTGTGTGCGTGCGTGGGTGAGGTTAATATAAACATGCTTATTGTATATGTAAGTGATATCTTAATAACATTTTGTATATGTTTATTCTTATTGTTTTGTTGGGTTTTTTTCTTTCTTTCTTTTTTCCCCCGAGTGTTAAGAAAAAGCAAGTGTGTGCAGTTTAAATGTATATCAAACTCTAATTTAATTTATATTTTAATTTACTGTAAGGGTAATACGGATAGAGTTGATAAAATTGGTCAGATACGAACAGGCCAGTGACTTTAAAAAATGTGTGCATTTATATATATTTTTTTTTTTTCAAAGTTATAATTTGAAATTAAATTTGTTTTCTATTCATGACATATGCTATAGCGAAATGACAATGACAAATTATACAAAAATCCTATATCAATCATTCACAGTCACCTGGTGACGGTTTGGACATTGTTTCAAGAATTAAAATGACATGCATGTATAAAGAGTGGATAATTTGATAGTTAACGTGTTCGTGTTTTAAAGTTTAATATTTTGACAGGTTTTTATCTGTGTTCAATATAACACAATGATATCATTTCACTATTGTTCGTCTATCATAACAAATGAGAGCATTGAATAATAGTGTAAGTTTTGAGATGAAGTAATCGAATATTGGGAATGGCAATACCGCCTCAATCGTTATATCGAACTTTAGAAGCTATTCATATTATTATGTTCGAGTCAGCGTTCAGCACAAGATGACTTCGGAAGACCTCATTTAACATTCTTATTTTATCCTTCTTTTTTTTTTTCTTCTTTTTTTTTTTTTTTTTTTTTTTTTTTTTTTTTTTTTTTTTTTTTTTTTTTTTTTTTTTTTTTTTTTTTTTTTTTTTTTTTTTTTTTTTTTTTTTTTTTTTTTGCTCATTCATGTTCGTCCTTCATCTCTCGTGTTTGTTTTGGTTTATTCTTCCATTTTCATCTTCCTCATCCTTTCTTATCCTCCTTACATATCATCCCTGCATATATGTCTGTTCTGTCCTCATCTTACCTTCTATGTTACTAAAATTATAAGTTTTACTTTGAAATTTTATTGGCAACATGAGCAACATGAGCAATGTGGTTCCCGTCATTTTCGCACTTTTTGGATGTATGGCACTGACAT
>CALNVZ010002100.1:42576188-42593427 GCA_940671915.1 Paracentrotus lividus
TTTACTTTGAAATTTTATTGGCAACATGAGCAACATGAGCAATGTGGTTCCCGTCATTTTCGCACTTTTTGGATGTATGGCACTGACATTGATCAATGCCTCAGTCGGAAACATTCTATTGAGATATGCCGCGGGGTTAATTGTCCTAATGGCACTCTTGAAATCCTTCTCCCTTGATTATTAAACCCACTTCCACCGAATGGCGGTTTTTGGTAAGTGAATATCGTCACATTCTTAGGAGCTTGATCTTCTTCTTAGGGAATAAGATGTCTGTAATGATGAGTTTGTCCAGTAAAACAATAAGATAATCACGCCCCTTTTATCTTTTGATTTTACTTGCATTTATTTGTTTTTATTCGTCTTCTTTTTGGGAGGAGTGGAGTAAAAGCAACTGCTCAGCCTGTTCAGTGTCGATATGGAAGTTGTCTTTTGAGTTTGAAGTCTGAGCACAGGTTGCGTCTTCTCTATTAATCGACAAGGTCCCTGGTTGCCGAAGGATCTGGGTGGATTTTCTCCAAAATAAGCTTTGAAGGGTTCCGCGTATGTCTTGATTGTATTGGAAAAAGAGGGGAGAGAAGAGCATACAGAGAGGGCTTGGGGCCTTCGTAAAAATATACAGAGCTTTTCTTTAAGTTTATTTTAAAGATCATTCTTCACGTTGTTACTTAATATTTTTTTTCTTGAAGTGTATTTATAAACTGCAAATGCATGTTTGTTGTTTTTTTCCCGAAGTTTTTAAAGTCAATTATCATTTTTTTTTTTTTTTTTTTTTTTTTTTTTTTTTTTTTACTCAACACAAATCTTAAAACTCCAAACACGGATAATGAGCAAGTGGACAATCGTGATATATTTTTTATTTATTCGTCGTGTAGCTTATACCTAAGTTGTGTTATTTTTTCAAGCATCTTGTGGTCATCGATAATGTCCTATATTTGCTTCTCGTCACCTCACTTAAAAAGCAGGACAACTTTATCGAAATGGTTACCTCGTCCAGTAGGCTACTAAATATATATCTATTCGATATGGGAGATGTATATTTTCTGGCCATACGTCGACAATGAACGGTAAAAATGTATATGAAACCTTAAAGGGAGCATTACAATTACTGGATATATGTCGTCAAAACTTGCTTTATGTTCCAAAACAATCTTTTCAAAATGGTTCAATATTGAATTTCCAATTGGGAGACACGATGCTGCTCTAAAATTACAAACGAAATTATTTTACTGGATATATGTCGTCAAAACTTGCTTTGTGTTCCAAAACAATCTTTTCAAAATGGTTCAATATTGAATTTCCAATTGGGAGACACGATACTGCTCTAAAATTACAAACGAAATTATTTTCTAGTCACTGTTTTAAAACCTTAGATTTTCATGATAGTTTGAATTAATTGTAATATAAGTCGATCGAAAACATGTCGACATATTCATCTTCACAGTATAGTATTGGTAGTATAATGAGAAGGAGCGCCCAATTTGGGGTTCGTTGCCAATTCAAGAAGAACTCGATTCCCCTTGGGAAGCAGCGACTTTCTGATTTCAAAGATGACGTTTTGTTGCTCCCTTCGTCTGATTACAGGTCGGTAAACTCCGGAGAGACCTCGTCGGCATCTCGGCTCGGCACCATCGAGTCTAGCAGCCGCCAGCTCTGCCTACCATCCCCTCCGGCTGATCGGCAATGGATGAATGCAGACATGCATATACACCACCACAAGAAGAACAAAAATATGATACAAACTTGGAGAAAGGACCAGAAAATGTAGAGAAACTATATACCAAGAAGAAATATGAAATGAGTGCATCAACTGCGGATAATATGCGTTGATTTTATATTTGATCTGGCGTTCTTGTTCTATGAAATGAATTGATGATTACGAAATCCAAGACAATTGCAAGAAATAAAAAGCAATGTCATTAATCATTATCTTTCATTTAATAGGTCTGTTGTCTAATATTAAACATAAAAAGGCTATTTTACAATATTTGAAGAAACAACATCTCAAAAAATTAAACAGAGTACAACATTTGTACAAGTAATATAACATATTGGCCCGAATATTTACATTTTCCCGGATACCCCTATCTGAAAAAAATTCACATAATATAAAGCAAAACAAACACACACCACCTCAAAATTTAATTCGGGATTAAATTTCTTATGATTCTGTTTCTGAATAACTAGTCCATCTTAACGAAAACAAATGGCAATGGCGTGTATGCAACTACAAAATAGACCATGTAACTGTTATAAAAAGCTATGATAAAAGTCGTTTGTCGTTATATTGTTGTTTTGGTGTTGTTTCTGTTCTTGTTGCTGTTGATACTTGTTGTGTCATTTGTGCTAATTTTATCATTGTTGGGTTCCTCTTGATCTTAATTGCACTCTCTTTAGTACATCCTTTTAGAGGGATGCCAGCACATCAAGAACCGTGCTTATTATGCCGAAGCCCTCTTACCGTTTAAACTTATGTTATGCTTCATTTTCTGTAACTTTTAATTATATTTTTTTTTTACTTTACATTTTTTAATGAAAATTTGTATGTGTAAAAGTAGTATGGAAAAAAGTAATTCAATTCCACTTAAGCCTTTTATGGCAACTCATTCGATAATTACAAAAATACGTGTGCTATATTGCACAATAATGTCCTTATAAACCGATGATGCTGTTTCGTTAACTTCTACAATCATATTTGTTGCATTTCACTGCATGCATTTATATATATTTTTTATCAATCGCAGCATTAACACCAAGTATTTATCGTATTTGATGAATTAAACTAGATTGTTAGTTTATTATACAACTTATAATAACAGAAACGTCAAGGTGACGAATCGTCGCGAGCTCTGCATTTAGTGTTTGTTTGTTTTTTTTTTCTTCTTCTTCTTCTTTTTTGAAGCAAGTATCTTGATTTCATTGCGTTTCTAATACGCTGAAACATGGTTTACTGCATAATACATAAATTTAATCGATATAAGAGGAATTTGCTCATTAGAATTTGTATCTTAAATATTAAGAGTATATTGACCAAGGAGCAGATTTGCTTGGGAGCACTTGAAATTGTAATGAAATTCAAAGCGTTTATTCAATGGAACTTATTAGCTGGCACTCCTTTACACTACAACTTATAAATACAAATGTTATCAAAATAGAGCTGATCAGTTTGAGACGAATCGAGGGTTCCAAACATCTCGAAACTGGATCTAAATGTTGACAGACGCTGCACATGGCAAAAATTTGTCAAAAAGAGAAGAAAAAAACCAAACAACTTGTTAGTGGGAGCACCTCCTCTTTTCGGCAAGCCCTCATCAAACGTTGTTACCTTATTATTTTGTATACTAGCTCCCTACAACAGATCGAAGCGAAAGTGAGAGCGGAGATGAAAGAGAGAGAGATGAGAAGGGGAGAGAGAGTGACAGAGAGATGGAGCGGGAGACGAAATCGTCGTCACCCTCAGATGTAAATACCGAAACACGTTATACCTTGAATCTCCGTTTAGTACTTGGCGCCTGGTGATTGGTCGGGTCGTGTCACATGATCATCGCTGCCACAGCGACAATCTGTTGTGGTCTTTCTTTCTTGATAATGGTGTCAACTCTGGCTCAGATTGAAATAAATTTTTGGCGGTGGTGACACCGGATTCTTGTGCGATGCAGGCGGTTGAATACTACGACGAGCACCGGCTATCTATGGAGCCGAGTACTTTGGGAGCCAAAATGCATCGGCGAATGGTTACGCTTATGGGAGCAGTGCTGGCCACCACCACCACCAGCAAATACTTCTACCACGACAAGGGACAAGGCCGTGAATGTGGGCAGCTACCATGGAATAGACCCTCGAGAAGCGCCTGAAGCAGGTGGACTATATGGACCAGGTGAAAGCCCGGACCGGGCGAGTTCGGCGGGGCAGGTGGTGGTGGCAGCGGTGGTGGTGGAGGATGGGCGGAGGAGGAGGAGGAGGAGGTAACTCATGTGCTGAGCAAGATGCATGTGCTGGGATTGTGAACTGTAGAACAGGTGCTGTCAATGGTGGCCAAGTCTCAAAGACTATCTATCCCTGGATGGTGGAATCCAGACAAATACCAGACAAAAGAAGCAGCCAGAATGCGGTAGGTATAATACTAAAAAATAAAAAAGAAAGAAAAGACAGTGAGGATTGGGCTAAGATTATGATTTAAGCTGATAATGTCGTCGACAACATATTGCAGGATTCCTGGATACGTTCCTAAGGATAATCCGAGGGTGTTATTCTAACTATCTGATCAATCAATTATATTATTTGATTTGTATTCGGGATGCATATGCATACATTCATATTTTGGATATTTCTTGTCATTATATACTAATGCCATTTGGGGAAAAAATTATTATGATACGTTTAACATCATTATGATACAATCATTTTCCCTTTTTACTGACAATTATCAAAACATTCACTCATTTAAAGTTCGATAAAAAACAAAACAAAAACAAAAACAACAAACAAACAAACAAACAATGATTGAATAGGCTACGAATATTTGTTTTCAACTCAATTCACAGTAATAATGATTTATAAACATTCATTTATGTTACTTAATTTAAAGTGATTTTTATTATTAATCATTCTTTATGTTTTATTTTGACAATTGTAAAAATTGATGGAATTATAACAATAAAATTGAAAGACAGGAACTGAGTATTTTATGAAACTATATCATTTCGTCACACCGTTTGTTTGTGTTTGTAAAGTAAACAAAAACTTGTTTGAAGTTTTTTTGCATATATTTGCATATTATTTGCACGTCAAATAGGCCCATCTTTTCATCATAATACCATGTATGTAATCAATGTAATTGAGGTAATAAAAATACGTTCATGCACCTTTTACATTGTCGAGCTTTCTTGCAAGGCTAATATATGGACATGATATTAGATTTAATATAATAGATATAAATTGATTTAGTATAAAGTATAAGTGTTATAATTGGCACGTGACCATACACATATTTTTTTTGTCTATGAATATTCCCCTTTAGATGATAAATCATTATCAAGAATCCTTAGGAATTTCCCTGTCACTGTTGAATATTGTATCCTTAAGGTTACTTTAGGATGAAACTGAGTCCGTTTTCCATCACTCTTTTCAAATGATAGAGTGAAACCGAAATAAATATGAGTGATAATTTATGCATGTAGAAGTAAATGTACTTGAAGAGTAAAAGTATAAAATATAAATAGGCGAACTGGTAGAAGTAGAGGCCATGTAAATCAAGATATTAGAAGTAATATTGGTAGAAGTATTATAAGTGGATGTAGTAGAAGTAGAAGTAGAAGTAGAAGTATTCGAAATAAAAATAGTAGAATTAGAGCGAGTATAAATGGTAGAAGTATAGGTAGTATAAATAGGAGAAGTTTAATTGTTATAAATATATACAGTGGAAAAAAAAAAGTAGTAGTAGTGACGCAGTAGTAAGTGGTGTGTAGTAGTGGTGGTTGAAGTAGTAGTTGAATTATTATTATTATTAGTAAGGTAGTAGTAGTAGTAGTAGTAGTAGTAGTAGTAGTAGTAGTAGTAGTAGTAGTAGTAGTAGTAGTAGTAGTTGTTGTTGTTGTTGTTGTTTTTGTTGTTGTTGGACAAGTAAAAATGGTAAACGTACAAGTAGTATAACTATAAATGGTAAAAGTAGATGTATGAGAAGTAATAGAAATTGGAATAGTAGAAGTAGAGTTATTAAAAATAATAATAATAATGAGAGAAGTAGAAGTAGTAAAATACATGAAATATATGCAGGGTCCCTTAAGATGTCTACTTTATATAGAATAAGAGTTACAATTGTGTTTAAATAGAAGCAATATTGAAATATATAAGCATTCTCTGTAGGCCTTTTATGTTCTTCTTTTATTTTTTTCAATTGACCTTGCGTGTTCGTGGTGAGTTAAACATCTCTATCATACCAACCAGAACAGACATTTGGCAGCAAGGTAGATTGGTCTCTATTTTCATCTCGCTCTCTCTCTTTCTCTTTCTATCCCTTTCTCTGTTTCTTGATATGTGACACTCGCTTGACTTAACTCATTTACCAGCCAGTACGACACACTATAATTTCTTCACCCAACGTTTGAACCCTTGGTAAAGATTGAAGCCCTCCAACAAATGAAGACGTATAATTTAGACGGCGTCTCGTTGAAATGAAGGGAAAGTGCTGTAGCATTGAACTGGGTTGTAAGGATCTGGGTAAGTCATCAACGTCGACGGGTATGGCATTTCACGGGGCCCCTCACCACCACGTGAAGGCAGCCAACAACAGACACTTGACTTTGAGGTCACATCTATATTGTAAGCTATGGTGTCTTAAAGGTAGATTGCCAATCGAAAATGTTCGAGGGGACATCTTGAAAAATGATGATCTAAAAAGGGAAAGTTAGTACGTGCATACGTAACTTTGATACGCGCCAAGTCTATTTTAAAGAAACGGAAATATCCATGACCTTAAGCTATTTCTTCCCTTAGGTCACTGTCCTATGATGAATGGTGTGGGGGTTTTTTTCAGGAGGGGCACAATGCCGAATTTCAGTGTGATATGGTCAATTTGGGATCGATAATCTTTATTTTCCTGGGTGTGTGACCTTGGAAATATTTCAACAACAGAAAGTATATACCACTGAACGAAATACAGATTTAATAATCCAGACACTTGAGCCAAATTTCCAATATTATACAAGTAATCTTCTAATTAAAATTTTAAAAAATCGTCCCAAGTAACCAAAAATAGCAAAGTTGACTCTACACCAAGGGTCATCCAAAGTGCCATGTATACGAGGGCTAAACTAACTTTAAAAATACATTGAAGGAGAAAAGAAAGGGGCAATAAAGAAAATGACATTTTACCTTCTAAAACCACCCCTTATGCTTTATCATTTTACCGTTGCATTTCCTCAAAGTATAAACCAACCCCAACCACCCCCACCCACATACACTCGCGCACTCACTCACTCAGCGAAGGTTCTGTAGCATAAACTGCATGTTTGCTAAACAATTTATTGATCAATCATTTTCTCACTTTCGGTTTAGATCTGTATTTCATTCATCAACATAGAACATGATTGAAGATTACACTACACATGGCTCTTTCCACGTGGTATGATTCATCGGGCTAGATTACCAAATGAAACCGAATAAATAATGTGAATCATTGCTGCCAAAATAGTTTTAGTTTTACCTTTCAACCATTATTATCGTGGTGAAACCCCAATGATTGATCATGTATTATACCTGTAGCTCTGTATTCATGTTACTGCAAATGTAACACGTGTTACCAGATTTAAACTACGATAAAACCTGAAACATAAACATGATAAACAGGGCAAATGAAGGGGAAAAAATCGCTTCAACATAGTCATCTACAAGAAAAATGAATTAAAAAACACACATAATAAATATGTATTGCATTTTACTTTAAATCGGTTCCAATCTAGCAGTTATAGTCGGTGAAAATAAATTATTGAAAAAAATGTTTTACTGTTTTAAACTGAAGGGGAAAAAAATCACAAACATATTTGATTGCGCATTTACCCTTATATGAATTTCTTTCTTTCTCAAGTCGTCCTGATGGGGCTAATACGTATCTAATTATATAATCAGAAACGGCACTGAATTCAACAAAGCTTTAAATCAAACTAAAGTGCCCCATTGCTTATATTCCACTCATGCCATGTCCATGACTGCCTAATATATATATTCCGGACAAGCGTTGGTGTCTCCCAACACCCTAATTCGTAACACATTCGCTACTGATTTAGGGGAAAATCGCCAAATTGAACCCAGTCGCATTTTTGTTGTCTAGGAAATTGGGTGTACTTGACCTTTAACAATCAACCAGAAAAAGCTCATCAAATCGTCATTAGTTGCCAGATTTGGGCTGCTTGAGATTTCCAATGACAGACACAAGACAGCTATACTCACATTTTTCTCTTGAGTTTGATGTCGGCCTATAAGGCGATAAGATTAAACATGTATGTTTGACTATGCAAATAAAGTTTTCAGTACGTCACACTGTTATGAATATTTAATGATCCATATGAATATTAATGTTGGCAGAGAGCCTTGACTGGTTCCAGGAGTTAATTAAGGGTGCTATCTCACTTCGCGGAGGCGTCTCCGAGACAGAATAGAAATTTCGTCTCCGCGACGGATAAATAGTATTAGAGACGTCTTCGAGACATCTCCTGAATTTCGGAGACGAAATTTCTATTCAGTCGCGAAAACGTCTCCGCGAAGTGAGATAGCACCCTAAGGTAGACTTTATGGCCCATATTCTGCTATGAAGACTAGAGTTGCACGACCTTAAACAATAGGGTCGCACAATAGCACAATAGCATCGCACAATAACAAAAGACTTCCAGCACAACTTTTGCGCTAGATCACGACTCTTCAGCTCGGGCAATTGTCTTGTACTATGAAACGCACATGATTAAACCGGAAATCCATTGAAATAATGACGCAGCAATCGTATGTTAGTAGCAGGAGCTCTAGCTTTCACTGAACACTGAATGCCATCGATAAGTCTACATTTTTCAGCTGGAAAGCACAATGATATTGTTCTATCCTGAATGAATTGTGGACTTAGATTCTCATCGGCTTTTTATTTTAGCGATATTTTGACAACTTTTAGCTTCAAGGTAACGAGAAAAAAGACAATAGCCAACTTTCAACAAAGAACTCGCAAGGCCATATCACTATACCCCTAGTTTAGAATTCTTTACAAATGTTTGTACATATTTAGTCTGCTTTGACGTCATCGAAGACTAGATTTGTATTTTTAGACGCACGCTTCACTGACTTCTCATAGAGAAGCGGGCAAACCAGCGTTGCATTCTCGTTTCAAAATCCGTACTATTTGAGTGCCACAGTACAACTCTAGTCAGCGTAGTAGAATACGGGCCTAAGTGTTTCCTTTTATTTCTTTAAGTATTTAGACCATGAGATGACCCTGACTAATGGGGGCTTGTCCGGGAGTCGATGCCTCAAAATATAATGTTGTACGCTAGGAATGGTTTGACCCAGCTGCAGCACCTTTTTTGTCCGTGACAATTAGGAATTTAAGAACTGCTAAGGGTATACATCCTCAAATTTGAAGTTCTATACATTTGGGATGTTCTCCTTTTATACATGGCAGTCAATTAGTTTATTCTTTCGTTTGCCAAATTATATATTTACGTGCAGCACTATCAAATATTGTGATCAATGTTTTTGCATTTATACTATAACTACATTTAAAAATGAATGACTTAGGAGCTGCTTATACATGGCATGTATTTCACGTCGGTCCTGATAAGCTATTCAAGCATTCTGAAATAAATTTCCTAAAAAATAACAGTTTTAAGAATTAATTGAATGGTCAGTATTGCTTTATTGATGTCGTTCAAGTAATATAATTACAATTGCACAATGTTTGTATAAAGTGTGTAATTATCTTGGGATGCTACTTTAGAATTTAAGAGCTTGACATGAATTAGAAAATATGATATTGGTGTAATCCATATACCAGCTATTATTTTAGCATAGTAATTGAGTCCATTATTAAAATTAGTTCCCACTTTTTCCCCAGCATTTTTAGGCGATTTTTTGAATTCCATGCTTATTCTAAACTTGAGTCTAATATTATACAGTGGATAAAAAACACACCCAAATAAATCATCAGAGGAAAAATATCTGCCTGTGCCTCCCCAATGCCGACCATTATTTATTGATTTTATTCAATCATATAAGCACATGTGGGTCATCCTCCTTAGAAAGAGGGACTATGGCCAAATTTAGATGTTTGTTGACATTTTTTTAGTGTACCAATGACATTTGGTATGCCACGTGCATGGAATACACCTTCATCCTAGTCAAAAACAGTTCGCATTCTGGCATTAACTTTCACTTTCAGATTCACTATACCGATGATGGTTTTTGCATTATCTCGTCTAGTTATCTCGTTCATTTTAAATTGCATTCTCTCCATGCTCCCATTATCTTATCTGGGCCCCGTAAAACAAAAGGTTATGATTGATTGCAAATTGAAAGAACTATTCTGATTGGCTGTTGGTCGGTCTTTTGAACCAAAAGTGCTTGTAGCAACGATCTTGATGGAATATTGTCACTTTGCCATTGATTGCAAGCCTTTGTGTTACGGTACCCTGAACTGAAGACAAAGATGAATCTAAACTGTACTTCAAATACAATTACATGAGAGATACCACTTATTTTAAAAAAAAAACAAAAAAAAAACATATTAATAATATGTTAGTTTTTTTGTTTTTTTTTTATTATAAAAATAAAAAATAAAAAATGAGCATCCTTCAACCGCTCATCCCATCCCTCTGTACCGTCCCCATTTCTCTCAATTTTCGAGTATTCTTCTCACGCCTACGTCTTAAAAAAACAAAACAAAAACAGTAGCATTGTATCCATGAAGCATTCTATTCAAGGCCTTCATTTAACATTTCATTGGTGATGATAACAGCAGTCGAACTAGTTATTTCTGGACTTTTACTTCTTCTCAAATTATTTATTTGGATCTTTTTTAATTGACTTCGCGGTTTGAGTATGTTAATAGCACCACTGGTCAATGGTCCATGTACTAAACATTATGTGTGTTTTTTGTTTTATTATCTCTCTCTCTCTTCTCTCTTTCTCTCCTCTTCTCTTCTCTCTTTCTCTCTCTCTCTCTCTCTCTCTCTCTCTCTCTCTCTCTCTCTCTCTCTCTCTATATATATATATATATATATATATATATATATATATATATGCCTGTTGTTTGCCCATTTATTTTTCTTCTTTCTCGCTGAGCTCTCTTCTCATCCCTCTCCTTATCCGCATTAATTTGTAATATTCTATACATTCTACCATCGTCGATTGAACCCACTCTCACTCTTCTTCGCGCTCTTCGATCCCGGGCACCATTTTGCCTTTTTGCGAGAGAGATCTCGAAATTATTTTTCTCATTATCTCTTTGATTGAAAGAGCACATGGAGTGAATGAACAATCGCACCGAAGTATGATGTGTATGTTAATGATACACGTTGTTCGTTTCCCTGAAGGTCATACATTTCTATTTTCAGTTCACTTGATTCGTTCTGGTTCTTATAGCGAGCTGACGTAGGTTCAGAGTGCAATGGCGAACAGAAACTATTTCACCGATTTCATATGCATTTGTACCCTACATATCGATACATTTTAATGCCATTTATTTAATATGTTATTGGACCGTGGTTATTTGCATGTGCCCCCAAAATGAGCATTTTTAATGCTTTTGAGATTTTGATTTTTTATTTCAGATAAAAACACATTAAATTGAACACGATAAAAATCACTAAAATATAATGGAATTAATAATTTGATTCTAAGTTGTTGTTGTTGTTTGTTTTGTTTTGTTTTTTTCTCCGCAGAATAAATATGAAGTCGGCTATGCAAATGAAATATACAATAAAAATAATTTTTATCATTTATCATTGCCATAATTATATGAGGTTTTTTTCTCACTGTCATGATGTTATTACATAAATTACTTCCATTTCTTTTCATTATATAGTAAACATAATCTGCATAGGTCTATAACTTAAAGGAGGAGTCCGGGCTGAAATGAAAAAGTTTGTAAAATTAAGTAAAATTCATTCAAGCACAACACAGAAATTTCATCAAAATCGGATGAAAAATAACAAAGTTATGCATTTTTTAGGTATTGACTTTTTTGGAAAAACAGTTCTTGGCAATTGTCTCATTGTCTCATTGAAATAATGAATATTCAAATGAGCAAAACTGATGATGTCACAGTCCCCTACTTCTTGTGTATTTTATTATATGAATCCTAATATCTCATTTTTCATATATTGCGTATACAGAAAATCTGTCCCTCATACTGAAATAAGTAAAAGCACTTCTGACCTTGAACATTCCACAAGATTAATCCCTCTTTTATGTCCTTGGGGCAGAAAGTCTTGATAATTGGTATTTCTAACAATAAAATACAAGAGAAAGTGGGGGACTGAGACATCATCAGTTTGCCATTTGAAGAACTGTTTCTTAAAAAAAATTCAAAACCTAAGAAAATTCATAACTTTGCTAATTTCTTATCCGATTTTGATGAAATTTTCGGTGTTGTGCTTTCGATTTTACTTTATTTTTTCTAATAATGCAAACTCCAGCCCGGATGAGTCCTTTAAAAGCAATGGTAAATTATGCATTATAATCTGTTAAAAAAAAATTATAATAATTGCCTTGTCTCGTCGCTCCAGTTGCTGGTTTGAAATTGTTGGGCCGAATCGGGTTGGGGGAGTGTCAAAGTAGAAATGATTAATGGAATAATTTACGCATCACACTACAAACTCACACTCATCCTTCACCGAGTCTCTTTGAAGACGGGAGCGAGCCGCCAGTTGGGCGAGCTGTGAGTAAACGAAAGGTAGATTTGGGGTAATGGGGTGACGAGTTATCCATCACGGCCTGAGGGATCTAGGTGTATGTGTTGTGATTCTTTCTGTGTTCTTTAAATTCGAAATTGTTTGTGTTTATATCCTTATTATCCATTTTTGATAATCTTTGACATTGAATACGTGTGAAATTTCTTTCTTGGGATTTCAACTAAGACTTTATTACATGGTACTCATGCTACTGGTACATGTCGTGAGATATTGTCCACCATGTCTGTTTATACCATCGACGCCAGCACTATAATTCACATCTTTGACGATTGACTCAAGAATATGTGTAAAACTTAATTTTAGTGGGCCTTTATGACTTATTTCTTTTGTTTTTCACCATCAATTCTTTAACGCTGACGATAAATATAGGTTGCAATTTGTCTAATTAGTAATAATGTTTCGAATCATTCTTTGCATGCCTGTGTTTACCTACAACCCCAGTCATAATCCCTCCAAATTACAACTAAATTATAAATAAATTTACTACTATCATTAGTTGATTGACACAAAAATCGAATTGAATCTTTGTATCTCAAAAATCACAAAATTTATAAATCAACAATATTGCATTTTGTATTCCTTTTCTCACTAAAGAAGTTGCATGTTAAGGTCTCTGAAATTAAAACCATTCTTTTCATATTTGAGCACTATTACTTATTAGCTAACTTTATCCAATACCACTTTTACAGAACTGAACTTGACCTCTATGATGTTAAATTGTTGTTTTAATACTTTGTTTATGTTTTATGTTGATTCATGTTTATTTTGTATGTATTGTATATGTTCACAGGGCCCCCTGGAAAACAATGTTATATACCACTGATGGGGCTACCCTGTATAGATAAAACAGAATACATAAATAAATAAATAAATAAACTATCATGAATATTTCCTTTGTCCTCGAGCATGGTTGGTGGAGCAACTCATTTATATCGACTGTGTTAATATATAATAGTTCATGTGCCTGTTTTGCTATCATTGTGTCAAATAAACTAGGTAAATTAGGACATGAGCATTGTTTCCTTGGAACCTGCTAATATCCTTTGTTCAATAACATACGTAATTCTGTACTCATCAAGAGTAAAGATTCTTCATGAATAAATTAGGGTTATTACCTACATATTAAGGAAAACCATGCACCGGACATCCTATGGGCTGCTTATTTGCTTACGCACCAAGTGTGTTTTGGATTTTTGTGATTTAAATAGGTATTATGTGGTCATCATTATAGGTGTAAGAACAATTGTAATCCTATTTTTTATATAACACTGCATTTCCACCTCCATTTTGTTCTCTCTATTTGATCTATCTCTCTCTCTCTCCTCATTATTTTTAAATCATTATTGGCTTGATCTACATACACTCTTAAGTTTCTAGTCCATATTTTTCTGAATAATTTTATAATTATTGTTGTTCACTGTAATCACATTATTGTGCTTTCTCTCTTTCTCCTGCTTTCTCTTCCTCCTTCTTTTGCAATTGTCTCTCTATAAACCCCTCATAAAAAGTTCCGCAACTCGACTTTGGTCAATGATAACTTTTCAGGTACTCTTTAGTTATTCCTGATATTCATACAATTGGAAAGATAATTCCTTCCCCTTTTTATTGATATCCTATTTGTAAGATTGTGTCATGATTTAATGAACAGAATATTAGAATATGTAGAAAAGTAAAAAGTCAAATGTAGTTTTAAAAAATGCATTTTTATTGATCACATTGAAGTTCCGCAACTCGAATTTAGGCTTTGATAACTTTTGGGGTATTTTTTATAATTTTATTGGATTTTATACCATTATCAAATTCATTTATTCCTCTATTTATTGACCTAATTTGTCATGGTGATGTCATGCCGTAGTCCACAGAACCCCTGAATACCACCTGAATGCAAGGCAAAGCGAAAGATAATGTTCAGTATAACGTTCTGTAACGCAACTTTGAACCTTGATACATTTTAATGTGGGGTTTAATCACTATCAATTTTTATAGCATTGAAAAATACATCTATTCTTCTTTTTATTAATGCCCTATTTGCAATGGTAACATCATCTTTGAATGCACATAGTTCATGAATATAATGCAAAGTTTAAAAAAAATGAAGAAAAAAATGTGAAATGCATTGTTATTGCTCAAATTGAGTAACTCGCAACAGACAATAATCGTTACAATTGGCATTCATTTTGCAACATTTCACTTCTGACTTGCTTCATTCAGGTGTTCTGTGTATGCAACAACAAAACTTTTGTTACAATTAGGGTATCATCGAAAAGAGGAATAAATGAACTCGACAATGGTATAAAATCAGGGCCTAAAGTCGAGTTACGGAACTTCAATTTGGTCAATAAAAATGGATTTTGCAAGATTTAACTTTTCACTTTTCTCCATATTATGATATTCTGTGCATTGAAGCACGACACAATGATTACAAAAAGGATATCAATAAAAAGGGGAATAAATTATCTTTCTAATGGTACGAATATCAGGAATATCTAAAGCGTACTAAAGCTATCATGGCCCAAAGTCGAGTTGTGGTACTTTTTTCGAGGGGTTTATTATGGGCGACAGATTTTTAAAATAATTTTTCATTTTAACGTTACAATGGGCATACTTTCACTCGCTTATTATTTTCTCGTTTTATGTATATAAAATTTGCAATTTGATTATTTGTTACTTTTATGTATTACTTTGTAACATTGTTTTGTTTTGTTTTTTGTTTTTGTTTTTTTGTTTGTTTGTTTGTTGTTTTTTTTTAACCCTTTGCCTGCCAAGTTCGACTATAGTCACAATTGTACTTATTAACTATACAATCGTAATAATTCATTTTCTCTGTAATGGCTTGGCCAAAAGATCTGAAAATCACTGATAATGCTAGGACCAGGTCTGCGGCATAATTTCTTGTAGTTCATACTATGCAAATATTGTTATACTATTTTTAATAATTAAAGAGAAAAGTCTTCTTTTTTCTGCTTAAAATTAATGTGGCGGGCAAAGAGTTAAATAGATGTTTAATCTGATACATAGACGTTGTAAAGCGACATTAAATGCTAATGTACTGCGGTTACAACGCAGACACTGAAAGTCTATTACAAGTCATGTAAGGTATATTTTTAAGAATGTAAATTTAAATTTTACATGGAGAAACCTGCTAAATTGTCTGATATCCACATGATATACTACAATCTTATAAAACTGTTGAAACTAAAAATTAGTGATATCTTGCATACCAATATAACATTAAACATTTAAATGGAAAACTTATGGCCTTTTCTCTGTCTTGGTGTTTTTGTTTCCAGTGATAGAAGACACGAAGAAACCTCTACCCATGGTACCACCTAGTGAGAGTCCACCTATCATCTCTAATGATATCCATGTTGGTGGGAATGGAGCTGGAGTAGGAGGAGCACAAGGAGCTGGGATAGCAGGAGCCGGGCATTCAACACAAGGGAGCTCCATGAGCCCGAACTTGAGCAGCCATGGAAATTGTACCAGCCCGAGGGAGAGCGGGAGCTACCTCGTCTATGAAAAACGGAGAGAGGCAGCGAGGGGATGCGGTGAAACATGGCATGTCCGACAGCGAATCGTACGGCATTTCTACCAGATGCAGACAGCTAGTTTGAAGCTGAGAAAGGAGTTTCCAGTTTTCAACTGCTATATTGTGGTCTGCCCTCAGCGAGTGGAAAGCTTAAATTTTTGAATCTCCACGCAGAGAGATCAAAATTAAAAAAATTGGTTTCAGAAATCAGGAGAGATGAAATAAAAAACGAGGATATGAAAAGGAAACAGAACGAGCTGAATACGCGGCATCAAAAGTATTCGGATCGTGCTAAAAGCATCGCAAAAGCCGAGCGGGCTGGCACAATGTCAGCAGCGGCGAGATACCCTTTACCTCTTTCGGCTTTAAATTCATCCCCGGTAGAACGTCACCGACCAAATGATAGAACAATTTCGCGGGCGCAAAATAGACTGCCAGTATTCTCCTATCTGTACACATAAGAACAATCCTGAATAGCCACGCCACAGTCCTTAACAGCACTTGTGTAGAGCCTTATTCTGAACTATGATTGCTGTTGTAATATTGTCGAAAACATTATTGTCTATATTATGTTTCAGTGAAAACAGCCAGGATGTGATTTCGGGGATGATATTATTCAATGCAATCTCTGACATGACATAGCATTATATACTAGGTGAGAAAATAAAACTCCTTTAATGTATAGTCCTTTTATTATGAAAAGGCTTCTAGAGAAAGGGGTTTGCATAAGAATATAGAAAGAGACTACACCCGTAGCAGGGTAACAAAACAGTAATACTGAAAGTCATTTAACAAAATGCTGCCATTTGAAGATCCATTGGTCACGACTTGCATCACAGGATATGATTGTGAAACGGCATAAACTTGCCCAATAGATATAATATATAAAAGAAAAACTCATATCTTTTAATTTTTTAAAACAAGCTGCAGATTGTTTTGCGTTGCATCATACAACTAAAACCGCCTCTACGGCTAATACAAACGTAAAGACATAAGCAAACGAAAATTTTCAAACAACTCATGAGATATTTACAATGAAGTAAATTTTTTTTTTTTTTTTTTTTTTCTTTTTTAACAGTGTAAAATTCTTTCTTTTGAGCATGGAAAATAATGCGATTATACGAAGGATTTCATCAGTCATGACCTATAGCACCCAGCCACACATATTACTACAACCCATTGATTATATAACGAAGTACATTAAGCAGCCAGCAATATAACATACATGAAAAAGTAAGTGTACATATACGTAGAATTGGTGGCA
>CALNVZ010002100.1:42593452-42609290 GCA_940671915.1 Paracentrotus lividus
CTTTACAAAGCATTTTATGATATATTTTTTAGAAGGTGGTCGTATAATATTTAGAAAGAACTTTAAATGTGCGGTGTACAAAAGAAATGTATCAATAATAAGAAATTATAGTGATTTAAAAAATTCTCGCCAATTTCTTTGTCACCTGCTTACCGTTTTCACTGCAACAGCTAAAAATTGATTACTTTTTATTTATTTATTTATTTTTAATATTCGGTGATATAGATATGTTTCATTTAATTGAACAAGTATTTTAATGTACACACATAGAAACATCAACTGAACAATGAAAAATAGGTACCTACTTAGATTTTACCTAGTAATATTTTACAAAAATGTAAAGTATTTTTTGTACAATATAGAAAATAGTGAGGTAAATTCCACCTTATGAAATACATTAAAAGTTATTAATTTCCTTAATTTGATGGTAGAATTTACCTCAGTTTCTATTTCACAAAGCATTTTACATTTTTTTTTTTTTTTTTTTTGACAAATCATCAGGTTAATATACCGCACGTTTCCTATGTCTTACAACTCATTTGAAATAATTCTTTTTGCGATTTAGAATAGTTGGCCAAATCTTAGAGTGGTTTTAATCTAAAAAAATGTATACACGAGCATTATTAATAGGAACATTACACATCATCGTAAACCAGCACTGAAAAAGCATAGATCGCTTGTGGTTTACGCTTCGCATCTCCCACTCGCATTAGCAAGATATTTCCAAAATATAATTTGTAGGTCTGAGATACGTATAAAAATATAGGCTATCACCTCAGTTAATATAAAGAAAACACAACTGGAAAGGTAGATCACTGAACAGGTTGCATTACCCATTTTTAACATCATGTGTACATATTACAGACGTACTGATAACAAAAGATGATCCAAAAAGGAAGGAGTAAAACGATTATGACTAAACAGAGATGTTCCCTACAAAATTAAACCATATATCTGTTAATTGCTAAATGTAGTATGGAACGAAACAGCACTTGGTTCATCATTATAGTGCTTTATTGAAATGGAAAGGAAAATGATTTATAGGTATCAACGCAATGCTGCTTTCATATGCTGCTATTACACGTAGGAACGATTAAACTATGTGCATTAAATAAAGCACAACAATTGATGTCAAGCTTAAGTAGAACATAGACCTTTACCATATCTGGCAGGCACATAGAGTGATTTGATTAAATGAAGAAAATATTATCTTATCTAACCCCAGCGAGTACTTCATGGAAACTGAACTCTTAAATACCATAGTTTTGGTATAATAAAATGTTTAATTGAAATTGTTATAATTTTATGAGGGATTTTCCTCATATACAGTTTACTAAGTTAAAAGTGATCCCAATTTCCGAACTCCAAATCTACCGTAATTACGTAACTGTGCGTAACCGTATGCAGTTATAACGTACGGGTAAATTTCAGTAATGATACTAACCGATCATGCAACAATCAAACCCATGAAAATTAACGATTAGGGAGCCGTTTGTTTTGTTTTTTGTTTTGTTTTTGTTTGTTTGTTTTTTTTGGGGGGGGGGTTCCTTCCTTCTTTCTTTTACGTTAATAAATTAAGATTCAATTTTTCAGATAATTTTTTTTTATTATTTATTATTTATTTTCTTTTTTTCATTTTTAGTTTATTGAAGACAACACGATTGTTTACTAGTGGAATAAAAGGGTCTTATAATTTATTTTTAATGATTTTCTAAGTTTCCTTAACTAGAGAAATATATGTATTATGAGTAACTATAATTCAAAAGTGGTAAAAATTTGTATGCAGATACCAGTGTATAATATTATGAATACCGTTTATTATCTTGGGTACTATAACTATAAAAAAATATATGAAACTTAAGCAACGTTCGGAGCAATAGATATTTTAGTTAACTTTTCTGTCCCTGACGTTCCAATGGTTAATATTTCTTATTTTGTATTGTTATACTGAAATGTATTGTTCTTTGTAATTTTCTGCCGAATGAATAATAATAAATAAGTATAGGGTACTTGGGATGGATCTCACTTTTCGCTCAGCCTTTTTTCAGAAGAACTGTACAGTCTTGTGCAAATAAAATGGTACAAAGTGGAATACATTTTTGATAGTATGAATTTAATCACAGCCTGCTATTGTTTGATATTTTCATAAAGCAGGAAGATCAGACTTTCACCTGCAATTTTTTTTCATCACATTTGGTGTTGTAATTTATTTAAATATGACTAGTTTCCTACAATCAAAAAATCCATTTTTTTCGCACGCCCTCCAAATGCCTTTGTGTATAGGTTCGCATAATGGCCATGAAGTGCTCAATTTCGATTTGCTCCTCGTCACACAAAATTTAGCATAAATTTTGTTAACGAAAGCAAATTATACAGAACAAAGAGCATCGGAAAAGCAAATCTTTTGGCTTTATTTTGGTACCACATACACACAATTATCTGAAAATATTTCACGCCTAAATAAATTTTTTTCCGACTGTAACCATTTTTTTTTTTTACACAGACTGTATACTATCATTGCACTGGATTCTGTACATCACAAGTAATGAGGCACCAATATTTTTTTTTCTTCCTTATGATAATGATGTACAGTTCTAATCAGTTTGGTTGATATTTGCGGTTTTATTTGCCTGCAAAAAGGTTTAGTTATTATAATATACTACATGGTGGTATTGAATTATACTATAGTGACCCCTTTTTCCCAAAGTACATACCCACGTTAATGCGGCGGTCCAACTCGCCGTACCTTCGATCGTGCAAACTCCCTACGATGGATTTTGTAGAAAATTCGTGCAGCGGAGGTACCTCCCGCAGGTACAATGCTTGTACGACGTGCAGAAAGTTTTTACAATACCTTACTATAGAATTGCAGGAATCGCAGAAGTTGAATTACGGACCTGTGCGTGCATTGCACATGGAACGCAGGCTACGTCGATGGCACGTGCCCCGTAGCCTACGACGAGTTGTGACCGCCGCATTAGGTATATTGATACCACCACACGTGTTTTGTAACTTTTAGGAGGGAAGTCTGCTGAAATTGATTACACGTATTGCAATACTTTGATCTGTAAAAACAGATTAATTAAGTACTGAAATGTACAATTGCTCAAAATATAACGAACTGTTACAATCATTTAGTTCTAAATTAAGTTTGACAAATTAAATAAAGCAAACAAACAAATATAATTGCCCGATTATGTAAATGAGAGTAATATGCTATTATGGATCATCGATCGACGGATTAACAGAAAATATATTGATTAATTGATTGATTGATTGATTGATTGATGTATTAATATTGATTATTACATTTTGTGGGATTGATTGATGATTATATTTTCAAGACTGACTCATGTGATTCGAAAGGTATGAAGGTCGTGCATACACCCATGTACTTTCAAACAAATATTATTTATCATACGAATGTATATGTGTAATATGAGTTTAGCTGTATGAGAAAGGAGTGCGTGGCTGATTGAACATCATAATTTTTAACTGATTGATAGATTGTAAGGGTGAATATTAGTACAAATGATAATTTGTAGCTGATTGATTCCTATATATAATAAATACTTGATTCATTGATTGATGAATGGATAAAGGAGGGATGCATTAAATGATTGATTGATTGATTGATTGATTGATTGATAGTCGGATGGATCGACTGATTGTTCGCTTACATGACCGATTGATTGATTGATTTATTTGATTGATCGATTGATTAGTGAATCGACAGATGATTGATCAACTAATTGATTGATTGATTACATGCTTGAATGATCGATTGAAAGGTTGATTGATTAATTGATTGATTGATTTGTTTATTAATTGATTGATTGATTGGTTGATTAGTGAATTGATAGAAGTGTGGATTGATCGGTGGAGTAATTGATTAACTGATTGATTGACTGATTACCTAATTGAATAGATGTTCCCTGGATTGCTGGAAAATATAAATTGATTAATTAAATGATAACTATATTTTGAGTCGATTATAGAATGATTGATTGCATGAATGGTTGATTATTGATTATTAGAACGTATGATTTTTATTATCAATTCACTCTTTCTTCCATTCATCCACTCATCTATAACCTCAATCATTTTAGAATATAATAATTGTTTACAAGTACTTTGTTATCGCAAAGATCTTTAACAAAAATATCCTCCCAGCTATTGGGCGATATCAGTCAGGATTTTACAGTTAAGAGCTATAATATCGTAAATATATGGAATGCATAGTTTAGAAAGACATGGGCGAATGTTGGTCGGAGTGGCTACGATGATGATGATGATGACTCGTCCTCAAGCAGTTTTTCTCATCTTCTAAACTGAAGGTCATCTCGAGCCATCGTCTTGCCCTTTATTGGTATGCCAAGCGTGTCAGACGATAGCGACGATGTCTTCTTCTTCTTCTACGCCATCTTCCGTTGAACTCATCAGCTTTAAGGTAGAGTCAAGGCAGTTATAATAGTGAGGGAATTAGCAGCTACGGGCATGCATCGTACAAAAAGGAGGATTTAAAAATGAAATGGTAGCAGGGAATTTGTGGCAGGTGTACCCAGGAAAGAGGTAGCAGTAGAGGTAGTAGTAGTAGTAGTAGTAGTAGTAGTAGTAGTAGTAGTAGTAGTAGTAGTAGTAGTAGTAGTAGTAGTAGTAGTAGTAGTAGTAGTAGTTGTTGTTGTTGTAGTAGTAGTAGTAGTAGTAGTAGTAGTAGTAGTAGTAGTAGTAGTAGTAGTAGTAGTAGTAGTAGTAGAAGTAGTAGTAGAAGTAGTAGTAGAAGTAGTAGTACACTGTTTAAAAAAAAATAATAATAAATTAATAAATAAATAAATAAATCTGTAGCAACTTTGCACAGTTAATAACAGCATATATGACAGTAGTAATTTAATAGTGGAAGTTGACATAGAAGTAGTATACAAATGAAGAGTCTAGTGGAAGAAGTACTTAAGTCACATTTTTTCAAAAATGAGTTTATTTGATAATATCTATGTAAACACCATCAGAAAACTGGTGCAAGAGTTAGTTTTGAAAAAATCAAATCCTAAGTGCCCCAAACAGGAAACCCCCATTTTCAAAACATGATGATTTTTAGTGGAAGAAGTACCTAAGTCCATAGTTTTAGTGGAAGAAGTACTTATGTCCAAAGTTTTAGTGGAAAAAGTACCTAAGTCCACCCAAGCTTGGGTCAAAGATTTTGTTAAGGGAAGAGGTATGGGGCAGCTCTGCCCATTTTTAGGTATTGGGAGACCCCAGAAGATGTTTTACCACAATCTAGCTGAGAAGCAACGTGAGGGGGATGCTTGGTAGGGCGGTAAAACTTTTTTTTTGGGGGTGGGGGGGGGGGTAAGAACAACCCCATAGGCAGTGTGTTTCTGAATAGGGTAGGAATGTAATTTATTAGAACAAACAAATTGGACGTTTAAATCTGAAACAAGGTGGGGGAGGGGCTATTGGATCAGTTTCAACCCCCCCCCCCCCGACGGCCCCAAAATAAGATAAATAATATCAAAATTTGGATGTGTCAACGGTCATATAGGCCTATGCAAGTTTTCACTGCAATGTTTCAGTTTTTAAGTCAAATGATAAATTTTCATAACGTGGATGCGGGAGGGGTCGAAAGTGCCCGCCCCTTTAAAAAAATAGAAAGAACCCCCCCCCCCAAAAAAAAAAAAAAAAAAGAAAAAATGGTAGGGTAGGCATTTTTTTTCAATCCGCACTTGAAAATATTCATATGAAAATGTTCTTCTTAAGGATTTTTAGTGTATTGGTGTCAGACAGTCACAGATCCAGGGGAAAGGGGGCTGCCCGTTAAGCACAAAAAATGAAAAAAGTGCCCTAGAATGGGTATACCACTGCCAGCCCCACATGTATATTCAAAAAGGTTTCAGTATAGTGCAACAAAAAGGCAAATGGGCTGTTCTTATAAATTATGTCTGACACGCGCAGATGCAGGGGGATCCACGCATGATTTATTTTGTTAAAAGGAGCCCCCAATTTTTTTAAAATGGTATTGAACCCCCGCCCTCGTAATATAGGGTATACACATTCAGCAATGTTACTCACAAACCATGGGGAAATCAAGAGGATTGTTTAGTTTTGTTAAGAAGGACAAAAAACAATATGAATTGCCCCGAACTGGAAACTCCCATTTCATAAAATTAATGATTTTTAGTGGAAGAAGTACTTAAGTCCATGGTTTTAGTGGAAAAAGTACCTAAGTCCATAGTTTTAGTGGAAGAAGTACCTATCCAACTTCCGGCTTATTGATTATCGGAGATCGATATGCATAAAAATTACTGAAATTTGCCACGTATGCTTCTCCTCCCTTAAAAATCAACTCCACAAAGTTTGAATCTGAAATTCAAAAATTTGTGATGTGCAGGATAGTTTGAAATATTCAAACCCTTGTATCTCAGAACTAGTATTATGTGACTTAAGTACTTCTTCCACTAAACTCTTCAAATATACTCTTAAATTTGTTTTCTTTCTGTATATAATTATTTATCCAACGTAACTATAATTACAACTATAGGCCCATTCCTTATTGTGTTTTATCATTAGCTCCTTAATGTTTATAATCAAAGTTTTTTTTATTTTTTTTTTTTTTATTAAAGTTGATAGAGTCATCTTTTAACGAATGGTCACGGGACATGCTGTAAGAATGTTGACGTTATGTTTCTTGTGTCATCTTCTTGAAAAATAGTGAACCAATTTTTATAGAAGCACGGGGGCATGTCACCACTCGTTGTAAACGCAATTTAGGGAGAGAGAGAGAGAGAGATAGTGTAAAGAGAGAGAAAAGGGGGTAGGGTAAACTAAAAATAAAATCACGTAGACAATAATTTTAAAACAATAAAACACACATTTAAAAAAAAGAGACACACAAATGTGAGTTATCAATAAATGGAAGTTGTTAGCATTTTTAAAGCCAAGCTTACGATGAAATATAACACCCACGTAAGCATATTTACATTATTGGTTGTCAATATAATATATATTGTCTATATAATATATACAGTTCAGGCCAAAAGTTTACATACACCTGGCAAGAAATCATATAACTACAATTTTTACCACCCTAAGAACATTTGGCATCATTTATTTTGATGAATATGGTTAGGTATCATATTTACTTTGTTTTCAGAGAGTATGTTTTAATTCAAGATATTTAGAAACATATATATGGTTGATCTTACTTCAGTTTGGATAAATTCAATGGGTCATTTTGGTTAGTGTATGTAAACTTTTGACCCATTGAATTTATCCAAACTGAAGTAAGATCAACTATATATATGTTTTTAAATATTTTTTATGAAAACATACTCTCTGAAAACAACGTAAATACCATACCTAACCATATTCATCAAAATAGATGATGCCTAATGTTCTTATGGTGGTAAAGATATTAGTTATATGTTTTCTTACCAGGTGTATGCAAACTTTTGGCCTGAACTGTATGTGTGTATATATATATATATATATATATATGAAATATTTGCAAATACGCGTATTTCTTGTTTACGTATTACAAATTACATTATGATGTGGGTTTTAGGAACTGAGTACTGAGTTTTCTATTTGAATAGTTTACCTCTTAAGAAATTGCCTTATTACCAGATCTCAGGAATACCTTTAAAACTAATGAAAAAGAGAGGGAAACATCGTACTCTCCATCAAATATGATGAGTTCTTTGTTTGCGAGAAGGCAAGTCAAATCCCCACTTGTTCTCGTCTATCCGTGACCAACTCTCGTGCAATATCAAGTCAAACGCTTTGCCACTGAAAAAGCACCTGCAAAAACTTGCAATTCGAGTCTGCACGACTGCCTTCCAAATGATTCTACCGTATGCCTTCGTATAATGAACGCATTATACACTAAAATGCTGCACTAAACACAATTTAAGGTGCTTGGTATTACCGTTTCATTTTCATGTCATTTTTTTTTTTTAGGCAGGATGCTTTCTAGGCCCAATATGTCACATAGTATACCATGTCTCTGCCCAATTAAACAGTGTATTCGTGTCTTAATGAATTAATCGACCGCCACTAGTCCGTAAAGCCTTAATTAACAGTCAATTAAAAGGTCTTTCAAAGCGAGATGTAATTAAAACTTCACGATATATCATACTAAGTAGAAAAACAGGAAAATTTATCAACAAGTCAAATTACTTGATCTTTATTCCGTTATGTAAGCCAAACGTCAGTTCATTATATCAAAGTGTTATTAATGACGTATTATTAGCAGCTGCTGCAAAATATATAGCACGAAAAGCACATGCTTCTACTTATTTGAGCATCACAATTATTATACGTCTCATCCCCTCGTTACAGACTTAATAATTTAAATATAATTTGAGGGTGATCATTTATGCATACATGCCATTCATGAACATTCCAGTTTATTGTAGAATGTAATGTACATTTTTTGCAGATATAAAATTCTGGTGTATTCATACATTTTCCTTTCAATAAATATCCTGACATTTTGAATTTCAGCAAAGTTTCTTTCCTCTGTTGTTAAAACGTCAATATTTAATACATGATATAATGCTAGTACATAACAACACTAACATACATGGTACAAACTCGCGAGTTCGTATTTGTTATTTCATTTATATATATATAATATATATATATATATATATATATATATAATCATATTCATAACATGATTAGGGGAGGGAAATGGGCGAAATCATATTCAAATTTGTATTTACTCTAATAATATGACGGTAAAGGTTAACATTATGCTTTTGTGTTATCCCTTTGTTGTGTTTCTCAAGTCATTTATAGTTATATTATTATTATTATTATTATTTTACATACATTTAAGACGTTGCATAGTTGAAACGAGTCCATGTCATTTTCACCAAATTTTGCACAGAGTTACTTTGGTATCTATGTATGGCCAAAAATGCAAAAAATAAAATAGGTTCAGTGCTTTGATTTTTTTGCTACGGGACTTTGAAGTTGTCAATATATGGATGGCATGTAAAGTACGCATAAATTAAAGAAATTGGCCTCTGTTAGACCTCGCGATTGCAACAAACGAGTTAAAATCGCCATTACTTTTGTCAAAACCGTATCAAACTTTATCAAACCTTCGCCGATTTGTTTACGACGTTTATACTAAAGATGGAAACATTGTTAAACTGGCACATTTTGTACTTATTCTTCAAGCCAGCAAATGGCAAAAACCATATTTTTAAGAGGATTGGAATCTACAAGAAAATAAAAAATATAGTTTAAGGTGCACTTTTTTTTTTTAACACATGACAGTCTCATCAAAATTTGCAAAGTTGTAGAGGGATTCATCATAAATATGTAGAAACTTTTAAAAAAAAAGGGGGTCCATGTGCTCGTTTTCGAACTTCGGCGCCCGAATACTCGCGAATCGGCTTTGAAAAGTCACAAAAACGCGCCGAAAACGTCCAAAAAGTATGAAAATCCAAATCTGAATTACACTTGTTTTCAAAATTATGCCCATTCACCGAAACAATTCAAAATCCATGTCATATTCATACAAATTTTCAAAGTTGTAGAGGAATTCATCCTCAATGGGTAGAAACATTAAAAAATGGGGGTCCATGTGCTCGTTTTCAAACTATCGCCGCCCGAATAGTTGCGAATTGGCTTGAAACCACAAAACGCGTCGAAAACATCCAAAAAGTCTGAAAAATCCGAACTAAATTACACATGATTCGAAATCATGCTCCCGAACATCAAAATCCATAACATTTTAATAAAAATTTGCAAAGTTGTAGAGGAATGTATACTAAACAAGCAGGAGCATTTAAAATGGGGTGTCTATGTGCTCGTTTTTTAAAATATATGCGTCGTAATGGAGGCGAGTCGACTGAAAACCACCGAAGCGCGCCAAAAACACGCAAAAGTATGAAAAATATCAATCAAAATTGCGATAATTCAAAAGCATGCTCCTAAAGATTCACAATTCATGTCAATATCCATCGCAATCCGTAGACATAACACGAACACGCACCAACATAAATGCTTTACATATCTTTGAAAGGAGGAAAATAATAGAACAAAAAGAAGGAATAAATAACATTTTTCTAAGTTCATTTCTTTTAACTCTTTGAACGCTGGATCGCCATGAGCGCCGAGTTATTTTTTTCCATTGTAACGTAATTAATCTGCGCGGCCAGGATGCGCGTCAGATGCGCAGGAACATAACTGTGCAACGTCCTTAATACCAAGTGATTTACCTTAGATTGCCCCGTGATATAGGCCAAGTCAAATGTAACTGTACTTTTTTATCTTCATGAAAACAAATCTTTATCCATAAACTTATATCAATCGCAAATATGTAAATTGTATACAGTAATTAGTCTCTGTACGAAAGTCTACTTGTATATTACCATCCCAGAGCATTTCGAAATTAAATGTTTTTTGGCTCGTTTTATTTGTATTCATTGTTCACGGATCTATTTTTATTCAAACATAAGAAATAGGTAAGTAGCTCATGATTTAAGTTTAGGGGTCAATAAACAATAATTTAAACGAAACATATTTCTGAGTTATGTCTACAATCTTACCATGCATTAACTTATAAATAACTAATTAGCATGAAATGGACTGGATTTTCAGACTACTCTGATGGCGCCACCTGACTGACGTATTAATTATTACACACGCGGCAAGGACAGTGTTCTGTTAACGTCGTTTTGTTGTCACTTCACAACTAGGATTGCAGGACTCTACATTTTTATATCGTACTTTGTCCTGATATTGGTTTGAGCTGTGAAACACGATAATAGACTTGATACTAAACCATTGCATTTTTGCTAGAGTTTGGACCATACATCTGTACTGGAAAAATGATAGAGACAGAGGGGGGAGAGAAAGGAGAGGGGTGTTCAATCGTTGAGGGACAAAAATGTCATTGCCAAGTAAACATAGATATCTTTTGAACTCATCAAATATTAATTCTTTAATTTTCGGACCATGCATGAGATGGATATTTTACAAAGCATTTTCCCATGGACCTATACTAGAAACAATGGTTTAGCCATTACCCCTGTTTTGTTTTACCGTATTGTGTTGTATACGTTTCTGTCTCTCTTCACATCTCTCATACTCTCCCTCTCGTTCTTATACTGTCCTCTATTATTTCTCCTTCCCCCTCCTTTTCCATATTTTCAAAAATTAAAGTCAGCCACACACAAATGTGTTCATCATCAGAATTATAGTTGCCATCACGCTTTGTGCAAGTTTATTGGATTACTGGCAAAAATGATCGAACGAAAATTTGAGTTGTTTCAAATGTTTTCTTTCTTACATATTTTTTTTTTTTTTTTTTTTTTTTGTATAGGCCTAAACAATGTAGATCAGTAAACAAAATTTTTTTTTTCATTCAGAATGGAATTATTTTTATGATTTACCAATAAATTTGTCTATAACTAAGTATGGAATTTCATAAACATTTCTCATAATCAGCATCACCTCCCAAAGCATGTCAATCGTGGTGTACCTCGCCGTCCTGTGACCCCAGCCTTCTAATCCCCTGCTTACCCACCCATTAGAAGTCAAACCACCGATTCAAAAGAACCAGGAGTCCTGTCTTTTGTCTACTGCTGTCTCTATTATTCTATTATTCCTTCCCAAGTCGGGAGATTGCAATGACTCGCTGACAAGAAGGTGACTTAACGGGACTTATAGCAGCGGCTTAAGAACTTCAAGACGTCTCGAACAGAGAATGTTTCTGTTTTTGGTCGATGTCAGTGGAACGTAGGGCGCAAGGTGGATGGGAGTTAAACAAAAGACGATGGGAAAGTGGAATAAGCTCCGGTAGCACGATGTAGTAACCTACAAACAAATCGAATGTCATAATTTCTTTATTGTTCTCCTCTCTGAGAACCGTGCATTTTTATTATGGAAGTTTAATAACTTCTTAAAATCCAATTAGCAAAAGTTTTTAGTCGTTTTTTGGTCGTACCCGAGGAGTAAAAATACAACTCATACGTACTTCCTTCTAATACAGTGCGTCCCAAAAGAACTAACACTTTTGAAATGCCTATCGCAAATAAAAATATAAGATGTCTTGGATAAAAGGTTTGTATGTTATATCAACTCATATCTTCAACTATCATTGATACCCAAAATTCCGAAAAATAACGCATGCTTCATGAGTAAATGCCCACTTTTGTAAAGCGAACAAAATTAGCCTGCGCAGGAATTCACATATTCCATTTTGGCAGCCGGTTATGGAAACGCATTGAATGAGTCAAAATACGATGGAATAAATCAGCCACAGAGTTAAAGATAAACAATAGGTCAGAAAAAAAACAATTAATATATGCAAAATGTATTGTTTCACCATTTGTTTTTCATATCATTAATTTAATTCTTTGACTTCATTTATTTTTGTCTTTGTGGCCGATCGATTCCATCCATTAATTTTGACTCTTTATGGCCATTCCATAACCAGGTGCAAATGAAGCAGTGAACTCCTTCGCAGGCTAATTTTTTGTGTCATTACACAAAAGTGGGTAATTCTCACTGAGCATGGTTATTTTGGAATTTTTGTGTCATAATGCATAGTTGAGGATATGAGTCTTATATACATATAATACTTTCCCCAAAGAATCAATATATTTTTCTATTTCGTAGCTATTTAAAAGGTATATAGTTTCTTTTTGGGACGCACTGTAGAAGTAAGTTAAAAAACATTATTATTTTAGAAAGGTATATTGAGTACTCTTGAAAATTAAGAAATTAATTACCAAAGTATTATATTCACAAAAAGGTATGCACCAAGCAATATCATTTTGTTAATAAATATATACCAAAAAAAAAAACTAAACAAAACAAGACGGCATCAATGCTACAATCGGCATGATGACGGTAATACAATGATTTGCATTTGGTTTGTTCGACGAATTAAGATTTCATCATTTGGTATATCGGGCACAAATTTTACGGTCCATTTGTGATGAGACTTTCTTCGATGGACGACGTGCAAACCGAGCCAAGTACTATGCACCGCATGGGAATTATATTTACAAACACATCTAATATTGACCTAATAGTTTATAAAGGAGGGCGGAGATTATCGCATGCAAACAGTTGTCGCTCTTTTTGATGATCAACAAATAGGATGGACATTGAGAAACGGGGGAGGGGTGCTTGAAAACATAGGTCTTTTTTAAAATCCAAATCATTAGCAATATTTTTAATATACTATATTTTAATCAACAATTTGCTAAACATATATACATCAAGGAGGCAATATTCCAATGCAAAGTTCAGGTGACGCTCCTTAATTTACTGTTATGGTTTGTGGCAATTCGTTTGATTCGTGTGATTAAGGACGTATAATATGCTGATAAAACAAGTGCATATGATTTAGAAATGATACGCTTTGCAATTCATTGTATACGTGTATTAATCACTTGAACTTAATATACAGATACCCATTATTTAAAAACCTTATTTACTTCAATACAAAATCGATATTTTCAAAGCTCAAGTTATAGTTTTGGTAAGGATTTCAAATTTTGGAAAGTTTATATTTATTAATTTACTCAAAACTTATATACCACCAGCTTTGAAGGAGAATAATAAACAACGCAAATTTAAAAGAATGACCAAAACAACGATTAGTAAATGTATGTAGAGAGCATTTTCTCCGAGAACCACTACAGATAAAGATACAAATTCCTGATTATCTGAGGAATATCGTCTAAATGTAGGAGTTCTAGAGGCCTCTATGAAAATTTGATCTGATGCAGAAGAAATCCGGGGTATGCCAATCCCCATCAACTAGACAACCAGTTTCGCGATGAAAATTCATTTCACGATCAAATTGAAAATAGCAAGCTGTTTCACCAACCCCTCATCTAAAAACAGGGAAAGAAAGAAAGAAAATACAGTTAATTTCCTGTTTCTCTTTGATTTTTTATGTCCACTCACCCATCCATGTATGAACTCCACATTTTTCATTTCTTCATGTCCACTTCTTTCCCTCTTCCTTATCTTTTATAATTGTTTTTTCTTATTCCTCTTATCACTCCTCCCTCTTTCTGTCACACATATTTCTCAACCCAGCAGCCCATCTCATCTCTTCCATCTCTCTCTCTCCCTATATCCCTCTCTCCTCATTTTTTCTCTGATGTATTTCCTCTTTGCAAATGTCATCCTTTTCCTTCGTCTTTACTTTCAATATTTGACAATAATAATACATGGGATTTCTAATAGGGCCATTTTCCATTTAGATAGAATACTCAAGGCGCTTACCAAAGATATTTACAAATGATTAATTAATGTCTGTCTTTAAAAAAAAAATACACATTAATAACATAATCAATAAGACTAAGATTGGTTTGAATATGTTACAGCATTTTTTCTTTTTTTATCTGTTATGTTTGAAACTTTTCTATGATTATGTTGTTTACAGCCATTCTAAAAATAAACTCTACCTATAGTGCTTGTTTTTCAGTGATTATTCGATTAATATTAGCTCTTAACTCTCATTAAAAAATTTAATATAATTATGAGTCATGAATACACTGGAGATAAAATAGTGGCTGCTATGTTCACCCCTCTTAGATTATTATCCGTCTGGCCACCATCGTATTGTCTTCATCTAACGCAAGTTACAACAGTCAACCCCTATTGAGGCAAGCAATGGATTCAATAAAAGCCGCCACTTGACATACTGAAATAGCTCTCCTCTTCGATTGTCTCCGAGAGAAAGAATGCCTTGGGTACCAATGTTTACTCGATCAAGATATGAGATGTAAATAAAGATGTAGGTTCTAGAATTGGCAATTCTATTTTTATTGTTATTTTTTTTTTACAAAAGATGTGTTTGTGTGGGTTTTTTTCTCTCATCATTAATTGTGTGGTAATCTTGATATTATCTAAAAATACAATGCATCAAATCAAGCCTTATTCTATCATGGTTAATTACTCAAATCAATAATTTTAATATTGTTTAAATTTTGGTCACTGTATTAGATGTGCTGGCTTGTAAACATAGGCCTCTAGGAAACAAAAGGAAGAGTGATAGAAGGGTTTTTTTTTTTTTTCTTCTTTTTTTTCCCGCCTTAGGGTACTCTGCACTGAGAACCGAACCCAGGCGAATGAGAGCGAATTTAAACAGTGTTAAATATATATAAGAGAATCTAGTCAACGTTTTGAACAGTATTTATAAGCATGGCATATTTTCTTTTGTGCTGCTATTGTTAGGCAGGCCACAAGGGTATTCACTGTATCAGATGGCATGTTTTTCTTTTGTGTGCGCGTTGTTAGGCCAAGCAAAAGGGGTTTATCTCACTGTATCGCACTACAGGCAATGGTCTTTTTTTTGTGCGGCCTAATTAGGCAAGCACAAAGGGGTTATACTGCATGAATCATGGCAATGTTATATTTTGTCCTGCTTCTTTTACGCAAGTCAAAGGGGGGTATATTCACTGAATTGTGAAACCGCAAGTAATGACAACAATTTTCGGTTCGATTGTTTGGTTCGTTTTGGTTCGTCTAGGTGCTTGCGGGTGCGTGTATGTGTGTGGGTTGTTTGCGTTTGGTGTGTGTGTGTGTGTGGTGTGTGGTGTGTGTGTGTGTGTGTGTGTTGTGCTGGGTGGTTGAGTGCACAATACCTCTAAAAACCGAAGCTGCTAATTTACGGGTGCTCGTCATACGTGACTGCATTGAAGTGCTTGTTTTAGCGCTTACCAGTGCTGATTTATCACAAAAAAGTTCATGTCGGTATGGGATTCGAACCGGGTTACTAGAAATGGAAGAGTACCTGCTGACGTTACCAATAGAGCGCAGAAGGAGATCTCTCATTAACCTGATTGAATTATCGCACACC
>CALNVZ010002100.1:42618186-42659686 GCA_940671915.1 Paracentrotus lividus
CTGAAGTGCTAATTTATGGGTGCTCGTATAGTGACTGCACTTGAAGTGCTGTTTTAGCGCTTAACCAAGTGCTGATTTATCAACAAAAAAATGTTCATGGTCGGTATGGGATTCGAACCGGGTTCACCTAGAAATGGAAGAGTACTGCTGACGTTACCAATAGACCAAAGGAGATCTCTCTAACCTGATTGAAGTATGAAAGCATAGTAGATAATTATGGCAACTTTGAAGAAAGTTCATCATGAAACAATATGATCTGCTAGCAATCGTGAGATGTGAATTGGTCTAACGTGCTCGTAAACGCTTCTCCTCAGGGGACCCAGGCTCGAATCCTATTGAAGTCACGCCATTTTTGCCCATTTTTGCTGAAATTTCAGCTCACGTGAACGTGCTTAAACAGCCCTTTGAGTGCAGTCACTATACAAGCTCTTAAAAAGTGCTGATTTCAGCCTCTGAAGTGCTAAAAACAGCAATTAAGTTTTTAGAATGTAGATATTCAACATCTGGCTCAATTCTCACATAGCCACTATAGTCCAACGTGAGATATTGATTGTCAGATATGCAGCCATGCGTGCAAAAATTAAAGACAAAATGATATTTTAAATAATCAAAATATTAATTTTAAAAAAAATTGACTACCAGCATGCTGATTACTAAATTATACCCATCGCCCAAAGGAAAATCTAGGCGAATCGAAAAGAATCTAGCAGAAACCAAAAAAAAAATCGCTTCATGCGCCAATGCAAGAGAAAAGAAATTCCTGTTTTTCGACTCCATTCATTTCAGAAGTTCACTGCATTCCAAGATACCCTTTGTCCGGAAAACACATAACAAAAGAAAATGCCTGAAATCAATAGGCCTACCTACTGAAACGGATTTGATTAGACTCTCATTATTTACGGCACTCTCTAAATTCGCTTCGTTCGCCTGAGTTCGCAACTCAGTGAGAGGGGGGCGTTCCACACCAGCCCCATGTGATGATGACGAGATGGTGTTTTAATACTTTCATGTTTTGCCTATTTATCACTTCACAGAACCCTCTAAAAAGCATATTCTTTTAAAGGGATCCAGTAACATTCAATGAGATTCAAATGATAATTTATTTTATTTGGCTCATTTTGCCAACATGATTTATAAACATATAGTTCAGTCTGGAATCCTTTAAAATTTACAAGCCAATTTATTGCTTTACTTTAAAGATATCTATGATTTCATATTCAAATTTTTAAAACCGTTGCTGTATCGCTTTTCAATCAGCATGATATCCACCATATGTGGTCATATCTAGCCTCGTTTGTTTTCATTAATTTAAGATATTAAATGTCTTCCATTTGCTCTGAAATTTTCAGTAGTTTGTTTAACGGTCAGAGCAATCGAATTCTATTCATTGTGCCCTCTTTCGCACTTGCTTTTGGAAGTTTAACTAATTCACTTTCATTAATTGTTCACGGGGATTATTTCAAGAAGTGTACAATAAATAGAATAGGCCTATAATATGAGAGCTACGAGAAAGACATTGCACTCTGTATTTATGATTGGTATGACTATAATGAACTTACCATTGGTATGGTAGGAGGGGGAATGTCTCACTGAGGCTCCTCTAACAACAAAAAAACAACAACAACGAAAAGAACAAAATGACAGATGTTTGCATCGTTGTCTTGGCATGGCTACGGCCTGAATCCGACATGGAATAGAGATCACCGTCAAAGGTCAAGGGTCGTGACCCCATGTGACCCATTGATATGTACAAATTATGTCATGTTTCTACACTGTGCTATTTGTTGTATTTTAATTCGTAAAACAATTATGTGACGAACGATGAAAAAAAGTATATGCGTAAACGCTATGCAAGTGCCAAAAGACCGCGTTTACTAAATATAAACTTATATTTTAAATTAGCAAGTCTATTGTTTTTCAAAGTAGCGTCACATATCCTGAAAAGCCATGCCAATGTCCATTTATTGTGCCATCATTTCGGTTTCAGGTCAGTGTATGTAATGGATTCATGTATACGAGGCATATACAGTCCACCAAACAGACATTGTTACTAACATAATTATAACATTTTATGTAGACATGCAGTGATGGAGCAGGGGGGAAAAATCTTTTATAGCATTCTTCACTTCTGTTGGGTTAAAATGTAGAAAGGCTACTCTTTATCATAAATAGGGATTACGAGTATAACGAATTCCCTATTCTAAAATTCTCCAAGCGAACTCAGACCAACTCCATCGTAGAAAAAGAGAAGGCTATCGAAAATGTAGTCTGCTGCCCGCTGCGATACTTTGTGGCTAATAGACAGAGATTGACGAATTTTACCAAGAACCAAACAACCAAGCATGCAACTCATCCGTTATATTCTAATAAATAAACTTCTAATGATCTTTCACTTCAGCATATTTAATACAAAAAAGTGAGATAATAAGCATTAAAGATAATCTAGAGTAGTAGTCATGATGAAATAAATCAAAAATTCTTGTTCATTCCAGAATCTCAAGCATAGGATATAAATACTACACACCAAAAGAATTTACAGAAAATTGCGTATTTGCTGAGAAAAGAGCAAAATAAGCATCATGTGCACGCGGTTCGCACCGGATCAGTGTGTGTATTGTTGTGCCGTGACTTGTGGCGATATAGCGGTCTACTCCAAGTCTCAATTTGACGGACTGTTTCGATATTTTTTCAACATTTCTTCTGAAATCATTATCGAAACGTGAATATAATCTTGTGTAGGCATATGTATATGTTAATGGAACAATGTGAGGACATATCTTACAAATTTATCTCAAATTGTTTTGGCTGTTAGAACCCAAGCTTTGCTTTTATAACTGTATGTCTCTCTTAGATGATATCGAAACTTTAGAAATAAAATGAGAAGCCTTATTTGGATGAAAAGTATTCCCGTCCTTATTTATTTTTTATTTATTTATTTTTTTTTTTATTTTTTTTTTTATTTTTTTTTGAACCTGATTAACAGATTGGTTGATTTGCAAAAAAATATATATATATATCATAGATACGTTAATTTGTTCATTTTTTATTTTACAAAATCAAAATATTATATTAATATTTTTTTCAACGAGCAATGTCAAGCATCTATGTTAACACACTTTGTAGAAAATAAGTACCATCCTTTATTTTCCCCTTCCCATTCATGTTTTTCTAAATCTTTAGACAAACTGTAAAAGGGTGAAATAATGACAAGTGAAATGGAAGATTTCACTCTCCGTAATTTCACGCCATCAATATCTGACTTAAAAATCTGCAGTTTCGCATTAAAAGAATGGACTTAAGAACGCCTTATCAGTCAAGAGTCACAAAACATCCCGACCATCATTGTTTAAAACCGGCCAGTTTATTTAATATCTTAGATTGTATTTCTCTTCAAAATGTACGTATATAAACTATCAACAGTCAGTCGGCATTTATAAGATGGTATGTAAGTGTAATGCACGTTGTGTATCATGTGCACTAGCCATATCCTTGCTCTCTTCTCTATCTTAAGTACCAATCCGTTTTATGTCCTTTTTATATGCTTTTTCTTTCTACGAAGGACTAGTGCCAATGTTACTTGATGAGTAATTGAGCGAGCCACGCGTACGGATAGCTTGCTATTCGCCCTTTAACAAACGACATGATCTTACCAACGTTGACTCGGCAAATAATGGTTTGCCATTTTTGGCGGGAACATTTTTTGATCTTACGCTTTGAAGACGGGACCAGGTGAACCAACGAAACGCTGACACTGGCTGGCATATCATGAAGGATTACTGAATATACACTCAGCTATAGTGCTTGCCCGTAGATTCGCGCTTCCCAAGACGCGCAAGTTTACTTACCCCATTGTTTTAATGAAGAAAGAGCCATTTCCACACGTCCTTGATGAATTATTGTTGTTCCAAGAGTATTTCATCATACCTCTTGATCGATATCAAGGCCAGCTACAAGATGGATCGATCTTATGGCTGGCTTGACATTAAGTTTTAAGTGGGCCGAGTTTATATTTTAACTATGTGGTATCGAATTTTCAATTAATTAGATATTTTGTAATTGTGGTGAAAATATGACCATCTCTATGTTTATTACAAGGAATGTTTTCTTCTTCTTTCTCTTCTTATGTTTCCTCTTCTTCTTCTTCTTTATTTCTTTTTGGTTTTGGTTTTGTTTTGTTATAAGTATCAACATGGGGAATTTCCAGTAGTATATTTTCTGCTACTTCCACAAGTACTTTGATTATTCAAAGAGGATAATGAATACATTGCTTCATACTCTGGAACAACGAAAAGAAAAATCTGTATTAATACATTATCTGTTTAACATATTCAATTTTTTTTTTTAGTAAAGTCGTAGTAGGACCTTCTAATTTTCGACTCTATAATTCATTTATGCAAAATACAACGAAGTCAAGCTTCACGTTTCAAACTGTCGGATCCTAATTTCTCAAATTGATGGTCCACCATCATTTCGTCAACTTGAGAAAAGATACAGTACCATGCAAATTCTGTTGTAATGGTAATGACCATCAGTTGGAATAGTAAAAGCCTTACTCCATTGTATATTTGTTTCAAGGTTATCTTCCAACTCGTGGGACTTTACGAATTTACGAATTATATTACACAAATTTGCTTTATGGAAAGAAAATAGACGCACAGCACTTATTGGGTTTAGATAATTTCATGATTATATTTCTTCCTGATTTTCAGCTTCGTTTACCCGCTGACTTATTTTGAATTTGTTTTTATTGATATTAATGATAACTTCAACAATAATAAAATTTGAAAGCTCGCTGATTGAGTGAAGAGGAAATAGTATTCCATTCTACACCACGTAAACCAGAAGCTTGCCTCTATGTAGATAATAGTTTCAGGCAACGAAAAAAATATGATTTAACACAATCTTGACATTTTAATATAAAGAATTTCGACTTTGACAAGAGGTTCTCATGGTCAATAAACTGCGATTTTTCTCTGTCCCGTTTTACGTTCAGTTTGACTCTCACCCTTCGTCCTTTTGATATCAAAATCAGATTTCACTTCTTTTTGTTCTTTTTTAAATTATTTTTAAAAATCGATTTAGCATGTTCACATTTTCTCCGATACTGCATAAAGTTTCCTTTTACTCTACATGTACATTCCCGAGCAATTGTATACGGGTAATAATTTTATTCTATATAGTTGTATACATTGTGTTGGATAGCATTGGGGAAAACTGGGACAGTTGAAGCGTTCACAAACCAGCCACATCGCTATGACTTCGCCACTCAATCATGGCCGAAACTTTTGGGAATTGAAAGTAAAAAAGAAACATAAAGGCAGAGGGGATAGAGAGAGAGAAAGAGGGGAGAAGCGCAAATAAAGTATACCAAATGGACCAGAATCGGACAAGCGGGTAGAGCGTAGGGTGTGAGCTGTGCTACCCGATAGCCCCCCGTCACACAGGTCCTTCACACCTCGCTACCAATATGACGCCAAATTACACCACATCAATCGCTCTTTTATACAAAAAAGCTGCAGCGCGAAGAGTCCCGATCTAACAACAGATATAACATCTCTCTCTCTCTCTTCTCTCTCTCTCTCTCCTCTCTCTCTCTCTCTCTCATCCTCTCTCTTTCTCTCTCTCTCCTCATTTGTCTTGTCTTTTAGTCTTCACTTGTTGTACTCTCTATCGCTCTTCATTTCCTTTCGCCCCATTTTTAATATTGTATCTATTCCTCAATCCTTGTCCCTCTTTCCCTGGTCTCCCTTCTGATCTCCGTCTGCTCTGTTCTCTTCAGCTCTCTACTCTTCTCTCTCTCTCTCTCGTCTCTCTTCTCTCTCTCTCTATCTCATCTCTCCATCCCTCTACTTCTCTATTCTCTGTTTCACCATCTTTACAGACGCTGCAGTATTTTTGACGCCTTCTGGCTTCTTTGTCAGGGATTCATATCGAATGTCCGATTTTGTGATATTTCATGTCCGATTAGGGAAATACAAAACAAGAGCAAGGTTGATATATTCTGAAACCAAACGCTGCAGTAAATAAAGGCGTTTACGATATTGAACTGAAGTAAGGCGATGGTTCTCCCAAAACTTAATATAAAAGCGAGGCACTTAATTATTGATGAATCAGATTAGCCTTCACAATTTTTCTACAGGTAGCACAGGCTTCGGAATTCAAGATTATTTTGAGCAGACTCCATATTGGTTCGATACATTTATGAGTTCTTTTTATTATATTTCGATGTGAGTTCCATTCTCTCCGTATTCGCACAATTGTTTTTAAGAATCAGCTACCAACACCAGCTTTAACAGCGGTAGTTCTATTCGAGCTTCCCTTTTATGAGGGAGAATGTACCTTGCGGGCAAAGTCGGTAGCCCCCCTGCGTGTGGTGACATGTTCTACTCAGAGACCTATCAGGACAGGTGCGCTACCCTAATCCATCAAATGGGTTTCCCCGTCTCACGCCACCCCCGTCACCTTTCCGCTAGACCTACAGCCCAATGTTTCCGCTGAGGTCTGACGTGTTACCGTAGCGATGTACTTACTCCCGGAGCGCAACCCCACAGTCCTCACCACGCCACCACAATATACACACTTTCGACGTTCCCAAACAAACACGCATCGTCATCATCAACTACCGTTTCATTCGTCGGTGTTCAATTGTGTCTGAGCGTCTTCAAACAACGACCTTCGACGGTACCTCAGTAGCGGATGTCAGAAGGAGCTCAACGGCATGGGCCGTGTCTTTGAAGATTGGCTATAGGAGTGGCCCCCAGGTGACAGCATCCCGTCTGTCGACTTCCGGATAGTACCCACTGGTCTCAGTGACACTCCTCCCGTGCAGCATGGATCTTCATCAAAGAAATAAGAATCAACTACCAAGATACAGGTTCGTGCTTACTATAGGATGACTCTTCACCATGATTCACATGGTCGTAACAGTTCAATTACACATGTCATGTTACCACTTCAATTTCCATGTACAGTTAATGTATTTTCAAGATACTTAGGAATACATCTAATTGAAAAGAGTTGACAGTTTAAGAAATAATCTTAATTCTTTTGTTTAATAACCTATTTCATTGATAATTTTGTTAACAAAGTTTAGTATCTAATTCAAGTTCTAAGTATTTTTTACATTTTTTTTCGTTGTTTGTTTTTGCTTTTTTAAAGTAAATTCCGTGTTAGACTCTACTTTTCAAATTAATTTTCATATTTCATTCCAATTAATGGTCAATAAAATTTATTTTAGATGTTAGTGTGTCTATTTTCACAGAATTTACAAATGATCAAAGTAGATGTTAATTTTTTTTTTTTTTTTTTCGAAGGGCTGTGAAAAGTTAACATTTATGTATTATATAAATTTTCATAAGGGTTTTAACAATTTAATCTGTCCCCTTTGGTTTTATATCTATTAATTGGCGTTGTCCTCTTTTGTTTTCCTCTCTCTCTCTCCTTTTTTTAATATCTTGTTTTGGAAACATTCCCTTATTTTTGCAGTTATCTTCATTTGGGAAACGTCTCTCTCACGTCTATTTATGTCAGAGAAGTGAGGCACTAGCATGAATTTTTCCGAAAACGTAAGGTCATCTAATAGATCTAAGAGGTTAACAACTTGCTAATTTGATTTACAGTTCAATCATCTAGTCGGCGCATACGGAACCGCGTATCACGACTACACAGCTCCTCGAGCTCAGCAAGAGTTCCATCTCAACCACTACCTTTGCCGACCTCGTCGAATTCCAAATCGCTGCTTACTTGAATACTTATCCAGAAGCGCAGGGTAAAGATATCGGTTTACAAAATCGGCGCGATGAACAGCCGAAGACTGGAAGCAAATCACGAGGCCGCTGGTGAAAAACCCACTCGAGCCGCAGCGCCAACTGATTGGCGCCAAGGAAACAAAAGGTGGCGACCAACTGCACCAAACAAAAAAGAGCTTACTCGGGGGTAAAGTTCGGCTGAAGTAGCGAGTGATTCTATGATTGGGACAAAAGTTCGATGACGCATCACCGTCCAAATCAAAGTTGTAGGGGTCTGGTGAAAGGAGACCAATTTGATAAGTAAGAGCAAACAGTGGTATAACGATATAATGCGTACTGTGACCAATTTCTGTGGTTCGCTTTCCAACGAAAACTGGCGATCAAAAACTGTTGCTGGTAAATCTGGCTAATTCGAAACGAAACGATTATCATGACATTGAAATTAAGAATTCGTCTCTTATAGCTATAAATTGTTTATTCTCGTTCTACACTACGATACCTCATTTAGTGATCATGAATCCTCCAATGAGTTTAATGTTGATTACTTGTATTATGTTTAAAACTGTCAAGTCAGTGAAGAAAAAACAACAATTAACCAAAGAAAGTTGTTTAAAATTTCAGAGTGAATTAACGTGATTAACGGCAGCTCCTATCAATCTACGATTCTATTACCTGTTTTCTGTAAACTTGTCTGTATTTCTGCGTAGAAATCCTGCGGAGGAGGGGCCGGGGGTAGGACGTATATTAGATAGAAGGGATGGGGCTTCCTTAAGATCTCTGACGTTTTTTTTTTTTTTTTTTTTTTTTTTTTTTTTTTGGAGGGGGGTTCAGAGTTTTTTAAAGAACAAGAAGAGAGGAGGACCCATTTTATAAGTTCCCTTTTTTCTTTTATACATATAATTCTTCTATTCAGAGTACTCATAATCAATACTTTATGTGAATCAAAGGAGTACAATTTTAGTAGTAAATATTTATTGTTGTATAAGGGAAACCGCAGAATGGCTTTAACTGATGAGATTGTAAAATGATTTGTAAACTGCAGAGCGATATAATTGATATTATGAATTGTTTTTGAACAATTGTGTTTGTCGTATGAGTACAATGTACTTTTAGTCACGGTTTTATGTTGTATTCTTTGGAAGACATAAAAACATACCTAAAAACAAAGATTAACGTTAAAGTTAAAAACCTTGTACAATATTATTGAAGAGCTTACCAGCAAAATGGACTAAATCCACTTTTGATGAAAATTTAGTTATTGAATAATATTAGGCCATTGTTTAGGTATACGTACCCGTCTTTGAACAAAAGGATTTTCTTAATATTATTGTTGATTGCAACAGTAAGAAAATGCATTTTGTAATAATTTCCCTTTTCCATAGACGCGTGTACAAAATCTGGTAAACAAATGCCATTTCCTCTGAAGTTATAAGAGTGGATTTAGTCCCTTGTGCATGTAAGCTCTTCAATTGAAGATGCTAGTACTATAAGTTCGTATGTTACATTTTGGCCCTCTGTTACATTTATGTAACAATGTGTCGTGTTCATCCAAGCGTAAAGACATACCACACAAAAATGGTACCAAAAGATGCGGGAGGAGTTACTCTTTCGGAATATGTAAAATAAGTGAAGATGCTAGTACCAGATGTTTGTATGTTACATTTTTACCCTCTGTTTCTCAAAACTGATTTGATGTAACATTGGAGCTTCTAGTACTAGCATCTTCAATTATAAACATTTTCGTCTAAATATCGTAAAAGGTATCCTTGGGAAGTAACTTACAATATAAAAAAATGCATATATAGCAATAACAATTGTTCTTGTGACGTTATCATTTTGTCCAGATTATATTTCAAAAACATTTTATGTCTATTGTTAATATCTGTACATTGAAAAGGGGACATATTACAATACAAAATTACATGTTGAGGCCGCTATATTTTGATTTTCATGACCTCATGCTTTACTATTTTCTATTTCTAAGACCAATTTTGTTATAGATCAGAACAAAACAAACATGGCAAAGTTGATTAGTTTGATCTAAATTGATCGAATGGAAACAGTGTTTTGTGTATACGGGGTTCAGCATATGCTATGTGGGACCTGTCCAAATTTTCGTCATTTACCCTGTAAAACGACTGTCAGAATTTTGAATCGTTAGAATGTTCTCCCAGACCAACTTCATGCTGTAAAGCTATCAGTATGCTCTGTCAAGACATGTTATGCTAATGAAGGAGATATGTTAATGAGAAATGCGTGATGGTGAATTGAGTGCCCTCGTTTTCAACCCTTCGTGATCTTTAATTTGTTTATCACCTCGGACGGCAACTCCACCTCACTCCAACCATGTCAATATATAAAACATGGAGATGCATGCATTGGGTTATATTAAATAGGCGTGATGGTTAGTCGGTAGAGTTGTGGTATCGTAGCCAGTAGGTCCCTGGTTCAAACCGAGACAAATTTGAGCTCGAGTGCCCCTTAGTAAGGCATTGGATCTTGGTTGATTAAGTCCCTTCGATAGGACTCAAAGGTGAGGTTATCAAACGAAGTCGTTTATAGACATTGGATAGGAGTTTGAAAACTAACAATTTATCAACTCATATTCACTATTCATAAATTAGAGTTTTAACCTGCCATATGATCGTTAACCTTGCAAGACAAATAAAATTGTAGATTTTATTGTTTATGCTTGTATTCTAAACACGCTGTTGTAGAATAATTTAGGAATCTTTCTATGTATTTCACATAAACATTTAAATTAATATGACAGTATATTTGTCCTCTTTTCTAGAAGAAGAAAAAAGATTGGACACGTCATAATCATAAACATGATTATTCGCTATATCCGCTTTGAAGAACCCTGTAAAAGCCTAATGAAAGTAAAATGTGACATGATAAATTATCTCCTATGATTTAGAAAAAAAAAAGTTATGGATGTACTTAGTTTATCTTATTATTAAATAATAACATTGCAATCGCTTTCGTTTATACCGATAAACAGTAAAGAGATCAACCATATTATTGTAACATTATGGAACCTATGATTTGGTTTGAAATCTATATCGGTAACAAATTCATTAACAATTTTACTCGATCTCTCTCTGTCTCTCTGATAATAAATTTATCATTTTAACAAGAATTGTACAGACTGGAATATAAATAATATGATTATTTTAATCAATACAACAAATCGAAGTATTTTTCATTATTGTTGTAAATTGAAATAAAAATTCAAATCGATGTTTGATAAGTAAGATATTATCTTGTTATTTACCGATAACTTTCAATGAATAAGTCAACTTTAAATTCCATCTCTCCGACAGGCACACACACATGCACACCCCACACCCACCCAATACACACTTATACACCTACACACGCACACACACACACACACACACAATCATTTTCTTTCTCTCTCTCTCTCTCTCTCTCTCCGTCGCACAGTGGGCCAGAATGAACTAAAAGTGCGACAAAACTAATTCTTCACCGAAGACGGATAACTAAATTCTTAAGAGAAGTCCTTCTATGGTTTTCAGACCCGCCGGATTCGATGACAACAATTTCAAAAACTTATGACGTCATTAAAGTGCTCTTTTCTGATTGGACAAGACAAATATCAATAGTAACACATAAGCATATTCATTTTACTTTGATTAGTGGGACTTATAGGGGGTTTCAAAACATGAGAAACACCATAAGAGTATTTTCAAATGTCTATGACGTCATTGAAATACCCATTTCTGATTGGTTAGAGCGGATTTCTTTGTAAAAGTTACATAACTGATATTATTTTCATAAGTGAGGTGTGTATGGGGTTTATAGACCACGGAAACATTGTTAACATGATTAGAGTATCTTTTAAATTATCTGACTTCAATAACATACTGTTTTTTTTACTGGACGAGGAAAAAATTCCTTTTTTTAGAGAGATTTATATATTATTTAGAACTTAAATGGTGTTTTATGGACTAATGAAAGGGGGGTCTCTTTTTTATTCATAAAAATACGGTTTTCCTGATGAGACCAGTAGGCCTATTCATCAAATAAGTAGAAAATCATTTTGATTTTGGCTAATTGTTCTTGATTATGACGGAAAAGTTATTGCAATTTATATATCTATGATTTCTTCTCTAATTGAACTTATTGTATTGTATTGTATTTTGTTTTCCAAATCGCAACAATAAAAAATACAGTTATCATATTAACATACATAAAATAAAAAAGAAAAAAAGAAGCACAAATAGCTTCATGGCACATTCAGCTTTGTAAACATAACAATGCTGATCTTCCATGGGGTCCAGAAAGTACAGAAATTCAAAAGACAAAATAACAATGATATCAAACTATAAATATAAAAATGAAAGAGAGTATAATGATAAAGACACAGTTAAAATGTGTTATAAGTAGGCAGTGAGTCATACATGTTCTCCTGACCGAAGTAGCAAAACATATATGTGAATACAAGTCAAAATTTAAGAATGATCGGTTATGACTTTATAACATAATAATAGTTTGAAAACAAACGATAATAACCTATTATGACATATAGGTGAGCCCCCAATTAAATACCATAATACTATTTCAAGATTAAGATCAATTCAGATGGTCATGAAATTGATAGGTTTGGGGGGGGGAGGGATAACAGTCTAAAGACTATTATAATCACCCCCATAAGCACGCATGTATTTCTGTATTTCATGAAAATCATTGTATTCATGTGTTTTGGTTGTTTTGGTTTTTCGGCTTTCAATTGAAATATTTACGCCACTAACGGTGATATTTTTGTGTGCGCAATACGTGCGCATTATCGCCTTTAGCAGATTTTGACGGTAAAATAGGCGAACATGCGGATGGAAAATTGGTTATATCTCCAAAGGTTGCGAGAGGTTGCAGCTAATTTTGGTATTGATGTAAAGCATAAACTAAAACAAAGACTCTCATTGTATTTTTAGCGCAGCAATCGGCAGCAATTTTGAAAATTTATGCGTATGAATAAAAGAATTCAATTTTCGCCCATTATTTAGTGGTTTCTCCCAAAATTACTTCCAAATGGATTAATTATTTGTCTTTAAATTCTATGGGCACTAAAAATGATCATTCTCAAACAAGCAAATCTAATTTTAAATATATTGAACTACCCATTTAGTAAAAAAAATCCCAAATAACGAAAATTTGTCATTTACACATGGTGTACCACTAACAAGTCATTTTCTGGTCATTTCAAAGAAAAATAACCTACTAAAAATCAATTTCATGATGAAATATTTTATGGAGATGTTCTAGAGGTTGCTATCTTTGCTGAGAATATTAAAAAAACAAAATTGGTTAGGTGACCAGAAACCAGTTTTGGCGCACTTTTGCTACGCCTGGCCCACTGTGCGTCGTCTCGCTCACTATCTATCTCTATTTCTCTTTTTTAATGCCACATGGGCCTAAAATCCAAATGCCATAATTATGCCTCTATCTCTGCTCTCTCTCTCTTTCTCTGTCTCTGTCTCTCTCTCTCTCTCTGTCTCTTTATCCTAACGATAACTTTAAATACCACATTTATAAGTATTGAATAAAGGTTGAAAATACAAGTAACATTCTATTGAATACAATTAATTGAAATATTCTGTAATTATGAAATAAAATGAAAAAGATTATGAAATTGTTAACGGTTATTGTTATTCAAAATGATATTAATTAATTTTTTGTTTTGCACACCGTTATACTTTTAAATGAACTAAACTTATAATTAAATTCAAGAAATCTCCCTTCCTCTTATCTTACTCTCTATATATTTATGTAAACCTTTAATAATAATAATAATAATTAGCATTTATAATGCGCCGACTATCTAGTAAACTATTCAGTGGCACAGCTTTATATTATTACCCGGTTATAGCAATAGCTGCCCTAATAAATGGCGCTTTAGGCATTCGAGGAATTTCTTTTTACCGATACACCTTTACCTTACTTGGGTCAAGTCTGGCAAATTGTAGATTAATCTTGCCAAAGGAATTAGTGGAATGGACGGGATTCGAACCGTGTACCTTGTGATCGTCAGTCTGCCGACTTATTCACTCGACCACACCACTTCTACATATTTATACACCTACCTCCCTCTACCTCTTTCTTTCTCTCTCTCTCTCTCTCTGTCCCTCTCTTCTTTTTTCTTTTTTTTTTTTGTATCATTCTTTCTCCTTCTTTCTCTCTCTCTCTCTCTGCCTCTCTCTGATATCAGAGCACACCCACACAAACAATAGTATACAAATACTCTCTTTATTTTTCTTGTCCGTTGTTTTTCAGCTCCGATTTGGCCCCACCTATATTTCCCTTTTCCCTTCGTGTGGGCATCGTCTTCCAACTAACCAGCAAAGATCATTACGGAATAAGCATCCCCAAGCATCAAAAGAATATAACACATGTCGGACAATTAATATTGCATTGATTTAATAACAAGAATGGGGTCCCGGCAGGAAAATAATGCCCCGCAGAATCGGCGTGTTTTATTGCTTTGGGGAGCTTGTGGATAGTCAAATGCCAGGAGAAAAGGGGAAGCAGGTTCGCATTCTGAGCCTGGTGGGAGAATAATGCCGCTACCATTTTGAATGATGTATGAGGGAGTAACTCATGCAACAATCATACAACACAACTGTAAAAGATTTAGAACTTTGTAGAACATATCATAAAAGAAAGCGACTTGATCCAATGATTATAAAGCGATTGTGGCACAGAAGCCATATGAGAGACGATTTAGGATGAGGGGAGAGAAAGAGAGGGAGAGAGAGAGAGAGAGAGAAGGACAGAGAAAGAGATAGAGAGGAAGAGAGAATGGGAGGGACAGAGAGAGGAAAAGAGAGAAAGAGGGAAGAAAGGCACATCGGTTTAGATGCAGCAACATATGGAAATTATAAAATAAATAAATAAACATTAATTTTTACAAATAAAGAAAAAGACAAAGTAAAACAGAAACAATATTGCTTGTCAGTGAGTATTGAATAAAAAAACACAGGACATGAAATTTCCAACAACAAAAAATATTTAATACATGATTAGGGATAACGGTATAGGTAAATGGGTTAAATTTCAATATATGGTGTTTCAAGAGTATATGAAATGATAGACTGCTATTTTGGGCTTTCACTGTTACATTTAATAAGTTGATAGTTTGTAACATTCATATTGTGTAGCCAAGCTGACAAAGAGAAACAGAAGTAAAGGAATCGAAAGGTTATTTAAAAGTTTTTTTAAAAAATAATAAAATAACAAATAAAAATTTCTGATCACAGACAAGGAAACTGTCAAATTAACGCTCTCAAGTCGTTTAAAAGTATTTGAAATGTTGTACCGTCATTATGAACGAGCAATATTATTTCAATCAGTTATCTCCATTTGCTACAATGAAAGTATTACATTGATATTAATACTTAGGATTTTTCAAATCTTCTGGTCCTGTTTAAAACTTTTTGGCTTATTTTCCCCCAGTTGATGCAAAAATACCTAATAAAAATAAACGCTACTAACGAAATAGAAAGGGGAACTTACTGAAAAGACATCACGCTACAAATACCTCTCCTACAAATGACTATCTCTCTTTGCACATCAAAACTTTAGCTGAACTTGACGGCTAGGAATGCTGTATACGCTCTCTGGCGGCCTGCAGTAATTCACGTTGGCCTCCTAATGAGTTTATCAGCTGCTTTCGCGGCGCCAGCGAACAGGCTACGCAACGATGGCTTCCCGCCGGAGTGTTCGCCCTACAGCAGCTCTCGTATCGGGTATATAACCGCCCGGGCCCTTTCCCCTCTCTCTTCTATTAACGCCTTATCAATATTTCATAGCACGATGGGAGAGTATTAATCACTTTTTATCGCCCTTGGTCAGAAAAGCGGCGGGAGTGAAACGAATTAGAAATAGGAAAACGGAAGGTGTTTTGATTCTGTCATAAAACTGGAAAAACACCAGTTGAAAGTGGGCTCACTTTAATGGAAATAAAGAAAAAAAATAAACGTTAGATAATTAAAATTTTGAGACTGAACAAACAATAAAAATGCATTTGAAACAAATTTAGACAAATTTTCAATAGTAATTAAGTCATAATTGTTGTATTCTTGAAAGCATGACGTATATTCAAGAATTTTAAATTTGCACCTTCACCCTTAAATCGAATAAATTTTTTATTCATTGCTTACGGAGGTTTGTTTTCCCTAACTTTCAAAGAAAAAAGACATTTACATGCATCGGCAATATAATATTTTATTTTAGATATCATAAATTTAGTCTCATTAGTCTCATTTAGCTGCATATAAATAAATAGATAGGAGTTTAAAGTTTAGATGCAAGACATAATATTATTATGGCAAAACCTCGAAAAAAAACAACACAACAATTGGTAACAATAAAAAGCTTTGACAACTCCGTGTTGTAGCGTAGAGAAAATTTTAAATGTTTGCATTCCATTTAATTCATACAAATGTCGCAATCTTCAATTTATCGATCGGTATTCAAATTGAAATTACAATATGGAATTAAACAGTACTACATGTATATACAAAGGCCTAATTTAAAATAAATCAAGTTATTAAAATAATAACTCTATAGACCTGCAACGCGACAAACAAGAGACAATAATTAGTTGGGTTTTTTTTTTGTTGTTTTTTTAATGAATATCGATCATTACTTGGGAAATATTTGGGGTTGTTTATGATAAATTGTCATGTCGGTTCGTAGATGGAGTGGGCAGGCAAGGGGATGGGGTAAATTTGTGTTAGAAGAGTATAGGTTTGTTGTATTCCTCTGGTGTAAATGGCAATGGAGGAGATTTGATTTGTCAAATAGTTGTATTTTTCCATTTTTATGTTTAATCAAACAATACTGAGTTGAAGTGAACGTATATATGGACAAATAGAGCATTCGCTCCGTGTCATTTGAAGTACCTGTATTATGTCATATTATTCTATGTACCATAGACAAACACATAAAATTAAATAAAATGATATTTACTCATGTAAAACCATGATGCTACATCACGTTGTTTTTGTTTTTGTTTTTATGGGGGGAGGAGGTAGTGATAACACATATAAGCTTTAGATCCCTTGCCAACAGCATAAGTTATACATGCATCAAGAATAATCAGGTTTTGTCATTATATTGTTCTTTTCAACTCTAAACTCTGGTTTCAATCCCCGTTTCTCTATTTCTGTAGTGGTGTATTACCATTTAAAGGATGAAACTATTATCCAACATAATTATTTAAGTGCCGAAATGGGTTTAAACATTGGGGGGAATAGATTTTGAACCGGGAGGTTAACCCTTTGGACGCGGGCCTGTACATCGCGATTGTTATCCCTGTGGCAGAGCGATTTCTTGTACACTGTCAGTATTATAGTAATTGGTCATGTTTTGAGCTGTTATAACTCCTTGCATTTAACTCAGTCATTTTCATGATTTGTATTTAATGTAAACATGAAAGGGCAGAAATTTTTCTAACACTGTAAGGCATAATCATCAACACCAAATATAAGACGCAATATTCTGTAAAGAAATGCATTTATTTTGCTTTCTTCCTTTCAAGTAGATTCACAATGCAAGGTGCGTAATGTACATGTAGCACGGACGGTTTGATCGATAATCCTACTCAAGAGCGCTTGAAAAGAGGTCCTGTTTCTTTCAAATTATTTCTATAAAATACGGCTTAAAGATCATAGCGGGGAGATTCGCACCTCTGGACAATAGCACCTTTGACTAATCACCATTAATTAAAAGCGTAGGGGTAATAACTTTTGAAATAAAAGGTGGACTTTTAACTTATAATGCCTAATACATTTGGTATACTAAACATTTCAAATCATTATAGTTACAACAAAATAATTCAAGCAAATTGTCAGATAATCAATTCCTCTCATTATCGTGATAAGTATAACCTAGCGAGAATCAGAAAACGACCCGCTTAATCTACTTTCAACTAATGTTTTATATATATCTTTAATAATGAACATTGCTTTAACCCCTTAAGCTTTCTATTTATGCCTCTTCTTCTCATTATCAATCTTTATCTCTCTTTCTCCTCTCGAGCTTTATTTGTTTATTTCTTCTTCCCCTCCGGACGCGTACGCGTACGCCAAAACTTTAGATTGGGAATTCGTTTATCATGTCAAAATTTTGGGTATTCTTGAAATGAAGTGAATTGTTCTCGATTTTTAACAATTTTTAACTAAATTTAAAACAATTATTTTAGCAACTTTAGATTTATAATAGAAACACAGAAGGCAATTTTAAAAACACTGGTTTTCAGTGTTTTGTGTGTGTGGGGGCGTCAATACAGGAATGAGGGAAAGTTATGTTTGTTTTGGTAAGTCAAAGGAGGTTAATTTTTGTTTATTTATTTATTTATTTATTTTACTCGTCCTTAAAACAATGATAAATACATGGCGTGTCTATTAACACTTCTTCGTCTCGTTTTGTCAATTGTGTTTGCATCGTTTTGTTCAACTAAGCTTGAATGTAGAATAGTTTGTATGTAATATAAGTGCAAATAATTGCATTTTGTTAACTTGTTGTTGTGGATGTGTATCTGGGATTTTTGACGGTGTGTCGGACATAATTTATATTTAAGGAAACATAATGTATAAGCATGTGGTGTATATGCAATCCTATGGAATCATTTGATTGTTTTTACTACCTATTTGTTCATGCATTTTCCATAATGATATTGTGACATGTTGCGTTAATTTAATACGATTGTAACATTATTCATCGTTTTGAACACAAAATACACGAGTATGAAATTTAATCTAATTTAAATAGAAAGTATATTTATAAATAAAATTGAAAGAAATTAATAATTTTGCATGCATACGGCCCAAATGTTACTCATGCAAGTCTTCACTCATACTACACCCACTGTAAGTCCATCAATTTATGTTCTACTTTATTTCACCTCATGTCTAACCTGTGCAATTCAAACCTTGCATAACAGCTGTGAATAGTCATAGCCAAGTTGTCAGCTCATCCATATACCGGGTTTATAAACGCGAAGCGCAGGCGAGCGCGTTACACCCCTGGGACACCCCGAATTCCTTTTCGTACGGGAAGGGGGCAAAACGGGGAGGGTTGCCGACGGAGGGGTCATCTTGGGTCACGAGGGGGCATCACCTTTTTTTTAAAGAATGCCACTCCGCGTCGAGTCATGAAAGTACTCTCTTCAATTCTCATCCCATTTTCAAACCTGTTGGATTTGGTGAGAGTGCTGCCGATCCAATTACAGGGCCTACACGTTCATCAATCCTCGCTATACTACTTCATAATTTGTTAGCATCTGCCGCGCAGTATTCAAACATTCCAGGCTATTTGGACCGCTTTGAAACTTTGTAAATTACTTGGAAATAATGCCAATGTTGATATCATGCTTCGACATTGCATATATAGACGTTAGAGCGTTCAGGAATTTACAGTTCAAAGATTTTCTCCAAATAATTTCTTAGTTCTTTTAATACCCGTTCATGACAACTTAGTTTTTTAATTGATGTTCAAGTTAATCGTTAAGATAAAGAGCCTTATGATACACAGATCCATCAATATTTTTTTAGACTGGTTTAATCAATCAACCAAATCAACATAATATATTCTTTCGACGTATTTGAGGGCTGGGATTGTCCTCCTATTTGAGATAATTTTTCGAGGCCAACTGATATCTTGTATAGTTTAATTAAAGATTGATTAAATATTATCTGATGAAAATATTTAATATATAATATAAGGTTTTGATAGAGTAGCATTACATGCCTTAGTTACAATAGAATTCTTGTGAATCTTACGAAATAAAAGTCACATTCATTTAAATATAGCCCAGCTGATTAAAGAAATATCAAATTTTTCTCCGAAAGCCATATTATCGAATGAATAGATCAAATTTTGAACTGACCATAATTGTTTTAATTAACGTTTCTTCGTTAGAGCGGAAATATCCTTATGCATAAATTTGAAAAAGCGATTGGTATGTCATTTCGGTTAAGATAATCATTAATATTGCCCCGACAGATTCCCTTTATCATTTTTAATAAAAACGTAAGGGCATCCTTTAAAAAAAATGGAATTTGCATTTTTAGTTTGACTACTAGTATTTGCATATTGTACGTATAAGTGTTAAAGTCGAATTAGATAATTGTTTAATCATACATTTTTTTATATATATAATTTAATTTTCATCATAAAATTATATTACAAGGGTTGGGTTTTGGATTTTTTTCGGAGCAACTTTATTTGACAGCCATATGTGAGGGCTTCAAGTGAACTTTTTGCATAACTCATTTATATTTTCACCCTTTTCTTAACCCTATCAGGACCAAGGTATATTGATCGTTCACAGGCCCAAGGGGCACATTGTTCCCCCATCCCCTCCATAACTGTTTTTATTATTTGACCGATAAGTTTCATAATTGGCATGACGATAGAGCAACATAAGGTCTACAACTTTGTACAACTAAAATTTCTGAAGGTCATCATAATATAATATTATGTAGGCGCTATTTGCAGTAAAATTAAGAAGTAGGCCTACATAGAAAAATGCATAAAATTTGAATTAAATCATTTTCACTCTCTGAAATCATAGTTTGATGATGTAGACTGTTACAAATATTTTTTGTTTCATGTTTTATGATTCATTCATTGTTCATTCATCTATTTGAATCTGTTCCAAGGTTGCCAAATGAGGCGCTATATGCACTTAATTGAGGAAAATACGCAATTTCAACACAAGAGGGCGATATGTGTAATTAACTAAAATTTAAAAAAAAAATAATTGTTTTTGTACTAATTTTCACTGTTTATGTATGCAAATTGACCATAATCAGCAGTTATCATATTCTGTGAATTTCAAGTGATAAACTCATTCCAAAATTTAGAAATATAAAGAAATTGTTATCATAAATAAATAACTAAATTAATTAATTAATAAAATGAAAAATAAATAAATAAGTAAATAAATATAAATGAAAATTTTAAAAAGATAATAATATGTACATACAATAAAGCAAAACTTATATATATATATTAAAACTTTTATATATATATATATATATATATATATATATATATATATATATATATATATATATATATATATTATATATATTATTATATATATTGAAAGCCGGTTTTTCATCATCGACAACATTTCTTCATTCTAATCGAAAGAAAATTAAAATAACGAAATAAAAGCTTTTACTCCATCGATGAGCTGGACTGCTCGAAGTGGAACCCATTTACGACAGGGTATCCCCGCACGGGACGGTATGGCTTCGATTGATGCCAACACATGGTTCTCTCACTCCGCTACGCACGAACAAGTTTGGTCGTCAGGCAATTAACTGCTCGTCTGATTCCGAAATATGACAAAAATCACATCTTTTTATCTTCTTTGTTATCTCCATCCTCTCATTCTATTCTCTATCTCTCTTTCCTTTTTCCCCCTCTCTCATCGACTGTTCAGTTATTCTTATCAGATAGATTTCGACTATGGCGCTCTTTTAAAGCAAACCACATGGCAATTTGAATAATGTAAATTTGCAGTGGTAATATTTATATGAGAGAGAGACGCAGGAAACACATGAAATAAAACATGGAAATGTTTTCCACTTTTAAGTGAAAACATTCTTAAAGGTTTTTAAAAAAAACACAAAAATAATGTTTTGCAATTTTGAAATATATCTTAAATGAAATAACGCTCATTTCGCTTAATGACCATTATGACGGTAGCGTGAAGCTGTATTTTCTTCCTCTCTCTCTCTCTCTCTCTCTCCCTTTCTCCCTCTCCTCTCTCTCTCTCTCTCTCTCTCTCTCTCTCTCTCTCTCATTCTCTTTATTTCTCTTCTGATGGGCAGAATAGAAGGAATGGCTGCCCCTTATGTCACTTACTCGAGCCATAGATTTTCACGCCTATAGCGACAGTATTACCAGACGGAGATCGGCAGGGACCAGGGACTAGTTTCTAACCGGAGATCCTTTGGTCCATGGCGACCCATGTCTCATTATCACTAGCACATGCTGCCTTCAACTCATTATACACCCCCCACTTTCTCTTTCCCTCTACTCTCTGCTCTTCTCTCTCTCTCTCTCTCTCTTCTCGTAATTCCAGGTCTCTACTTCTATATTTTATATTGTCTTATTTCTAAATTACTATTCCTTTGTATAAACCCTTAATCTCATTTTCCTCATTTCTATCATGTTTTTAATCTGTCCCTTCCCTTATCTTCTTATATTAAATTTACTACATCAAATGATTTCAACAACCATAGTAAAATAATCAAAATTGTTCTAAATGGCAAATGTAAAAAATCTGAATATAGGCCTAGCGCACACAAAAAAAAACATTTGTAGTAGATACATCCCCAAACAATACTTACAATCATAACAATAGTTATAATAATAAAAGTAATAATAATGATAATAATGATAATAATAATAATAATAATAATAATAATAATAATAATAATAATAATAGTAATAATGATAGCTATAATAATCATACAATATATAGTATACTAGTATAGAAGAATCTTCATTAATCTCTGATTACGAAGTTCAGCCATAAATATATAATTCATAATAATGATTAGTAAATAGATAACTTTATACGTTAAGAAATTTAAGAAATTAAGAAATCTAAGAAAATGATAATAAAATAATTAATTTTGTATATATTTTTTTCTAGTTATGCATAATTCAAAATTACTTATCTGATAGAATATAAATAGAGAGACTGGAGTTTAAATCATGTCATACCTAATTCTAATTACCTATATTCTTGTTATCGTTGCTAATATTCATAAGAGTAATCTTGATTATTATTCACCTTCACCTTAATGTCATGTATTTCTTCACCGAATACTTACTGAGCTCAAATCATTTTTCCTTGCATAGCCGTCTTCATTAATTCATTTTTGTGGCGTCTCTAGCAATTGTTCTGCTTTCCAAATTCAACGTAGGGGGCGTCTACAAGTTTTACATGTACACAACTGAATAATGGTATTTGAATGGATTCAATATGATGTCCCTTCTTTGCACTCTCTCTATCTATCTCTCTCTCTCTCTCTCTCTCTCTCTCTTGTCTTCAGAATTTCTCCAGTCATAAATTTATGCTCCAAAAGACATCTTCGTCGTCGTCTTTTTTTTTTTTTTCTTCTTCTTCTTTTTTTTTACCCATTCAATCGTAGTTTGAAGTTAACTACTTTTACTTTCTAGCCATTACACAAGTACAGTATGGCAAACGAAAACGTGCATTGTCATTGAATTTACAATGAAATTGATAAGGGTTATAACTGTTGAGAGACACTGAATGCCGTAGTGAAGGTAGCCTCTTACAATCTCTTGTTTCAATAATTTTCACTGTTTCTATAATTTACAAAACCGAACGATCGGACTGATTCTGATTCAATCTTATGGCTTTTAAAAACTTATTTTAGAGAAGGCAAATTGATTTATTTCATACGGGGGAATTATGTCAGCATGGGTTACATTAATTCTTTACCTGTTTGGTCACCCCTTTTCTATCCCACTCCTTCAAGGAAAAGGTGGTAAAGACGGTGATAAAGATTTTAGTAAAATTCAACCTAACAATACTTTTCAACAACTATTTTCCCCAAGAAACATTTCATGTTCGGATTTCAGATTTTATTTTTTTATTATTATTATTATTACCCCCCCCCCCCCCCCGCCTCTCTCTCTCTCTCTCTCTCTCTCTCTCTCTCTCTCTCTCTCTCTCTCTTTTTCTTTGTTTCTCTCAGTATGTTGCTCATGCTATGGAAAGTAAAATATTTTGATGAAAACCACTGATAAATTCACAAATCCGTGTACCTTATGAATAAACCAATAAATATATTTTTGGTTTTAACAGATATTATTTCTAATGACATTGAATGTCTAAATAACAATCTTAAAAATGCTCATTCTAATTCATTATCACGACGAGCATAATTTAAATGTTAAAACAAAGTTGATGTTGACTAAGCACAACAGTAGAAGATGACTCTGATAGCGTAAAAATGTCACTAATATAATGTTATTAACGCTGATGGCGCTAGACGTCTTGATACATGCTAGAACATGCTCAGATCACACACAAATTGAAAAGGATATGAGAAGCAATAGCAAACGGAATAGGAGCAGAAGTAAAAGTAGTATATACAGGTATAGATGAAGCATAAATGGATTTAAAAGGAAAGGTAAATGTGTATCAAAAGTAATATCCGTTAACGAATGAATCTGCAATTATAGTAGAAGACGTATCATGGAAATGCAATTTGTAGAAGTAGAAGTAGTAAAAGTAGATGCAATAGAAGTAAAATTAGTAGAAGTGGAGAAGCTTTTAAAAAAATAAAAAATAATAAATAAAAAATTAAATAGATAGTGTAGTAGTAGTAGTAGAAGTAGTAGTAGTAGTAGTAGAGTAGTAGTAGTAGTAGTAGTAGTAGTAGTAGTAGTAGTAGTAGTAGTAGTAGTAGTAGTAGTAGTAGTAGTAGTAGTAGTATCAGTAATAGCAGTAGCAGCAGGAGCAGTAAGTAGCAATAGAATCAGTAATAGAATTAGTAGTAGTGGTATAAGAAGTGGAAGTAGTAGTGGTACTAGTAGTAGAAATAGCAGTAGTAGTATAAGTAGTAGTCGGCCTAGAAGTAATAGTAGTCGTAGAAGTAAAAGTATAATAAATAGACATACATATGAGAAAAAAAGAGGTAGTAGAATTAACATAAATAAAAGTGGAAGAAGTAGAAGTAGAAATTGTAGAAGTAGAAATAATCGAAGTAAAAATCCGTAGTAGATAATAGAAAATTAAGTAGAGGAAAATTAAGTAAAAGTAGTAGAAGTAGATTAAGGGGAAGAAGAAGTAGTATGAGAAGAAGTAGTAGAAGAAGAGGCAGTAGGAGTAGTACAAGTTAAAAGGATAGAAATAGTACAAATAAAAAGAGTAGAGGGCAATTCCAAGCTATTTGTTCCAAGATGGTGATTGTTCAACTCTTCGACCATTTTTGTGTCAGTGTGTCAGTGAGTTTGTAAAGGTATACATCCTAGTAATGTGTCATATATCACCATAAAGGGTATGGCATAAAACTTATGCAAATGAGGTCAAAAAGTCATTTCAAGGTCAATATAACATCACAAGGTCTATAAATATTCATGAAAAATATAGCAAAATGCATTAAAATGCTATTTTCAAACGTTAAAAAAAGAGTACAACAAAAGTATTATATATTCTGTTTTAATATCATATAGGCTACCTCTGGTGAAAATATCACAAGCCTAGCACGTATCTCTCTATTTTATTTTTATTTTTTTTCATCTTTAAAGACGTATTTACGTCTCAGTAATAGTCTCACAAAAGTTACTAGTGTGATGTAAAATCTTGCAGTATTATACTCGCCCTCCCCTTAAATAATGAAACAAAATAAGTATTTTTTTTTTACATTGGTGTGTTGCATTATGTTTCTTTTGTTTTATCGCGGGATTTTTTATACAATATGTTGCTAAGGTCAAATTTTTAATGAAAAGTATTTCAGGGAATAATTGTCCGTGTGTTACCTGTCCGTTTGTTACCTGACATATATGAAAAATCGAAGTTGTATTGACGTTAAAATGTGTACTTGCAATTCTTATTACATATTTAAGAGGATATGACTATGCCAGTTTAGATCTGCTTTTTAAATTCAGAGTATCATGTGAACAAAGTCAAAATGTGAAAACACCATTCTTTTTCTGGTCCCGTTTGTTACCGACGAATAAATGATCATAAATTAATTATGAATTGAGTTATTTCAATTATTGTTTATGCTTTTGTTGAAGGTTCTTAGTACCTTCAAGAATATATCCAAGGATTGGGATTTCAATTTAAGATTTATCACCCAAAAAATATATATTTTGGGCTCTAAATGTCCCGTTTGTTACCGCGCAAAATAGCTTGGACTTGCCCTAATACCAATAAAAGGAGTAAAAGCAGAGATAGCAAAATAAGCAGAAGCAAAAATACAAAACGTAGATGCAGAAGACGTAGTAGAGAGGCGGGAGGGGGGCAAAGGCCCCAAATTCCTGATTTTAGGACTTTTTTTTCTAAACGTTTGGTTTAGGGGGTGGGCTCACTAGGCCCCCAGCCCAAGAATGCGCGTCTGGTAGATAGTAAAAATAATAATTAGCAAATATACAGGTAGGAAATGGTAGAAGAAGATAATTATAGTCGAATCAGAAGAAGAAGACGTAAAGTACTTGTAATTTAAGGTAGTATAAGTACAATTGGTTGAGGTAGAAATAGTAAAAGTTGACGTAGTAGATATAGTAGAAGTAGAAGGAGAAGATCTAGAAGTATTAGAAATATAAGTAGAAGATATAGAAGTAGAATTAGTAGAAATAGATGACGTAGATGTAGAAGTAGCTGAGGTGGAAATGTTAGAAGTACAGGAAACAGGAGTAATACAAGTAACAGACATAGAAGAAATGCAGGTTGTAGAATTAATAGAAAAATAAGTGGAAATAGTAGAAAAATAAATTATAGAAATAGAAAAAGGTCGAAGCAAAAGTAGAAAAAGAAGGAATATTCGGAGTAAAAAAAAAAAGTAGTAGAAGAAGAATTAGAAGAAGTAGATTTGTGGAAGTGGAAGTAGAAATGGTAGAAGTAGCAGACGTAAAAGGGGTTCAATTAAAGGTAATAAAATTAAAAAATAAAAAGTAGTAGAAGTAGTAAAAGTTGCAAGAGTAGAGAAAGTAAAATTAGTAGAAGTAAAAATACAAAACGTGTAGGCAGTAGAAGTGAAAAGTAATAGAGAGGCACAGAGTAAAGAGGCGGGGGGGGGCAAACGCCCAAAATTCCCGATTTAAGTCATTTTTTTTTTCTTCTAAATATTTGTTTTAGGGGACGGGCCTGCCAGGCCCCAATCCCCAGATCAGCGTTTTGGTAGAAATTAGCAGAGGTAGAAGTAGAAAAAAGTAGAAGAAAAAGTAGCAGCAGTAGATGTAGAAACATTAGAACTATTATAAGTAGAGTAATGGTAAGTGAAAGCCGATATGGTAGAAGTAGCAGACGTAAAGTGCTTTAAATTTAAGGTAGTAAAAGTAGAAGTAGAACAGGTAGAAGCGAAAGTAGTAGACGTAGAAGTAGAATTACAAATATCAAAAGTAAAATATAAAAAAATTTAACAGAAATAGTAAATATAGTAGGTTGTAAGAGTAGTACTAGTAGACGTAGATGTAGTAGAAGTAGAAGTAATAGATGTAGTAGAAAAAAAATAGTAGAAGTAGCAATAGCTAAACTTGGTCCATCTACTTCAGATCTCATTAATATACAGACCAACCTTACAGTGACGTAATAATGAATGAGATCAGAGCATTCACTCAACCGGGACCTGTGGACCGAAGATTGGGTCACGAAGGGCAGGTGAAGGCTGCACGCCTGTAATTAGATGTAGTCGATAAAAATTGGTCCACCGACCCGTACCAAAGATGACGTAATTGTTAAAAACAAATCATATAAAATCAATGATAGGTTTTTACACACATTTTGGCACTTGTAAATTTAAAGGATCATCAATGGTCCAGATGAGTCCATTAAGAGATCAGAAATTGGTCTCAGTGGGATTTTGGCAGAACTTTATTAGTTGCTGAGACAAGGTACTTCCAAAGTGTTGCCGGTTCAAGGTTCAAGTCTATTTAGTGCATTATTTTACAGCAGCCCCGTTACAGCAACAAAAAGCAGAAAAACCTCCCTTCATATTTTCGCAAGATTAAGAAAAATATATGACCAAGTAAAGCCCAAATTTTGAAGAATGACATTATAAACATTCATTTTTAATGATTTTTTCAAATCTTATTTTTAACACACGGGGTCTATTGACAGTCAATTAAAGGTGTTCGCTGCTTAATGATTTATTTGTTATGTCGTGTATTCGATACAGCGTGTCCATTCTCTCTCTCTTTCTTTCTCTTTCTCTCTCTTTCTTTCTTTCTCTCTCTTGTCACTCTTTCTCTATCTCTATCTCTCTCAATCACACACACACACACACACACACACACACACACACACACACTACACATCATACGTATTCCTTTTCTACTTTCTTTCCTCGGGCGTAACTCACTTCCTTTCTGTGAATTATTGTTTCTTTATTTATTATATTTCTCACTCTGTTATATAGATTATTTTCCCCCCTTGAATTTCAGCGATCAATGCTAAGTATTACTGTCCTCTTTTGCTATATCCTATCTCTTTTCTCTCTCTTCTCTCTCTCTCTTCGTCGTCTCTCTATTGCTTTCTACTCTATCTCTATATCAACAAGCATAGATGGCATATCACCAGAGGGTCAGGTCGGTCAAACAGTTGAACAGACTGGATCCCTGACACTGATTCAGCACGCAGAGCAGCCAGGGTCTCTCCCTACAACGCAAGGATGGTGAAGTCAGTTATGCGAGTCCCATATACTGTCTCCAAATGAACATGACTATGCAATATGACCATTCATGTATCAAAGAGATTAATTATGCTTGGCCTTGACCGGCGAGAACCGAGTCCACCACTAATACATCAATCCCGTTAACCAACTCCCTCCAATATTCACATTGGCCCTCTTTTTTATACTGGATCCTCTTTGTACTTCAATGGAGGGTGATCTAAAAGGACATTGTGAATGCTTTTTATTTTCTTAAATTGCATAGATTTGGCTGTCAGGGCCATGCATCATTAGGACACGTTTCATCGCCCTTGTGCATGTATATCTATATGAGTAATGGACATTTAGAGCCAAGCGACGTCTTAACACCGAAATCTATGATAGTTTATACTTTATTAGCAATTTTATAACAAATCGCTTATCTGTGAATAGATTGACTTATTGATTAACAGCTTGACTAATAGGGTGAAATTAGTATTTGATAAATTATCAAAGTAGTATTGATTGATTGATTGATTGATTGATTGTAATGATTGATTGACTTATAGATGTAGGTATAGGTGGAAATGTAAATTGGTTCTTGTAAGGATAATTGACTTGCTCATTTACTGATAACCCATGCATATGATGCATGGAATGTTAATTTAAAAAATAATAATATTAATTCATATCGTTCTGGTTGTGTGTCTTGTAATAATTTATCGGTGACATAGTTATAAATTGATGGATTATTATGATGTTAATTTTTAAGTCGTCTATTTTTGTAGTAGTTTTCTTAAAGAGTTATTTTTTCTTTTATTTTTTTTTTTTTTAGTTATTCAGTATGTTAATCCTATCCCATCATGAAATACATATGCAAAGGGCTGGCAATCATATCAAATAAAGAAAATTCAATATTCTGCGTAAATACATTTTAGTCGCAAAAGTACAATTTGATTAAATGTTCCATTACAAGAATAAGTAGATTCTAAATCAATACCATTTTATAAAGAATTATTTTCCATTTCGAACATCGAATTGTCATGATTGAGCTGGTGTCGCTAATTATCTCCAGATTATGTTTATTCATTGTCCACAAAGTGCATTTACATTTTACTCTTTGTTTTGTTTGAGTTCATGAACTATTTCGAAAGAAAGTAAAATAATTACTGTGAGAAGTTCAATCATTGAGCTTGCCAACTGATATTTTTTGAATACATATTATAGGGAACAAAGCATCAATAGGAAAACATGCAAATGATAATTGCAAAAGGCTCCTCAGAACTCTGAATTAAGAATTAGACCAAGGTCATTCTAATTATCTCTTTTTGGACGACGAAAGAGAGAGATTACCACACACACGATTTTATAACGGGTAATACGTTAGGCACTGTCACTGGTCAGCATAATTATGAAGCAATTTCCAGACTGAATTAAATAAAGTGTATATGACTAGCCAAAACGGATACTTCCCAAATCTTGTTCTTATGTCTACTGTTTAAACTTTCTTTTAGAACCTTTTAGCTCTACGCAGTTAAAGTCATGAAACATCGTATACATTTGCGGAATTAATTCAAAACAGTTAATCGATTAAAAATAATAAGTAGCACAAAAGTAAACGTCAAGAATGAGTGCGTTTTGAATCAAGTAACCTAAAATTAATCATTCTTGTCATTAACTATAGTTGTTAACGACTATTTACAACAGCATAGTGTCATAAATGAATGTGTGATTTTGTAAGGGAAAATGAATAAAAAAGAGGTAGCACATTATACAAAAATAACAATATTAGATTTGAATTGATCAGAGTTTGGGGGTTTTAACTGACACGACTAACTTATAACAAGATGAATCAGCAGAGAGGAAAAGAGAGGTATAGAAAAGAGCAAAGAAGAGGCACTAAGAAAAGAGAAGGAGGAATATTGATAATCAGAGTAAAAAAATATTTAAAACTTAAATTTAGTTTATCCTCGCTCCATACACGCCCGGGGCGTAATTAAAGCAAATATTCAAATATATTTGGGTTTGGCGATTCTTTGCTTTCTCTACAGTTATAACTCGTTGCCCAGGAACAGCACAATAGGCGAACGTTTATTCGTTATTTCTGTTGTTTCAAAGTGATAACGGTGTTTGATGAATGTTGGAGTACACATCAAATTTGACATATGAATGATTATGTGCAAGATTTATCCAAAGAAAATCCCGAAGTGGATACCAAATATTTGCTATTTAAAGATTGAAGAATGTTTACTTTTTTATGCTGCACTTTTGTGTTGTTAATTTTTTTTTTTTCAAATCCGTGTGTGACTTTAATATTCTATAGCAGTGCATAGTATCATTATTTTGTATGCAAGAGGTGTACTACCCGAAACCTGAACAAAAAAATTGCAATTTTTTCGTGAAAACGAAAATTTGATACTACAGCATTTGTGTGTGCGTGTGTGTGTTCGTGTGTGTGGTGATGTCGTTTGATTGTGTGGTGTGTGTGGTTGTGTGTGTGTTGTGTGTGTGTGTGTGTGAGTGTGTGTATGTGTGTGTATGTGTTGCTGTGTTGTTGTGTGTGTGAAATAATATGAGCAACAAGTTATGCCAGAAATAAAAGTATGCAAGTGGAGCTTTTCAAACATGCACAGTTTATCATGTGGAGGATTATTATCCATAGTGACGGAAAATGTTTGCCTACTCTGTATTATGATTGAGCTTATCTTTAAGCATGAAAGGAGTTGAATAAGTTGAATAAGCATTCTAAAAATATGATTAAGGTACAGTATATAAATTCAGAATTTGGTGTATACATTCAAACGTTATGCAAATCGTAATAATTCGCCGCGATTTGAATTCTGTGAGCAAACGACACAAATCTTGAAAACATTTTATCACAAAAATCTTTTGATTCGATAAGACTAATGTTGTAATACCCAAACCACCTTCATTCCTCATTATTTATGTCTCAGTCATAATTATGTAATAACTAAAACAAATTTAAACACTGTTACAACTACAATGAATACCGTAAAGACAAAACCATATTTCGGGGGGGGGGGTTCTTCTCTGAAGGTAGTATTCTTTATTATTTATATATAATTTATTGTTTCTCAAAGTAATCGAATTAAAGCTTGATACATTCAATACTGAATCGCCGTATAATCAGGTTATAATAAGGCAAATTAAAGTCTTCATTCGTAAAGTTGGATAGAAATTGTGTCCTTTTTTGCTCTGGGCCTCGGCGACTTAAAAATGAATCATATTTTACTATCACACAAAAGACTTAGGCCTCATAGTAATTTTCCCCTTTTGTTCGTGCTTTTTTCGTCTGTCGTTCTTCTGAAATAGAAACACGTGTTCCATATTTTGTTTGATAAATTTTTGTATCAACAAGATTTATCGCAAGAATTGAGTACCTGTAAACGAGTTGTATTATCCGAATGTGTGAGATGACAGGTTCGTGTGCGGGGTCTTTACGCGTTGGGTAGCCGGGGAGGTTTGTATTATAGTTCCTTCACCAAACCCTTGATTATGCACGCATGGATAGGATAGAAAAGAAATGAACTATGTGTTTTTAGTTTTTATTCTTTTTTTTTCAATCTACACGCTTGGTCACCTGCTGTGACCAGCCTCATAACACTTATTGGGTAGGACAGCTTTTTCCTCTCTTTAACATAGTGATTTTTGTACCAGGTGTCAGGGTACTGTATGTGCCCACACCTCCCCATTCTGGTAGAGTGTACAAACAGGAGAGGGGTAACTCGTTGGTTTGCTCCAGGGTGTTTGGGGTAACGTTGTAATAGGTCTCGCCTCCTTGACTATATCCTAACTATTGTCTTTGAGCCTCTCTCTCACGGGATCATCTCGATTTTGAACGAGTCGCCGCGCCTGGGATTTAAACACCAACCTTCCTTCCCTCTCCAAGGACCTTATAAAAAGGAGTTATTATCGAAAGACTTGGAGAGAAGGAAGAAACATCTTAAAGTTAATGTTAATGTATAAAGGTTATCAAGACGACAGCTTGGTGGCAGCGCCTAGGGCATTCCTTACATTTTACTTCCAATTCGACGCACAGAATCAACTTGACTCGCGCATTACACGTACTCAATATACACTTCTCTCATTGTAAATGCTAATTGGATTTATGTCAAAGAATACAGCTAAAGGAGTTGACTTTTTTTCGTTTGCGGGAACTTGTAACACCACCCGGTATCTTATCCCCGTTGCTTCTTTTAAACAAACTGCACTAGAGATTATGTACCTGAGCGTGAGAGAGCGCCAATTACAGGCAAGTGCCACCCTGCTCTTACTGGGTATCAATTGCGTGGGTTACGTCTGGTGCCGTAGACTCCCCCGGTAGCTTGCGTCTTACCACCGCCTCGAGAAGCATGCCGTATGTCCATAAAAATTATCTTTGCTTATGCCCGAAGGAGAATGGAATAATGCGCGAGATTTCAGATGGGCTTTCACCCAAGAGTACCAAGCTATGTTAATTTTTCTTGTGGAAGTTGATGGGTTGTATTATCTGGGGAATGGTAAAATTTGGTTAACACACGAGCTCTTAACACATTTAGGAAACACTGCATTTTAATACGAAGGTGCAAAAGCGACTCCCGTTTTTTTTCCGATTTCAACATTGTTTTCGGTTATGCCTTTAACATCAGCTTTTTACTTTGCGAATCGTCAGTTTAAAGGTAACATTTTACACGATAGAATGTACAATCAAACTTTTTTTTTTTTTTTAGGCTTAATAGTTTTGCTCTTTTATGTGTGGCCTTTTGGTTTGTTAATTGATTTTTTTTTAATCGTCTTTTTTTAATGTTTCATTTTCCGATAGACATGCATTAGAAAAAACACGATCGACAAACACTATGATTAGTAAATATCAAATAGATATAAGAATCTGTTTCATTTAGGCCGAAATAAATTACTTTAACATGTTTAAATATAATTGTACATAGCTTTGTTATGACATCATTTGTTTCGAAGAATAAAGCATTTTGTATTTCTCGCAATTTCTTTACAGCTATAAGAATACTTTTGAGATTCAACCACTGTATGTGTGACGAAAACCCGCCCACCCCCCCCCCCCCGCGTGTCAGGCCACAATAAAACATTCAGTATATACCGATCAACCATGTCAACTATTTACATTATAAAGTCTAAATTTTCTAGCAGTAGCATTTACTTCAAAGTAACAAGTGATGATCTTTATACATAAATACATTACATCTAAATGGAAAAAAATCCAAAGCTAAACAAGAAGTTTTAAGCATTTCCGTAAATTCACAAATATTTTATCGACCCAACGTACCTAAGACACCTCCCAGATTTGTACCTACTTCTGATATAGCTATGTTCATAAAAAAACATATGCATGTGGGCACGTTCAATCTGCTAACCAACACTTCAGAAGTGTCTTTACCCTTAACTTTTCCAACATTTCATCGACCTTTTATAGCCCTTAACATATTTAAGATGGTTCCAAGAGTTTCTGCACTTTCTTCACAAAAATACTCTCTACAATCATTTTCAAGACACCAAGGAACGTTCTTCTCTAGACAAGTGTTATAATGGGTCTAGAGGATAAGACGAAGATCACTTCTGATGAAGACACTGGCGTCTTAAGAGGAAGTGAGATGCGATCCGCATCAACGGGATGGAGAAAAGAAGGGGCACAGTTATCGGTGAATAAGTGACCTTGGGTTATTCATTGATTAGATCTTGAACATCAAAATGAATCACCCAACACAGAAATTGTTCAAACTTCCACTATTTCCTTGTCCGATGTGTGTTAATTTGCAGAGATCCAAAACAATTTTGAACGGTCAACTTCGAAATTTTTCCCGTATCGGATAATTTATTTGGTAAAGACAAAATCTGGAGCAATTCCTTTACATTTAGATTTACAATTCCTCTTGATGAAAAATGATGATATATTAATGGGCAGCCTACTCGAGAATGGTTATATTTCTTTTGATATAATTTATACTGGGACAATTGCAAAAAAATAGATGGAATGAAATGGCACTCAATCCTTTTTATCAGCAAATTTTTATCTAACATTTCCTCTGACCTATAAATTTAAAATTTCGCACTAGTTTCAGTTGCTTGTTTGAGACTTTAGACCATAATTCTTTTTCATCAGTTCATTTGAATACATTTATCCCACTAGTTTAGAAGGTAAGAGTTTACAAATGATTCACATTTGTTTCTCCAACAGCTTTAGTAGAATTATACAGTGTGTTCCTTAAAAAAGGTAATCGAAGTTCAAAGGTCAGTCATTTCAAAAGTATATGGGTTATTCTTGTAATTTGTTTACTAAAATACTAAGTAACTCATCAGCTTCAATTTGAGACATTGCTTTACGTCCAAACTTGTTTTTTCCCAAGGTCAACAGAGTTAGGGTCCTTGTAGGTGATAAGTTAACAAAACCCATTTTTCCAAGTTTTTCGTTTGTACGGTACGAAACCAACTTTTTTTTTATCTCACTGGAATGAGATGGGTTTCGCAATTATGAGTTCTCTTGAGTAGTGGAAAGATGTCGTTGGTGACGTCTCCTGAGGACTTCAGGGCGTCGTGGGGAAACGAAAATTCAAACACGTTTAATTTTTTAGTAGACTTCTTTAAGACACGAGCAAGTAAACCGTTTCGATTTCTTTTATTCGTTAAACGTCTTGCGACGTTCGTGATACTTTAAGGCACGTCGGAAACCCCCAAGACGTCCACAGGGCTCGCGTCTTAAAGAAGTTACTTAAAGACTGACGCGGCGACCTTCCCCAAGACTCAGAGACTGCATGAATCAGAAACTCATTTCTCATTGCCAGTGAGATTGGTCCTTTGACAGGATGAGATTGGCATTTTAATTGAAACTTTGTGTGAAAAAAAACAAAAAAAAAAACAAAAAAAACGATGAAACCAAAAACTTATGAAAAGTTGGTTTCATACCTACAAATCGAAAACTCGGAAAAAGTGGTTTTGTACCTATCACCTTCAAAGGGCCCTAACTCTGTGACCCGTGACAGTTTGGACGTCCAAGCAATATTTCAATTAAAGCTGATTAGTTACTTTAGTATTTTTAGTAAACAAATTTCATAAGAATTAAACCATGTATTTTTTAAATGGACTGACCTTTCAAACTTCGGATTACCTTTTTTTTAGCAACACCACTGTATAGCACAAAAAAAGTAACAGACGCGTCAATTTCTTGTGTTCTGTTTCACATATTATAGGCTCTCCCTTTGTACCTATTGGTTTCAAACTTTCATGCAGCTGTATTTCCTAGTTACACATTATTATGTCGGGTAACTTAAATAATTTTGCAATGTACTTTGTATTATAAACGCTTCCTGAGGTACAGCGAGCCGCGTGTCGTGTTCTTTTAGTGACGAGTCTCTTGTATATTAATAAATAGTTACCGTTTCGGGTATTATGCCTATAACACCCAGTTCATTCAATGTGCATCACATATAATTAATGGTAATTCCACTAATTCTCGGACTATATCATGACGATGTAGAAGCAAAATGGGGAAAAGCAGTGGTGCCTGCTAGTCTCTGTCGTCTAAAATTTAAGTTCATTTCCAAAAGGGGATCATGGCAATGATTTGGGTTGTCTTACAATTTTCACCAGTAGTGAGATTTCATCTTTCAATATGTGCCATAAAAAGTCACACCGTGATCGTATATTGAACAGTTTCTTCCTGCGCAGCCTAGAAGTCGTTGTGGATAGCGACTGGCCGGCGGCAGTGGTCAGCTCGTGACTCAGGTCGATCACGGCGACGGCTGGTGCCCGGCTCTGACAGATCCGCGCGGCCCGGCCATCGCGACTATCTAAAGATCTGTCTGGCTTGTATCCTGCTCTTCGTTGAGACCCAGTGCCTGATGAATGTTGCGGTCACTTGGCTAGTGATGAGGACTTTTGAAAATTACTTCAGCATTATTTAAAAACCGAAATAGATTCAAAGACGACATCGTGCGACCAGTATTTAGGAAACCATTTAGCAAGGTATCTACATTTGACACTTCGTTTGTTGCTAACATGACCTTCGGTAGAGGCAAATGTCTTCAGAATTTGGATTACCACATAATAGAAGCCTAGATAGGGCGGATAATCGTAATAACGTGTGATATTGTCTTACAGTCTTATATTCTTTATTAAATCGAATAAGCAACAAAGTCAAATTCTATCCTTCAAGATTTAAAATGAGGAGTGACATTTCTTCTCCTCACACTATTATGCTATACATGTTATACTCTCTAATAAAACGTACTCTCTGGCCACAGCAAGGACAGGAGGTTTAGGTATATCAACTTCCAATCACTTAGACAACGCATCCTCCTCCCTCTCTTATCCTTCTACCATCCATAACTCTATATCACACTCTCTACTCGACTAGTTATCATGGATCTATTAAAACTGGTCATGTAGTCACACATTGGGGTTATTAAAGTGTAATAAGGAGTGGACCCTAGTTACGATTTTGGGGAAATAAAGACTATATTACCTAGTGAGACTAAAGTACAGTCTGCGTACAGCCAGATTGAGATAAATCACAGCTCTTGTCTGTTTCAGCTTTGTATCACTTTAGTAACTTATACAACAATGAAGGAATAACTTAGGGACATGTGGGTAGCTCTAATAATATATCTACAAAAGTTGTCTTGGAGACATTTTGTACAGCATGACTTTTGCTTAGTTTTCATGCTATGTTGAAAAAAAATGTGGGTCTGAAAAATTTTCCTCCAAAATGAACGCCTCTTTTACTTTATACCCCATGTGTGAAACCATGACCGTATATCTGTTCTCGAGTGAGCAGGTGTTGTTGAAGAATAATAAAGGGTAAAAAGGTTTTCTGTAATGTTGATTTATTAATCCTCCTTCCTTCTGTTGGTCCGAGTAGTTTGAGTATACTGTTATAAATCATGTGAGAAAGAAAGATTTCTTAACTGTGGAATGATATGTGTTCCTTGTTTTCCTTTTATGGCACACATGTCTGCTCGATGTATATAAAAATAAAAAAATGAATTTACACACAATTAAATAATAATTTTTAAAAAACCTCCTCGTTGTAGACAAAAAAGTATTACGATTCCGCCATTACGGCTTCGTTCAGGAACAAATTATTAGAACAAAAAATATGTGTCATCCGGTCCATAAGCAAAACAAAATCATGTGTCAAAATAGTAGCTACCTCTAAATGCGTTTCCAAAGACTCGCCCGAAATGAAAACGTTTTGTTATAGAATAAAAAAACAATCCGGCGGACATTTGCATAAATATGACATTACACTAATATTTAGGACCAGTATTATCCCCTATTGTCGGACAATAATTTGCTTTGAATCCTTAAACAATATTTGTTTTTAAAATTGTATATTGAGAGGACATTCCTGCGTGATCCATATGTGTGACTCCTGAATTTAGCTACAGAAATCATGATCTGACTGCAATAGGAAGCTCTCCACATTCAATACCGCTTGTGAAGGATTGCAACTTTCTAATCTCGGAAGATATCATTCTGGATAGGTGAAATTCGCAGGGAAAGGAAGAGTCATTCAACTCGAGATTTATGGCTCGTGAGTATCCTGCTGGCGCCTCTGTTGACTATAAAGACATAAGAAGCGGCTGCAGAGAGAAAACACTTTTTTTATTCAAAATGGTTATATTGAGAGAGAATGAGCAGGAGCAATCATGGGGGCGAGTAATCACAAAAATGAGCGGAGTAAAAATATCGAGGAGGATTAGGAATAACGGATTGTGTCATCCTCTGTCGTTTAGATCTAGCGAGACGACGCCGGCAGCGAGAGCTTGCAAGTGAATGGTCTCGATGGCAGTGTTCGTCGTAGTCGTTTAGAGCGCCATGGCCCGACGTCGGTGGCCGCACACGCCGCGACCTCAAAAGTTGCCCCCTGTCCGCGGTGGCGCCGGTTTCTGGCGTTTTCATGTACCATGCAGTAGTTCAGTGGGGTTCCGGTTCGAACACATGCAATGCTCTGCGTTGGTGCCCGACTTCTATTCTCAACCTGGTATGCACAAGGCTTGAATAATTAAAGGCCACTTGTCATATAACGGACCAATGTTGCTGACTTTTAGTTGCAGAGTATGGAAAAAGGAGGGAGAGAATCATACTGGTTGAAAGTAAACAACCAATCATTGCCAGACCTTGGATTAATGACATATCCAGCTGTGACCTTTACAACTAACTCACCTTCCTATTATAGATTCAGTGCAAACGATTCACTATTATTTCATTCCACATTATCAATTTCATAGCACCAATTCCCGATGATTCGTTACATTCAATTTAAAACGAAACGGGCGCGACTTGGCGTGCTTTAAGGCAAAAACACAAATTCTTAATAAGATTTTCAATCTCTCTTTACTTGTGCACTTAATTTATAACTCTTTAATTTTCAGGAATATGACCATTAGTGACGCCTCATATTTTTAAGAGTGAGATTGTGGTAGGGATATAATCTCCCATTTCCATGATCTTACTATCATGTACAAAATTCTACAATGTTTATCGAGTTCTACTTTAAATTGTTTCGTATGTGGACTTTTCTATCTTTAATTTGAAAATAGTACAAACTAGCACTTCAAAAACCAAATATGACTCAGGCATGCAGCGTACGAATATATACAATATGAAATCGTCAGACAAGACAGTGTTTGTATTTTTTCTGAAGGTGCATTAATACGCAATAAAATGGAATACGACATATGATATCAAGAACAATATAATATTTGTTCTAAAAATCATTGATCATTCATGGTTGATTAATTTCAGCCATTCAATCTCCTGACGAAGCAAAGGCATCTCGGCAAAAAACTGTAAACAAAAACAAAAAATAAACGAAAATGCTTCTTTACACGACAGTTAAAAACCTCAAATGATGAGTATCTCACTTCGCGAGGACGTCTCTGCGACTATGACGTCCCCGATAATTTTTTCCGTCGTAGACGAAACTCTTAGGCTTAAAGCATGTTCGATTTTCTGGCGACTCATGAAACGGTGCAGAAGACTCAACATACAATCTCTAGAGATGCTCCCCAAACGTCTCCGCAACTGTCTCAAAAACCTTTCTCTCAAACACTGCTCCCAAAACTATAATCTTATAACTCGTCTCATGATAAGTGAAAGATAACCATCATGAAAAGCTTTTCACACTGAAGATATCACACTAAAAATTTAAAATTTATGAACTTTATTGTACAATTTCAATTGCCTATTCTTATGAATTTGTTTGACGAAGGAAGACAAATTTGCCGAAGCGAAGCTAGTAAATTAAATGTGAGGCAAGACAGTATTACATGATATTGTGTATGATGCTAATGTGAATTCGCACTAGATGCTATGTGAATCGTGCAAGTATAGGGAATTTGAGTTGAATAAAAAATGAGACATATTGTTTTTGACGATGCATTAGCACGAGATCCAACTATGCAGTTAAATGTTTGATCAATCAGTGTTAATCTGAATAACTTAAAGTATTGAAATTCGAGCGGAATAAACCGTATAATATTAGGGACCAGACTCAGTGGCACAACCGTCCACTCAAGTATGACTATACCCTAAGAGGGTTCGATCTCACAGCATGGACTACGAATGGATACTCGGTGAAGCATTTCAGTGTTTGATGGATGCCCTTACCATAATCTCTGAAATAAATTATTTATAATTAATAATGGTTAGTATAAAGTACAATTATGTAATCAAATTCATTCATATTATAAATGCAATGAATAATATTGTATTGCACTCTTTTTCATAACAACATAGCAATGGTATTTGTTTTATAATAATACTGTTTATTACTTATTATGCATAAAATCTATGAAGATTTTAAACGAAGAATGGAACAATAAAATGAAAACATAGAATCCATTTTTGCATTGCACGGATATATAGAAAAATACGAATGAGGAGGAGTAGAATAAGAAAGGTGGATTTTAGCAGAGAGAGCACTGAGAAGAGGAGATAAGAATAGTACAGAGATGAGAGAGTGAAGGAAGAGTAGAGGAGATTAGAGAGAGAAGAGAGAGAGAAGAGAGAGAGTTGGATGGAGAGATAGAAAGAGAAGATCAGCTACAGATAGAGTGGGCAAGATAAAGTAAAATGTTAAAAGAAGAATGAGAGAGATAAAGTTGAAGATAGAGTTTAGTGAAAAGAGAGAAGTATAATGAAGATGTGAGAATTTGTAGATAAGATAGGGGGCAATTTAGACCGAGAGCAATAGATAGTTATATACCTCGCAGAAGAGCGCATGCATAAGAGAGTAATAATATATATGAGGAGAGAAGATCAAAGACAAAAAGAGACGTAGTTGCAGCGAGGAGAGAGAAGGCATGATTTCTGGGAAGAGATAGCAAGAAAATAGATAATCTAAGGGAGATGATGAAGAGAGTAATTCATTGGAATACAAGGGGATGAGGAAAATGCGCGATATAGAGGGGAAGCGTCAAATTAAGCCAGATAAAAAGGATGACACAATTAGTACGAAACACCAACTTGGGGTCAATTATGTGTGTGGTAATTAAATTCAATTCTAATTGAGGTCAATATTTCTAAATAGTTATGATAATTCAAACTACAAGGCTATAGTTACAAGTAAAAAAGCTTTCTTCCATAACTAAATTTTCCGCAAGTGATACTAAAAGAATTCATATCACAATAGAAAAGTGTTCATGAACAAGGTAGGTTAAATAATATTATAGTTTTCTCCTTGTGATGTATTTATGAATCAAATTATTACATAATATAATCGAGTTAAAAAAATGGTTTAAATAATTTTAAGCTAAGTATTACAGAAAGATTACCAACTTTTTAAATACGAAAATTAATAATTTAATTACTAACTATAAAACAGCAGACTAGTGATTGCGTAATGTAATGTATGCGTCGTACGCTGTGAGTAGTAGCCCCACCAGATTATTATTATCATAATTCTTTAATAATACTTTATATTAAATCTAATTATACAAAGCTTTACACATTCATTAGTCCTAGATTAAAGCTAAACGAACATCCTCGTTCCTATGTTCACGTCGACATTTACTTAAAAACTTACTCCATTAAAAGGGCAAATCAGTTGTGATAATACAGAAAGGAGACCTTATTTGAACTTCATCTTATCTTCTCGTCATCCTCCAGAGACCTCCTATTACAAGTTAAAGATAATCATAGTTGACTAAATTACGTGTTTGAGAAGGAAGCGACTTTTTGGTTCTTAGGATAACTTTAGAATTACATGCATCTTTTCTGGAATCTATGTATCGCACCTCTTGCACGTTGCCATCTGCATAAGTTAAATTCGTATTCCCTACGCACGCCGCATTTTATATTGGGCTCAAATGAATCCCATTGACCCGC
>CALNVZ010002100.1:42664099-42688942 GCA_940671915.1 Paracentrotus lividus
AAGGTAATCGAAGTTCAAAGGTCAGTCATTTCAAAAGTATATGGGTTATTCTTGTAATTTGTTTACTAAAATACTAAGTAACTCATCAGCTTCAATTTGAGACATTGCTTACGTCCAAATTGTCAAGGGTCACAGAGTTAGGGTCCTTTGAAGGTGATAAGTACAAAACCCATTTTTCCAAGTTTTTCGTTTGTAGGGTACGAAACCAACTTTTTTTTTTATCTCACTGGCAATGAGATGGGTTCGCAATTATGAGTCTCTTGAGTAGTGGAGATGTCGTGGTGACGTCTCCTGAGACTTCAGGGCGTCGTGGGGAAATCGAAAATTCAAACACGTTTAATTTTTTAGTAGACTTCTTTAAGACACGAGCAAGTAACCGTTCGATTTCTTTTAATCGTAACGTCTCTGCGACGTCGTTGATACTTAAGGCACGTCGGAAACCCCACAAAGACGTCACAGGCTCGCGTCTTAAAGAAGTTTACTTAAAGACTGAACGCGGCGACCTCCCCAAGACTCCAGAGACTCATAATCAAGAACTCATCTCATTGCCAGTGAGATTGGTCCTTTGACAGATGAGATTGCATTTAATTGAAACTTTGTGTGAAAAAAACAAAAACAAAAACAAAAAAAAACGATGAAACCAAAAACTTATGAAAAGTTGGTTTCATACCCTACAAATCGAAAACTCGGAAAAAGTGGGTTTTGTACCTATCACCTTCAAAGGGCCCTAACTCTGTGACCCGTGACAGTTTGGACGTCAGCAATATTTCAAATTAAAGCTGATTAGTTACTTTAGTATTTTAGTAAACAAATCATAAGAATTAACCATGTATTTTTTAAATGACTGACCTTTCAACTTCGATTACCTTTTTTTAGCAACACACTGTATAGCACAAAAAGTAACAGACGCGTCAATTTCTTGTGTTCTGTTTTCACATATTATAGGCTCTCCCTTGTACCTTTGGTTTCAAAACTTCATGCAGTGTATTTCCCTAGTTACACATTATTATGTCGGGTAACTTCAAATAATTTTGCAATGTACTATTGTTATAAACTATTTTCTTTTCTCTCTGAACCTTATATGTTTGAAATCTATTTTCTGAAAATAAATCAATCATTATTTAAAAGGTGATCAATATGGCCATTCCATTTTTCTTTTCTAAAATCTTGCAAGGAAACCGGAATATAATTCACAATTCACCGTTAAAATGGAATTCATGTCGATACTTGAATCAACATTCTTAGTGTAGTTTTCTACTCTACGATATTGTATCTGAAAGTTTGATATGTAACCCGAGAAAAATGAAAGTATATGAAGGATGAAAGATAATTTTAGGTAAAATCAAAACGAAGCGAATTGAATAATCCGTCGTCTTTAAATGTGAGAGCTGTATAAATACATGTTAACAAGCATGTCGTGCATTTGGAAGCTCTTGGCAACCACAATTATTCTCATAATGAATTTTCTCTATAACAAATTATTCAGAACCAATAAATAAAATAATTAAATTAACTGTTGCAATACTCTATTATTTTTCATTATACGTTTCAGGAATAATTGGATTTCTTTTTTAAATGATACACGTGACTAAAGCATTAACAAATGTGATGATTGCGAAATGTTAAACTGTTATCCATGTTGTTGTCTTTGATGATGTTGTTGTTGCTGCTGCTGATGTTGTTTCTGTATCTAAATAGGAACTTAAAGTCATTTATCCAAGGGGTCATTGGCAATGATTGGGTTGTCTTACTTCACCAGTATGATTTCTCTTTCCAATACTGCACTAAAAACGTCACAACATTGTCGTTTATAATGACAGTGGTCCTTTAATATCAAGCCTCGCCAGTGATCATGTGTTCGACCGGAAACCCCACTGAACTGCATGGTACACGAAACCGGCGCCACGGGCCACTTTAGTGTCGCGGCGTGCGGCCCACGTACGGGCCATGGCGCTACGACTACGACGACACTGCCAGACATCACTCGCGCTCGCTGCGCCTCGCTAGATCTAACGACGATGACACTCTTATCTAAATCTCGATATTTCCGCTCATTTTTGTGATTCTCCCCCCATTTGCTCCTCTCTCCTCTCAAATTAACCATTTTAAAGTGTTTTCCCCAGCCTTCTTATTGTCTTTATTAAGTCAACAAGCGCGCAAACCACGCCATACTCGAAGTTGAATGACTCTTCCTTTCTGCGATTCCCAATCCAGATATCTTCCGAGTGAAGTGCAATCCTGACACAAGAGCTCTTATTGCAGTCAGATCATGATGTTGCTCAGTAATTCAGGAGTCACATCACGCAGGAATGTCTCTCATATACAATTTTAAACAAATATTTGTTTAGATTCCAAAGCATTATTGTCCGATAGATAATCTGTCCTAATATTAGTAAAGTCATTTTATTTATGAAATGTCCGGGTTTTTCTATACAAAACGTTTGTCGCAGTTTTGAAACGCATTTAGAGGTAGCTACTATTTTGACAATGATTTTGTTGCTATGACCGATGACGCATATTTTTTGTCTAATAAATTTGTTACCTGAAGAAGCCTAATGGGCGGATATCGTAATACTTTTTGTCTTACGGAGGTTTTAATTTCAATTGTGTGTAAATTCATTTTTTATACTCCGAGCAGAACATGTGTGCCATTATAAGGAAAACAAGGAACACATATATCCACAGTTAAAGAAATCTTTCTTCTCACATATTTATACATGTATATCTCAAACGTACTTCGGCCACAGAAGGAAGGAGGATTATTAAATCAACAATTACAAACCTTTTTACCTTTAATATCTTCACACCTCACTCGACAGATATACGGTCATGTGTCACACATTGGGGTATAGTAAAAGAGGCGTTACATTTTGGAGGAAATATTTTCACATTTTTTCACATAGCATGAAAACTAAGTACAGTCATGACCTGTACAATGTCTCAGATTGTAGATAATTTATTAGGCTACATGTCTGTGAATTTTCGGCTTTGTCCTAGTCATAGTTTTAATACAAAGATAATTTGATAATTTGGGGTAGGGTAGAGAGGGAGGATCCTACGATGGAGGATCCTACGGTGGAGTCATGTGTTAAAGCATAGGGAATCCCATTTTTGTTACTTTCTTATTCTTTGTTCCGTTATTGTATTTGTATCCAATCGGCCTTATAGGTTGAATGATATATCAATCTTTTGGAATTTATCTGGTTTTAAATAAATGTGAAGTAGATTTTTCAAAAGTCTCTAATCAATTAATTAATCAATTAAAATAAACTTCATGCACGCACGGCTCATAGACAATGCATTGCAGGTATCAAAAATTGCAACATGCCATTTCATAACAATAATTGTGTTTTTTCACCCATTTTCTTTACATGTACATATATACACAAATGAGTGGAAACATATTTCTTGCAATAAACTTTGTTAACGTTGTAATTTAAATGTAAAAGACAGGATTTCTGCATTCTTAAATTTTTTTCTTCTTTTATACACTTTGTTGCGCGGTTGGAAGAATAATTTTGTATTACAAGTTTATATCTTTTAGAAGCATAGGTCTTATTAAAACAGTTTAAGTTGCCTAATTTGGTTTTATGTTTGCCAATTTTGTTTTGGTGCTAATTAAGCTATTGTGACGTACATTGTTGCTCCGCGTATCCCTTGTTATTAACTTTTGCGCACACCATTTTACTGTTTCTACGCGCTAGCGCAACAAGTGAATCGATGAATCGATACTTTCCCCATTCATTTAACACGGGCTTTACCCTCAAAAACCGAAAGTTATATTGTACATATGTACAATATAACAAATTGAAGTAGGTCACTGATACTGACCTAGCCAATCGCAACGCGTATTTTTCTACCACTATTTACTATAATGTGTTATTGTATGGTATACTATGTTTAGGCCTCACTCGATTTCAAAGGCGGGGGATGGTATAATATGCTAGTAATACGTTTTGGCCTGTCTCGATCTCATAGGCTGGGGATGGTAACAATGTTAAAGTAAATAAAGTATCCTGTTGGGCAATAACACATACATGAAATTAAATTGAATAATATACGTTTAGAACTTACTCGATTGCATAGGCAGGAGGCTGTTATCTGTTCATGATGGTTTGATATATCAGTTGTTGTTTTGCTGTGATACCTCAAATGTAATTGGCAATTAAGCGTCCATTACATAGTTTCAGTAAAGCCACAACATAAACACATATACCGTGTTTGTTATTTGGCAGCCTTGAATAAATTGTGTATATGAATAATTTTTTTTTTTTTTTTTTTTTTTTTTTTTTTGGGGGGGGGGGGTATGTTAATGTAAAATCACTCTGGTGCGTATGTACTATTTGTTAATAGAACCCAAAAGAAAGCTGGCGTGATAAATTAGTTTTCAAGCAAAGTGTACACCGCATCTTGTCTTTTCATTTCCCTTTATATATTTTCATATGAATATATATTTTACTATATTATTAATGTACTTCTACTCTCGCCCCTCTCTCCTCATATCACTTTCCTTTAATAGACTTGGTTTTAAAGCAAAGGAAGTATGTTGCGCTTGCCTGTAAAACAATTGAACAGGCTGCATGGCAGAAGACACATTGATGGTTATCTTGTGGTTAGTTTTGATTGATACGATAACCGATCATTGATCGAAGACTAGTCAATCGGTTGAGGTCTAGCAAAAATTAACCGATGGAAAACCTGACCAATCGTAAGGACAACAATTGGACAAATTGCCCCAAGAAGGTCAAAAAGCTCAAATACAGATAATCAAACACATTATTTGCTGCTCTATGACGTTATATTCAATTTTCCTGCGATAAGTCAGTCGGTGTGACATAGGACTGCGGTATACAAGTTGAATTACAGAATAGAATAAAACTGTAAAAGAAAAACCCAGAGAAACACAAACAAAACTGAGGGAAGAAAGAAATAAGATTTCTGTAAATGACGGAGAAAAGAACGAGAGGGTCATCACATATGCCTAGAAATGGTGAGGTCGGATTCGGGTATAAAAGGTCATTCCTCTTACAACAACAACAACAAATATACTACAATTATATTCTACAAAATCATGCAATCAATCCATAGATTACCTACAATTCGAGATGGACAATCACATAAAGTACAAGTGACAAAATTGGATTCTTAAGAATGCTTATATAAAATCACGTATCGGTCAACCTACCTAAGATCAGTGGTCAACTGTGATGGATGAAACGGCCAGTGTCCAGATATAACTCAACAGGTCAGGAAGAAGGGGATGTTTGTTTTGTAAAGTAAAGAAAGAATTGGGAGAATTGTAAATGGGGGTATCAAGCCTTTGCTTGCTTTTTGTCAGACGTGCATATCGGCTACGCGGTCGCCTAGTTACCACCAGCCTTGGCGGGAAAGCGCACCTGCTCAAAGGCGCATCCCCCAATTTAGCCCGTGATTGAAAGAAGAGGAAAACACATAATGGTTGTCATCTCATGGATCCTGGCTCTTTTCACACAATCCAGACGTTTATATTTCATTCTCTGGTTGCATGGTGGCGAATAAATGCGTTATCCGCCATTAGCCCCAATGTGAATTAAATCATAGATAACCGAGCTCTTTACATTTTCCCCTTTTTAAGGATAGTGGATAGTCCCTTACGCCAATGCACTACTGCACAAAGTGCTTCAGATTTCTCTCATCCAAAACTTACCAAATTCAAAAAAATGCACACATGTTCATATACACTTTATTTTATTTTATTTGATCAATAAAACTTCCTTCTTTAGTGACTCCCCAAAAATGACCGCCCCTAATGATTAGCCGTATAGCTCCCTTTTCCCGGGATAATTTTCGGTAATTTGTTGCACTCTTGGTTGGTTATGTTGCTAACCAGACATTGAAGGTGCAATGATGGCCTACTGATTATGGAGCGATGAATATTCATTGACGAGATAAGCGAGTGTCAACTTTAATGATGTCTCATTTGGTGATTCATTTCAGGGACCAGAGAGGACACATGAAAGTGCAAGGTCCCTTTTAAACTGAGGGTAAACTAGTCGGTCTAAACATAACAGCCACGTTAAAGTACAGGGGTTCTTTCAGATATAGAATGATCATGAAAAAGTCAGTGAGAATAGAATAACAAGTTTTATAATTTATTTTCATAACCTACGTTATAATATATCGTTAATGCTGATTATTAATACATTGCCGAATTTATTATCATGCATATCATGAATTTATAATGTTATTACTAGTAATTGATAGTAACTGTATAGTACTACACAGTAGTTCCTCACCATTGAATGCATTGAATGAAATTTCCGGTTATATTTTCCAAATGATCGTGAAAAATGCAATGAATATAAAAGTTCAATGGTTATATTATTCATACAAACATTAATTTATTACTGTATTGACTCAATTTTATTTAAAGTATTACGTTTGGATTCGAAAAGATTTTTTGTACCTTAATAATTTTAAATTTAATTGTTTAATACATTTTTTTTCTTTCTTTGTCTTTCGTGTTTTTGTTTAAATAAAGGGAGAGCAAAGGAGTCAATGGCGTCTCATTTTTATATTCCTCTTTGGGGCCCGACTGCATTGGAGGTCTTATGCATTATTAAATGACTGATGTTAAAGGTTCAATCAGTAAATATAAATTAACTTACAGGTATACATATTTTTCCGACTAGTTTGGATTTTTAAACATGACCTTAATAATTCTGCATAATTGTATAAAGCTATATTGGCAAACGGTTTTAGAAATGCCAAATACCTTCGCCAAAAGTCAGTTCCCATACCAACATAATTTATATAATGCTGTATAGGTTGTGTGATAAGGAATTATGACTTCAATATTTCTTTCTTAAACTTTAAATTGTAAAACAAATATTTTTTATTTGCAATATCCGTGTCCTTGAACCAAGCCTCTAAAAAACCCATTTTGGAGTGCATCAGCATACATCTTTATTGGCCTAACCTTGCAGGGCCTTTTGTCACTTGAAATAACGTAGACAAATCTTATTCAACATCGTTCATCATCTATGGCTTATTTCCCGATGCTATTGTTCGGTTTTCTTTCATCTTTTCTTGTTTAATCACCTGTTTTTATCGGCGTCTCGTGCCGAAGAATATATTCCACAACCGTCAAACAATCAAACAAATAGACTTGTTTGGCGATAACCAAATGTCAATAAATTCCCTCTCCCTTTTAATAAAAAAATGCAAAGACAATTAATTATATTTTTGACGTGCAAAAAAAAAGTTATTCGCTTGTTATTGAAGCGTTCATTTCTCAAAGTCAAACGAAATGTGTTTTTATATATCTTTTAAAACACAACTGAAAGAGGTTTTTAATACCATACTGTCGTCTAGTTTAGTTTAACATGGCGCCCCGTGTGCGTCGGTAATGAATCACTGATAGCGTTGTCATGAATAATTAACTTAATCAATCGAATAAATTAAGCCACTAAACTGATTTGTGGTAAATGAAATCCATAATGAGTTTCATAGCATGCATTTATAACAGATCAACTGGGACAGTGGAACAAACCATTCATATATAACATTTTAAATCACGTTCATTACACTAGGGCCCTAACTTATATAACGAGTTCCAATTTTTTCGTTGTTGTTTATTTTGGTATTATTTAGCAGTCAGCCATAATTGACTATTTTGCCACAAAATTTCGTTTTATTATTTTCCCATCGGAAAATTAAATTCTTTTTTTCCTTTCTTTCCCTTTCTTTTTTCCCTTTTTTTTAATAAATAAGGAAGTTTCCATTCGAAATAAATTAAGTAAAAAATTGTCTCAACATAATCAGGGTTCTTGTAAGTTAATACATGCTTACATACGATTATTAGTCTTCGATCAATAATAAATTAAATATCATTATTAAAGTATGAAATATCATAGTAACCAGAATTTGTAATCCATAATTCATATATACCGACTCGTTTCACGATATATACACGCAATTGCAAAACATTTATGAAATACATGTAGCATGACTTGCATAACGTTACCTCACATTTGTGTTTTATCTCTGTAAAGAAATATATATATACATGTATGTTCTACTACCCTTCATTTTCTGTACGTGTACGGTATGTTTTTACAATGTAAATCATTTGCAATTCAGCTATCGGCTGCGATGAAATAATAAATCGTATTATTCAATTCAAATTTTTGTTAAAAATAGTAAATTTGACTTATATGGAATATCAATGATGATATCATGTGTGCATTACAAAACAATAATTATTGACATATATAAATCCAATGAGATATATGGAAGAATAAAATGCAGAAAATTTTTTTTTTTTTAAGTAGTACTTTAATTGTGTTTTATTCTGGTATCAAGCTTTCGGCCATGATTGAGACTTCATCAAACTACGCCTTATATTGTTTTACAATGATTACCTTTCTGTTTTATTCTGCGAATTATTTTCGGAAAACATTTCGATCCTAAAATGACCCGTGCATAAAAATCTGGGGGTCTTATTCAAATGAAAAGTTTAGAAAAACACCTAAGTTAGCCTGTTCTTTCTCAGCTTGGTTGTTACTCTCTCTTGCATGTCTTTTAAACGAATCCCAAAATATTTCATGATAACTACCTACGCTGATACGTTTTGCTGCATATACAATTTAAACTACTTGTATATTCACTTGCAATATGATAAATCCAACATCAGTACTTAGTGTTATTCTAATTTTGTCAGACTGTACATTTTTACCTTGACTTTGATTAATATAATACAGTAAAACAATAACTTACCATAATTATTGTCTGGTTGGTACAGTATAGATTCCGTTACAAGACGAACGTTTGTGATCACACGTGTATTTATGGCAACTAATGATATCCCAAATTGAATTTTACATATAACATTATATTTGTACCCTGTGCTAAAAAATGTAATCTCTATAATCAACATGATGGATACGTTTAATATGTTTTCTTGGGTTTATATTGGGATCACGAAAGCATTTAATCATGGGAGTGCATGATGGGGTGGATTGAAATGGCTATTGGAAGCGATGATTGAATATGTTGATTGCCAGTGACGCCATGTTTATTTGACCAGCCACAGACGGTTACTAATCAAGGACCTCATCAACAGAAATTCCCCTAGAAAATATTGTTTATTTCAACTGTTGAAGTGTTTGAAGAACTCTGTGGTGAATTGCGGGGGGCTTTGTCTAAATTTACAAACTTCACTAAAATCGAATGTTGGAACCATAAGCCGCCAACATTGCTGTTCCCGTCATGCCCGTTATTCGGAATAATATTGGAATAAATTCGATCGTCATAGCTTTTAGTAACAGTACTTTTGAGTAACAGTACGACATGTAAGTCACTCTACTTCTTTAAGAGATTTAAAGCTTTAGATTATTAACTATGTTACAGTCACATTAAAACAAAAGTTTTGGGAAAACAAATGAAAATCAAACTTTGTCAAAATATGTGTTTGAAATCGAACATCTCTATAATGAATTAATGGTATTATTTTTGTTACCTATCTTCTGCCTTCCAATACATTGTCTCAACGTGTTTTAGGGTAGATAGTAAATGTAAAGCGCTATACAAATGTTATTTATTATAATCTCGTTATCATTGGCGGCGATACCGGGGGGGGGGACGGGGGGACGTGTCACCCCCTCGATTTTTTTTCTGGGGGAGGGACCGTCCCCCCGCCCTCGATTTTTGAAACTTAACATATTTTATATAGTGATTAGCTTGTGAAGCTAATAAAGAGGTAAAATGTAAGTCAAATACAATGCTAAATGTTATTATAAGGCAAAATTTTCGGCTTGCGCTTCGCGCTCGCAAACATTTTCATTAGTTTCTGCATAATGTGCGATTTATGCGAATTTTTAGTGTATTTTTTTCACTTTCGGGTGTTTCCGTCCCCCCAGTCGTAACATGAAATCGCCGCGCTTGATCATTATTATCATTATATAATTTATATAATAGAGCATTATTATAACTATTCTTTTTGCGAGTATCGTTAGAGTTTTATACTAGCTGATCAATCGAAATGGCGATATAAAGCCCTGAATATTTTGTCCTAGATATTTATACTAATACAGGTTGTTATGATATCGTTAATGGTTTATTAGCTGCTTTCTGTCAAAATAAAATCATGGTTAAAAATGAATTAATTTCATTAAAGTGGAGGATCGTTTTGTGGTAGTTTGAGATTAATATGTTTGATTTTTGTCTTAAAATTCCATCCATCATGTGTAATAATATTGAAAATATTCCAATAATGATTATGCCATATTTTATTGTATTATTTCGTTGATACTTATTTAGTGCACACGCAAAAAAACAAAAACACCTATCGTTGCATATAGCAAATAATGCCAACAATATGAACATGAGAAAATTTGATTATCTCTGCTTTTTTTTTTTTTTTTTTTATTATATATCATTATTTGTATTGTTATCATAATTATTTTTGGGTGTAAATACCATTATAACAATTGGCGTAATAATGAAATGCATGATTTTGATTGTATACCGTCTATTTCTGTCAAATACTAGGCATGTCTTTTCCGGGGTCCTTCGTATGATGCTAAAATGTCTACAACGTTGCGAGCAGCGAGGAAAAAAGAAGAGAAAATATGAGAGTAGGTTCTTTCTCTCTCTATATTCTAAAATGCAAGTCAGACTTGTATTTCTCGTCTTGTGTAGGGAAGCGTTAATCCGTGAATAACACATCCCGGCGTGTTAACAATGATTGATGCTATCTCCCAGTTCACTGATAGATGGACTTCATTATAACGGATTAACAGCAACCCTTGGATCCAAACTTCACCTAAGCTCTCAATGATCCCCTCCTCTCCTCATAATCATACCATGCCATATAATATATGCCAAGGTGAACTTTTCTGCGTAAGCCGGATTTGAGAAATGTGTATAATGAGACGACTTTAGCTTGGCGCTTGGTAAGTAGGAACGCTGGAACATTTCCACATTGATATTGAACTTCGCGATGGGCTTATTAAATTTAAAATATTTTATGATAATCGCTAATAGCCAATTATATATTGAAACTTTGACTGATCATTATGTCGCATACTAAATCCGTGATATTAATTTTTCCCTCTTGAACCACTCACATTCTCTCACTTTCATTCTCTGTTTCCTCTCTTTTCTCCGTTATGTTTACCTTTTATGACATACGACTAAATTCAGATCAGTTGGTTTTACCTTTATCTCAATCAATACAAGTTAAAATAAGAATACAGCAGAAATGTTAAGGAAATAAATAAGGAAATTGAAATGCTTGTGTTGTGTGTGTGGTGTGTGTGTGTGTGTTTATTTTGAAAATTATATGTATGTATGCATGTATCAACCATTATGAGTGAGAATAATAATTGCCTTTAAGACCTGAATAGAGTTCTGAAACATATTTCATCGAAATTTTCCTTTCTTTCAAACACTACCTTGAGTTATTTTTGTTCCTTAGGAGAATTTCTGTGTAACCGTTTCATTTTGAAAAATGCTGGTAAAATCATTTATTTATTTGAATAAAAACGACGACGTTAATCGACAATCCAAAAATTCTAAAAAACGAACGCCAACCAACTTTTGTTTTTAGGGAAATTCTTTATAATTGGAACCTTTGATAGCATTGTGGAGGCCGACCCACATAGCGCGACAGCTAGTCCCGGAACTGAAGAACAGCAATTTCCAAAACTCGTTAAAAATCTGAAATTCCATCCCTTTTTACTCTCATATTCACCCACCCAATCCTTGCTTTACTTTCTTCTTCCCCTCCTGTCTCTCAAGGAAGATCAGCTTCTCCAAGACAAGAGCAAAAAATCTGTTCAGTTTGCAAAGGTGTGAACATAGTTGTTTGAAAAGTGATGATAACGAGGCGTTTGATCAATGGTGGTGTAACACTTGCATGCAAAATTCGGGTGTTAAGTGGTAGTGGGGCTGTCACGATGTCGGATTCCCTCGGGTATGGTCGCAGTTACAGGGAGCAGACTACTGGTACCATCCACCAAAGCCATGCCAGCACTATAATTTCCCCTTCATATATCCTCTCTCTCTCTATCTCTTTCCTTCCCTTGTATCCCTTCATCTTTTGTTCAAACCATATGTCTCTATCAATCTCATTCCCACTCTCTCTCTACATTTGTTTCTTGACCCCCCCCCCTTATATTATTATATATATTATCCATCTCTTTAAGACTTCTCCCTCTATCTCTTCCCTCCCCCCCCCATATGTATAACGATAGAATGTTGAAATATACAAGCAAATTTGGTAATTCCGTATTCAACCTTCCGATATGTATTTTCCTTTATAAAATAATGTTCATTTTTTTATTGTTTTTGTTCGCACTCCTCTAATTAGGAATATGGTAGAATACCTTATTTGAATAAATGATGTGACAAAGGTTACGGTTATGTGTGTAGCATGTTATTGTGATATGTATCAGTATGCATGTTATGGAATTCTACGAATAGTATAGGTATGATAATGTACGAAGTACCTTTGTATTATAGTAATGGTGATATAAATAATTTTAATGAAATTTGCAGAAGTTTAGTACATTATCGAAATGGAAAAAGGTAGCTTTTGGTTAAAAAGTGCTTTTGTATCTTTCGTTTCTATATGAATCCGTTTTAGTCTCCTTTCTTTATTTACAAATCAATCGATAATATTGAATATTGTCTACTTGAAAGAGTAAAATTTAAAGTTTAGAAAAAAAAAAAGCTTAATCCATGTTGTTGATTTACCAATTTGTAGTTTATAGGATCGACTGACCTCTTTCCATGACTGATAATTTTTATCCAAATCCTTCCTCTGATCATAATCTTCCCTTGGTGTTTTTATTGTCCAGGAAGGAGTAATCTGACTTTTCTTTAAGGCAGGCATAATTCTCAGATGACCTTGAAGTCACGTAACATTCAAGTCAAGAAAAGACCAAACTTTCTCGTTCAACAACATTACAAATCTACGCAAATCCAAACACGTGAAGATATTTGCCCATCTATACCACCATGTTTCCGGTGAGAAGTAAAGAAACGTGAGATTCTTGGCAAATTGGCAATCAGAAGGACGATCTTGATGTATTGACTGGATATCTAAGCACAGCCCTTCGGATATTTGAGAGGCTCCGGCGACGGTAAAATACATCCTCGTTCAAACGTTTTTTTCTCGAGGAGTCATACTTTTTCAATGGCAATTTTCCATTAAATGACAGTTGATAAATACAAATTAATTCTAGCCCGAAGAAGATAAGGAGAAGGGTTGCTTTGGTAAGCTGAGGCAACGGTGTCTTTGACCATGTTTTTGACCATGAAATCACATATAAAGATCTCGAGGGCCACCACTTTGCCGTTAAAGTGTTTCTTTCAATCTAATCACTGTGTCATAATAAAAGCGTTTTTATGACTCTTAATGACAAATAACTACGTTCACGTCATGAGGAAAGCTCTTCATTTATACTCATTCAGGAAATTATTAGCCGTTTTTTTTAATAAGAACCTAATGGTTAAGCTAGCAAGTGCCAACATTAACGTTTAATTAAATACACGTCCATAGTTTGTGGAATGAATAACCTTCATGTGTTGTAAAAGGAGCTGATATATTTATATTTTAAAAATGTAATAAGCGTACTGAAAGTCAAAATAAAAAAAAATTGAGTTAATTGAATAAAGGAAAGAAGTATGACATTAATGTAAGGATGTTAAGGACTTGAGGAAGGGGTGGGGCGCTTAGTTGCCCTTTATTACTCCGATCGAAGAGCCTATCTTTCAGTGGTTCAATAGCGTAGATCAAAATGAAATATGATAATATTTATTAAGCCAAGGACATAAATAGAATCCGTTTAATCATCAACAATAACAGTAATGAACTGAATAAGCATTTTAAACATTACATCCCTTTAATCTCTCTTTGCGACGTTATCATCACTTGACGGCCGTCGCCATTATGCGGTTGGGTCGCCTATGTTAAAGGAATCCAACCCAAGAGATAAACAACCTTACAGAAAGAGGAAAATGAGAGGAGCAATCTAAAAAAGTTCTTCATCAAAATGGTTATAAAATAAGAGAGTTATGAAGTTTGAAAAGTCTAGTTGTTCCTTCTATGGGGATCCTCAAATTGGCAACATCGGCTTTAAAAATGCCGATCTCATGGACAACTCTCCATTCATTTGTACAAAATTTCAGATTTTCCCCATTTTCTTTCGAAATATATCTTACCTCCTTCTGAGCTCAACATATGTTGTTGTGAAATATATTTCCCATGACATATTTTGACTCAGAGTAAAAGAAGACACATTTTGAAAGAAATGGGGAAAATCTGAAATTTGTGTACAAAGTGAATGAGAGGTTGTCCATAGATCCGAGGATATACCTGTCCATAACGGCCATTTGAAAGCCGATGATGCCAAATTTGAGAATCCCCATAGAAGGACAACTACTTTTTCAAACTTCCCATAACTCTCTTATTTAAAACGCGATTTGATAAACTTTTTAGATGCTCCTCTATTTTCTTTCTGAAGGTTGTATTCTCCTTGGTTGGATTCCCCTTTAACATTCATGAATGAACCCCGTTACTCGCATCGTTACCACGGGCACCTTCAACACAGTTCTACACATTAAGATTACACTAACAAAAATCACTTCAAACACTATCTTTTCAAAAAAAACAACTTAATTCTATATATTTTTCTCCTTAAACGTACATCGACTTTCTACTACTGTCAACCATTCTAACAGTCTTCAATTCAAAAATAATTAATAAAAAATCACGAAAATGAGAAATGCTTACTCTTGGACTGAGGGAATTGCGGAGTAAAAGTCAAGTCCACAGGTCAAAGGCGCCCGCCATCTACGCTAAACTTTAGTTAATAGTGTTTTTTTTTATTTTAAAAAAATAACAAATAACTCTCTCACACATTAGAATAATATACTTTGCCATTTATAATATACATAATATATATATAATATTATATAAAACGAATTATTGCAACTACAAAAGAGTGTAATGTCAGAATTTTGTATTATAAGTATATAAAATTCGCTTGGTTGATTGAAATTAGAATCATGTGGCATCAAATATTTTTGAAACCACATATCAAAGTGAATAGCATAAATCTTGTCCAATTTTACCATCCACGCCTAATATTATTATAAAAAAAAATGTAACGCAACAATAGCAGCACAATCCTTCACCAATAATGAATCTCCAACTAAAGGAATCTCGCCATATGATTGTCAAATTTCATCACTGATAATAAATTTAGTTTACACGTCCGTTCAGAAAAGTTCGTTGCACCCTATAAGATAGTTTTTAACTATCATCAACGGCGGTTGCAATTCTATGCGTATACAACGCGTTACGCATATTCGATATGAATATTTTTGTCATAAATTCATTCCACATCCTTATCGATTTTTAGTTAAGCTCTCTGAAATTTAATTAAGTTCCGTCCAATTTCACATTCTATATACCATGTCAGGCCTTTAAATGGAATTTGTAACTTTGAGGAGACTTGCAAAATTTTGTGATATGGGTCCTTTAATGCTGTCAGTGCATGTCATAGTGTGTCAAGATCAACCCTGACAATTTTAATTCAATAGCTTCATTTAATGCTTCATGATAAGTAAACTGAGTGACCGGAAATACCAGTATATCATGTTTTGATCCATAGACTGAAGTGCGTTTTCAGTGTATGCTAATGAAATGGGGATATTCATTTATCAATATCTCCGCAATTAAACGGCCGATTAGCTTAAAAGTATCAGAAGATTGTGATGAAGTCTTCGGTGGCGTCACATGCATTCATCCGTCATTGAGAGATAGAATGACATTAAGTATTAAGGTTTTATTAAAAGCCACCAAAACCATAGAATCTGCCGCGGTGTCAATGCTCACCGCGTTGTATTGGGATCCGTCCTTCACTCAACAGCCCCATCTCCGTCTTACTATCCTTAACTGTATTTCCCTTCTTCTGACACTCCTCTTCCTTTTACCCCTTCCCTCCATCTTCATATCTGTAAACATCGCTATACCATTTTCCCCTTCTTCTTAACTTGACTTTACTTCTGTTTTCTATTTTCATATTTCATTTTATTTTTCTCGATTCATCTATTCTATAAATCTCAATTTCTTTCTCTCTCTCTCATCTTTATTTCATGGCTCACTTTTTTTCTCCTAAGGGCTCGCTGATATAACTCGTTTTCTTTTGCCTCCAATTTCCAATTGCTTTCCCCGATATTTTCCCCCAACCTCGATCTCTTCCTTCTCCTCTTACATGAATTTGATCAGAAGGGTATAAGGGAAGACGCCGACACTGTCGGGCCAGGCGAGGGAGACAGGTCGGGTGATAGATGGATGTATGGACTGAAAGACAGAGAAAAGTTGTCAAATGCCCTGTGGGAAAGTACGCGCTGGTGCTCGGGTCGCTAAATGCTTTTCTTTGCCTGCCGCCATATTGAAGAGGAAAAGGGAAAGAAAGTTTAGAATATGTTAGTTCGATTTCAGTGGAATGTGAATGACTTCTTGAACATTCAACAGTTTAAAGGTCAATTGGTCAGTCAACCTTTAAAGACTAAATTAAAGATCATTATTTATGTGATGAATTTGATATCGCAATATATAATTTATTAATTCAATCCATCACGAATCCTTTATACAGACATAGCTGTAGTTTTAGATTCTTTAGATGAAAGATTTAGATTAAGAAAGCTTTTATGGACATTTTTTATTTTATCAATTTCTTAATAATTAATCAAATCATGATATATATATATATATACATGAATAATATTATACTTAATGGCTAATCTAAATGAGGATTTATGAGATGAGTAATTTATCAGACTATGAGCCATAGTCATGATAGTATATTTTTAGCATGAACTTTCAGCTCTTAGATACGGGAAATAATATGCGTGATTTGTCTGATCAATCATAGCATACTTTATTCAGTTTCATTTGACCTAGAGAAACAATGCTACCTCAACGATTATGATATACAAACTGCATCTTTTCATAAAATATCGCGTTTTCTTTAGCATTTTTGATGCTCCAAACAGAACTGACACCTTTATTTTGGAATGATTGAATTACCCTTTTGTGTAATACATCGTGGTTAAATGGAGTACGAGTGGTGCATCTTTGAGCAGCTATATTCAACTACTTAAATGCGAATCTTTGACTTCCTCGAGTTATAATTTCATGGTTGTGTCCATACAGATTATTAATATTGTCGTGATCAGTGCTGATTGTAAGGCCATGGTCACAACCAGTAGTCTGTGTTGGGAAGCGCTTTCGTTTCGAGATGGGATGGGTTCTGAACTGGAGGTTTGAACAAAATCAAACAAACTTCAGTTATAAGAAAAAAAGTGCAGCTCTCAATCTCAATCTATCATTCTTTCTCTCTCTGTTTCTGTATGCCTCCCCGCCCCTCTCTTTCTCTCTCTCTCTTTCTCTCTCTTCATATAATTCTTTTTACTGAAATCAATTTATTTTCAGAAATTAAGAAAAAAGAACATGTACATATATTTAAAAACCAGCAAGCACCACAGATTCGAAATGTAGTAGTTGCGTCAATACTGATGTTTAGACACCCTAATTCATTTCTGTCTGAACACAGCGCCCAGAAAATCTTCAGGTAGAGTCTTATTTAAAAGAAGCCTAATATTTTCCTTACAGACTTGTCCGTCTTTCCTCAAGTATGGTTCTATTGTAGTATTTACTATCACATGTCGAGTCAATCATGCGATCCAGAAAGGCGAAGAGGTCGAAATACTTTGGAAAGATCCTGCATCATTCCCGTAAATTGGATAAAGTTAATATTCATTTTATTTTCATAAAATTCTTTTGTTCATACCCAGCATTAGAAACTGTTGTCCGTTTGAATCAAACCAGAAGTCACCCACTCGTTTGCGAATCCTGAAAAGTGCATTTATGATTCGGACAGAGCATTGATGAGAGAAAAGGGTTGTTAGAATTTAAAGTCATTGGAAGAAAGCTCTATAACTAGAAATCAGATGGACATTATTGTAATAGTTGAACTTTAATCTAAACCCGGTCATTACTGTAGCTTTTAACCCAAACCCGGTCATAATACAGATGACTATTTTGAGAGTCTTAGTCGTTCCGATGCTCGAAGGGACATCACCAACTGCTATGACCCCAAAGCGTAGCCGCGGGGTTCTGACATGTTAACAGGTCCCCGGGAACTCTAAAAACGACTATGCCTCAAAATTAAAAACAGTCAATATATCTTCTATATAACGAAAAAAGGAAATCTAACTATAAAATCTCTATATCAATTAGTTTAGATCTAACTTGGATCTGACACTGGGCCGACGCAAAACTGACTGTGACGCACTGACCTACAGACACAGTCCGGTATGCGCACATCACAGCCAGCAAAGAAGCCGGTAGCCCACAGTCATGACAGTGCCTAAGTCATTTTGAGTGATGTTTATGAAGTTAATGTTTGACGTTCATATTCATTGTTTGAAGTTGATATCATATCATTTGATATCAGAGAAAAAATTAGCCATAACAGAAAACTACATCTTTTTTCCTTTGTTTGCTCGAGAGGAGATAACAATTACTGGGACAACCCCTTCCAAAGTGGCATATCCAGAATTCGATTTCAGATAGCGACACCCGTCCAATTTATATTTGCACTAATATCGGATTAAAGTCTTAGGGACTCCCTCGCTCCCGCTTTAAAAGAATGTTTCCAATTTGACACCCACCCCAACATTTTTAGATTTTGTCGCTAACCAACCTCCGCTTAAAATAATATAATAATAAAATAACATAATGATCATTAATATCAGGGGCTTTGAGTATGAGGAATTATAACATTACACCCTTCCCCCCCCTTCCAAAAAGTGTTGTCTACATGTCGTTGAATTCTAACAACATTTTTTAGGACGTGAAATTATCGCAACATATGTGTTACTTTACATACCATTGAGCATGTCCAATCCATACAAACATACAAATGTATGCAATCAATTCCATAGTGCATGAAACAATAATTAAAAGATGAGAAGAATAATGCTGACGAATACTGAGCGATGATGTAAAAGTGCAGATGATATTCTACACCGTGACAAAAACTCATTAAAAATCGTCATATCATGTTTATGTTGAGTGTTGAGGTGAAAAATGTTGTGATGAATAAACAATCAAAATTTCGTTTTGGTGTTGTTTGTAATATTGACATAATTTTGGCTGCAGTTTGGATGATCTGGAGTGTCTTGGAGTCGAAATGCAGTCAGTCCATTAGAAATACACAGGGGCATTAGACCAGATAGCTTCATACTCATGGCTACAGCAGCTAGTGTAGGTACGGTTCAATTTCATGCTTGCAATTGCAATATTGAACCAATACAATCAAGAACTCTATCAAATAATCACACAACAACCGACGCGAGAACAGAATCATCTAACTGACCAATTATCGCTGCATCCGCAACTGATCCCTCCTCTTTCTCTCATCTACTCATACGCTTCTCTCTCTATACTAATTATTTCATTTTTTCTTCTTTTGACAAACGGCGTGAAGTGTACTTGTTTCTTTTCAATTTTTCCTATTTTTTCACGTGGGCAGAGTTGGCCTTGCGGTGCCACCTTGAGCTGTGTCTGAGCCGAGACTTCGGCACCTAAGCCGACAAGGATATGCATTTTCGCACGTTTCCTTGGGATGTTATAATATTTCATAATCGAGACCAAAGGTGGTGATGAAACGTGAAGTAAAACGGAATAAAAAGAACGTGATGCCATCGATAATTGCGTGTTCACAGTGCGGTGCGCTTTCAAAGATATCTCTCTTTCATTAAATATCTCCCATTTAGAGCGTAATCTTTCTTCCTCGCTCGTCAGGGCACTCAATGGCTTATGATGTTCTTGGTTAGTTTTGTCTTTTCATTTTCATTTTTATTATTATTTTGTCGCGTTAGTCTTTACACTGTCATGATTCTTGAATTACTTCCCTCCATTAATGTCGAACAATATTTGTGGATGGGGTATACTACCCGGTTTGTTTTACAAAAAGGCACTTCTACCGTTTCTACTCTAGGGTACATGCAGGTAATATGGGCCACCTGAAGCAAATCATGACGTGACCGCGACGGTGACCGGTGACCGGTGTGAGCGCCATAATGTTGTTTATATGAACTGTATACGAAACTATCGTCGTGAGAGCATCTGATGCCGAAATTATCTGAGAAAATGCTGAAAACCAACAAGTAGGTAAAACTTACGGCCTTTTTTTTTTACCCTGATGTAAAATTGATATTCACAGAATGTGATGGTGGAAGAGTGTTTGAGGGGTGACCCAATTGTTTGTATCTTTAGCAAGCTTATAGTTTCATTTGATCATACTAGCGTGAACAGGTCAATTTGTTGTACGTGAAGGGGTGCATGGTGCATTGAATGCTTGCCTGACATAAGCAACATTAGTGCAGGTAATATGGGCCGTCCAAAATGGCGGAAATGATTCTGGTACTTAGTATTGGGATGAGGCATCAATCTCATTGCTACGATATTTGGGGGTATATTCACAGTATATAATTAATATAAATATAATATATAATATATAATATAGCTTAGGGGCCCATATTACCTGCATGTACCCTACTTCAGACATTTCCAATTCTCAATACTACATTTACCATTTGTTAGTCAGAGTGAGTAAATAGTAAAGTTGCCTTGTTCAAATTAGAAGTATTTCATCATGGGTTTCATGATAGTCCTCATAGAGTTATCCTCTCCGCATTTATGTTTTTTTTTAGAAGACTGCAATATCTAACTTACGCCAAATTTCTTGATGAAGAATAAAACAAACTGTGGAAGACTTACTGACTTGCGTGCATACTGAAAAATACACACACCCTCACACACTCTAGACCTCACGCACACACACACACACACATACACACACTCGCGCACAACATAATTGTTTTGGAATTACTACCTAAAGCTTTTTAGTACAAAAAATTCAATGCTTTATTATCAAGGTCAAATGAAATCACTGCATTATGATTTGTTTAGTTTGCGTATGTGTTCGTGGATGTGTGTGACAGCGTGTTTGCAACGTGTGTGTTTCTTTATAAAAAAAAGTTATAATTTCCCCCCTTCCCTAAAAATAAAAATAAAACAAACAAAAAATTTGCTTGAGGTGTGTGCATGAAGGAGTGTGTATGTGTGTGTGGGTGTGTGTGTGTGTGTGTGTGTGTGTATGTGTGTGTGTGTGTCTATCTCGTGCATTTCTACTCCAATGTCTATTTTATATTGTTATCTTGATTACATATATCTGTTGCTTCCATTTCAACTTCTACTTCAGCTACTTCCATTTTGACTACTTCCATTTTACCTGCCTCTACTTTTACAAGTTTCTAAGTTAATTTAAATTATACATTTTTCATCCTTTAAAAAAAATTATATTAGTCTTCTACTACAACTGGTGTGCTTCTTCTATCTCTACTTAACGATCATAATACATTTATTTTGATTTTACCATTTACCCTATCATGCCTATAGTCTTCTACTTCGAGTGCTCCTATTTTTACTATCTCTTTCTTCATCTTTATTTTTCCTTTTACCATTTTTACTACAGATCTTCAACTTCATCTGCTTCCACCTCTACTATTTTCTACTTCAACCTTAATTTTACATTTATATCCCGCTCTACCATATGAACTTCTACTATTTTAATTATATTTGATTTAATTCAATATCCAGGGATTGTAAGTTAACATGGTATTGTTTAGGATGATGAAAATTCTGGTATGGTTTGTTGGTTTCATTTAATATAATTATTGGTGTTCAGGATTGGAATTGACCTAGTTTGGCTGTCCGGAATCAGAATCATGTATCATCAGAGAAAGTTTTTAACTTAAATAAATACTTAAATATTTTTTTTTTAATGTATTATTGTTTGCTCATCATTTCAGTTCTACAATATAAATAAATATGCCTATTTAAAGAAGGGGAAACCAACTTAGAATCTACCTTTCTAATAAAATCTTACTCACGCATTATATTGATCGCACCAAATATTTGATGAAACTTTATAAAGAGATTGTAAAACCAACCCTTGACTTATCAAATGCATGCGGTTTACCAATTAGTTTGAGTTCACAACGAATGGGGTTGGGCTAAAAGCCTGCTTGCAAGGAAAGCATAACGCGGGCTTTTGTATTCAATTTTGAAAAGGAAAAAAAACGTTTCATGTGAAATGTTGAGGTGTGAAAATGGTTGTGTATAGAAACTATATAAAAATAATATATGGACGTTTTCATGAAAATACAATTCCTCCAATCTTAAATTAGACAAAAGTACAAACTTATTTAACATATGCAAAATCCAAATTTAAAATCACATCTAAAACATTAGTTGTTATGGTTACATTTTTAGAACATGTGGGTAGTCCATTCTTTTTGTTGCCTTTCAGTTAACTTAAAATTTTTAGGAGCGAGACAATAGGATTTTTTTTTTTTTTTTTTTTTTTTTTTTTTTTTTTTTTTGACAGATCTAACTTCTGTTTGTGGTGCCATAATATTAATAATGTTTCGGTCTTCTTAAAGGGGAAGGAAACCCTAGGAATTCATTAAATTGTACAAAAACAGGAAAATCAAAGAAATGAATCAATAAATATTTGAGAAAAAATGAATGAATGATAAGAAAGTTATGAGCACTTGAATGTTGTGATCACTACTGTTATGGGGATCCTCACTTTGGCAACGGGCCCAAGATGTGTGATGTTATACATGAACAACTTCCCCGTTACTTTTGTACATATTTCACTCAAATTGTATTTTTATTAATTCCGTTAAAAGATCTGAGATTCTTTTCATGGGAGGACATGTAATACCAGTTCACAAAATATAGTCATGTGTGAAGAGTCTGTACTACCATTTGAATGAGTAAAAAAAAAGAGAATTTTTTGTCTTTTTTTGTATGTCATATGGGAGAGTTGTTCATGTGTGACATCTTGGGCCTGTTGCCAGTGTGAGGATCTCCATAGCGTTAGTGATCACAACATTCAAATGCACATAACTTTCTTATTATTTATTCAATTGTTCTCAAACTTTCTTTAATCTGTTTCTTTGATTTTTTTTTTTTTTTTTTTTTTTTTTTTTTTTTTTTTTTTGTTGTTGTTTTTGTTTTTGTTTCATACAATTCACCTGACTCCTAGGGTTTCATTCTCCTTTAAGCTTATGACACAAAGAGCACTGGAAACTATTACCCCGGCTTAATTCAGCTCTTACATTAAAAAAAATTCCCAGGAGATCATGGGTTTCAGCATTTTGGATAAAACATTATATTACTTAATAAAGTGATTATGGTAAATGTAAATTGATGTCTTGACCAAAGTCATGAAGTAATGGGATTTGAACCCGTACCTTGTAACTAATGTACCTTCCTGACATTTTCTGCTTTTTATGTTTTTGTTACCTCTTCATTATGTATCTACGAGGTAGATTCTAAATATGTTTTCTTGTGGTTTAATAGACCAATAATCAAGTGGTGTTCGTGTGTTTATGCCCGACCATGAACTGGCTTTGCACCTATTCAACGATCATGGATTATTTATTCAATAAATAGGCGCGATTTTCCACTCGAAAAAATTGGGCACCCATTGGGGTTCTATTCATATTGCCTCCACCCACTCTGGTCAACAATAGTGAACAGAGTCACACTCTTGATTTTGATTCGGGTTAATTGGGACATGAAACATTTCTACAGCTTCCCGCATAAAAATGATGATTATCCCCTCAAAAGAGAGTGATTGTGAAAGAAAACTTACAACTTTGCTTTAAAGGTCTAATCCCGGACAGTTTTTGACTCCGTGCCGGCGCCGTAGGTTCAATTCCACCCTTTTTAAAAGTAACTTTAATTTCTTTCTGATGAACAATTCTTACTCTTTTATGATTTTTGTTGTCCGAATGGGATAAGAAAGGAGGCGAGGGGGTTAACTGTTTGGAGGCAAATTCTTTCATTTATAAGCTTTATATTAAGGAGAAACTGTCGTTGATAATTTTTTTTCCTGTGCTATTCAATTTTTGCTGGATAATTTTTCCTCAATTTGTGTTTTCATTGACATCATTAATAAAATAATCGGGATTTTTTATTATTTTAATATTCTCCATTGTGATTATTTTGATCACGTTGGTATTATATTGTTATCTAGTAAATTGAGTACATTAATTGAATTATTCATATATAAAAGAAAAAATCATTTTGTTTCTTTGAATTTTTCTATCATAGGCTATACCAAAAAAAAATGTCGTAGGCCTAGTTTGTGAACAAATGGAAAGTATATCGTTTCCGTATTCGATTGGACTCATATAGTCTTCGTAATGCATTGTTACGATGACATTATAGCCTCAGTAATAATTTAATGTTTATACATACATTTATACTGATTGAACTGAGTCTTTCAAAATGAGACCATCGGGTTAGCAAAATTACGTTCGTAGCAAAGGCGGTGGCGCCCTCTTCCCTTGAAAAGAGGGAATCCGATGAGATGCTTGTCTAACCTTGCTTATTCTTAGGGTAAGGGTTAATTTTTATTTAAATATCTGAGTTGAGTTGATTTCTTCAAGTCTGGAAAATTCCATCTACAAATTTACATGAGCATTGTAAAAAAAAAATCGTTGAAAGAAATTCGATGTCATAATCACTCAAATGCTAAATGAATTTAAGGTATGGATTTTTGTAGGTATTTATTGAAAGCTACCGGATATGACAGCGATGCAATAACTTATTAGTCGAATTTTATTTTGTTAGTGCATTTAAATCGTGTCTATTTCTCTCATTTTTATCATAAATGTATTGTAGATTGCCTTTTTTTTTTT
>CALNVZ010002100.1:42695281-42717766 GCA_940671915.1 Paracentrotus lividus
TGGCCCAAAGTCCACTTGCGAAACTTTTTGGGAGGGGTTTATAATATGAAAAAATTAGCAAAGAAAATGGGGTACCAATGGAATTCGAACCAGAGACCTCCTGGTTACTAGTCAGGCGCTCTACCATCTGAGCTATAGTAAGCCCCGGATGGGGTCGTCCCTAAGACCCGTTAACTCTTCAATGCTCGAGTGGTCAGAAGCTATAGGGACAACCCCATCCGGGGCTTACTATAGCTCAAATGGTAGAGCGCCTGACTAGTAACTAGGAGGTCTCTGGTCTGTTATCATAATAAATATATCAATATAGTAAAATAATACTCTAAATTCCATTTTTGTTTTCTGTTTTGTTTTTTGTTTTTCCTTCCTAATTACATTTGATCTCATATTCATATGATTTATATTTCCTAATATAATCTAATACTGTTTTTAAAATAGGTTTATTTAATAATTTCATGTGTTTCATTTTTCAGAATTATTTCGTTAGGCAGAACAGTGAAACGACTGAGCTGGTTTCTGGTTGGCACGTGCCTGGACCAATAGAGACGTTGCTTGTGACTTGTGGCTTGGTTTCTTGATGTTTGGAAATAGTTCTGCTTTCTTGCAGATCCCCGATGTAAACATTGATTTCAAATTACTCCATGCATGATATGTATGTGTATATAGAAGCCTGAAACCAGCGCCAAACTCCTCACCAGTCGAAAAGTCAACATTGATTGGTCGGTAGCCATCACGTGGTAGGTTTACCATCCACACATATTGGGCCCGTGCCCGGCGCCCACCTAGAGAGAGAGACAAACCAACAGTCATTTATCATTACAACCAAATCCAGACTGGCAGCTCGAACTGGTCGGGATATACCGTCATTACTCTCAATCGGCGGACTTGATTCTGGCCATGGATAAATCGTCGACAACGACTGCTAGTGCACCGTATGCCGATTATACCTCAACAGATCAAACCAGCATGTATTCTGGAGTGAGAGGACTTGATTATTGTAGCGCTGCCGTATCGCAGGGGGTCGGCCTCTACCAGGGCCATGCCAAGTCGTACGGGGGCCTCGACCCACAAGGTTTCGATGGCCATCTCGTCTCCGGCATCGGAGTTCAAGGCACCACCAACTCATATTCACACCTCGGTGATAGTCGACATCGTCTGCACGATTACAACCCACCATCGACCTGCAACTCGATGTCAGGTATGAACTATGTTTATAACCGTTCTGCGTATGCCTACCCCGGCTCCGTCAACCACTACGGCAACTCCGAGACAGAGTACCCCCACATCCACAAACATGTCCGAAGCCCGACATCAGCGGTGTCGTGTGCGACATCGGGGGTCAACTTTAATGGTAGCTACAATAGCGATTCGCCGTCGATAACGAACCTTGATTCACCGTCACCGACATCGTGTGCGCTGGGGTCCGGGCAGGAACCGACCAGCGGACAACCATTAGGTTCAAACGGAGCTGCGACGGACGATGAGACGAGGGCTATTACGAATGGGAGGTCACCGACATCGAGCTCTAACGGAGAGGCGCAGTCGCCAACAGGAGACGCTGGTCTTTACAAATGGATGAGGATTAAAAGAAATCCTCCAAAGACAGGTCAGTTGTAAACCTTAATCATTCTCTTATCTCATTGTTTTCATTAGTGATGAATGTAGGATATCAAGCGTTTTAGTGTTGATATGTAACCTGCAGTGAGTGCACGTTGAAACAGGTCGATCGACGATCAATGGGTCGCGCTCGACTAGCAGATCGTATCCTTATTATCCATATAGGCCCTCCTGCTAAGCTATGCGTGAAAACCCATTTGTAACGACCGTGATTAAGATATCGTATTCATCTAGCTCGAATACCATTACATCTGAGCTATAAAAAAACAAAACCATAACGCATATTAATCAAAACAAGAGATACGAGCGTGCATTCTATGGCTTGTTACATTTTACCGCCACGGGGGAAGATTTGCAGTAAGCTGCTCTAGCTTATCCTAGCTTAGGGCGCACTACACTAAATACACTATCGAGAAGATAAACGGCAATTTGAGAACAGATACCTGATGATTTGTAAAAATTACGATGATGCCCGGTGATGCCTCATATTTTATTGCAATTGAAATAAGTGGCTTAAATTTTGCTTTCGGCGAACAGCAATTATTACCGAAACGATGTATGCGTGCATCGTACTATAAGAACTGCTGCGTTAGTCACTAGCACTGGGAGAAAAAATATAGATAAATTGTAGAAGGAGTTATTATGAAATGTCTGAAGTATATTTTAGGGCATTATTCTAAATCAAAGATAAACTATTGCTCTGTTATTATCTAAAGTGATGTAATTTTTGTATTGATAGATTTATATTATACGATGAAATGTAACACGATAAGTAATTTATTATAACTTGTACTTAATAAACAATGATATAAATTGGTTATCTTTGTTTAATTTTAAAGTACTTTATATATTGTGTTATCTTTAGCATGCATATCGTGTGAAGATAATATTTATGAAATATATTGCATTGATTAGATAACAGGATTATGATTTGTTTATTTAACAACATTTAAAAATAATAATAGTAAAGAGGAAAGTTTATAACTGAGAGTGAGAGAGCTTTTTGTGTTAGATGGTATGCAGCACGTTCATCTGGAAATTGCGCCTGTCAGGTAACAAAATGATAAACTGCAGGTGATTTTGACAATAAAAGCAGCACTTAACTATGCATTTATAGCCAAATAAAATATTGCTACAAAAACGAGAGAAATGGGGAATGTCTGCTAAGCAGCGAATCGTATCGAGTCAAGTCGACGGGCAGTCCCCGCTCATCGACCGGGAGCGTCCAGGCGTGGAGACTCACTCCACCGCACTCACCAAGTTGCATGACCGCCGAATTCTCGACGTGTCACCAACAACAATTACACACGCCAAGGAAAAAAAAAACTCTCACATTCGCACTTTATTAATATTATATATATATATAATATATAATTGTCTCAGCCTTCGGGCAATTTACCTATCGGATTAAATGAGATCAATAGCTGTTTAATACTCTAAATCTCTGGCGTTGATGCAAGAATACAGCCAGAAACGTTCGCCCGAAATGTGATTTTTTCAGGGTATTAGCTGGAAAGAAATTCTTGACATGATTCGACCAGACTCGAATTCAATTTTCTGGTTTTTAAGGTATAGACTATGGTAAGCGCAAGGTACAAATCAATAAAAGGGGGAAAGACCAGGACACTTGGACTGGTTGTATAGATCGCAATGAAAACAGAACAGGGTTGAATGCGCCATACAGTGTTGCTATGAAAACAAAAGTCAAACACATTGTTTAAACATCAAGAATGAAGTCTGCTTGCCTGCGACGTTGTTTGAGACTTTGATTGTGGACTAGTTTTGAAATTACACTTCATTTTGACAACATTTAAAATCTCCGTTTTATCCGGAGGGTTTATTTATTATTTCGATGTTCAGTTGATCGTTTAGGAGAACGTAAGCGAAGAACAGGATTACAGTGAATAAAATGAGATTTTACACTAAAGAATATTATTGTAAAAGCATGGAGATTATCCATGGTGAAAGGTATGGGACCGTCCTGCTTCAATATTTTTTTCCAGCTTAACCTGTTAACGTAAATGGATGAAACACTGAGAGCATAGATTTAATAATACAATATGAATTTTCGTTCGACCTGATTAAAAACCACGAAAAACGCATGATGAATTTAACAGAGAAAAACTTAAGAAAACTTTCATATAATAGTAATTGATGACAATATAATAAAATTAATATTCAAATGTATGTATCAATCAAATGGATTTTTATTACTTGAAAATATTTAGCTATCATAGCATATTATCATAATACTGAAAGATTCAACGTATTGAAAATGTGGAATCATAGAAAAGGGCTTTAAAAAGCACATGAGAGTAGTAGTAGTATAGTGTAGTAGTAGTAGTAGTTAGTAGTAGTAGTAGTAGTAGTAGTAGTAGTAGTAGTAGTAGTAAGTAGTAGTAGTAGTAGTAGTAGTAGTTGTTGTTGTTGTAGTAGTAGTAGTAGTAGTAGTAGTAGTAGTAGTAGTTGTTGTTGTTGTTCTTGTTGTTGTTGTTGTTGTTGTGTAGTAGTAGAATAGTAGTAAACATATTGGTGGTATTGATGGTGGTATATAGTAGTATAAATAATAATAGTTTGTGTACTAGAAAATGGACTCGAAATATTAGCCACATAATCAGTAGTATAAAAAGATATTGAAATGTAGAAAAACACAATTTAAAAAAAATGTATCAGGAATGTTGACGACGCATCAGATAAAATACAATGTTGTAATATGAATACATGATTATATTGTTACATATTGACAATAAATAACATTTTTGATTCATCGCAACTGACGTAAACATTTATTGAATACAGAAGTTTATAAGCAAACTCGTTCAAAGACTTGACATGTTATAGGAAGTAGAAAGAATGAGAGAGATTAAAGACGTACACTGTAAAAATATTTGTATTTTTACAGCAAATCTGCTGTCAGCAGAGTCGCCATAAAAACGTATTATGAAAAACAGTTTTGCTGTAAATTTCTCCTGCAAATAATTACATGAGAAATACAAAATATTCATCAGGAGTAACACATTTGTTCAATTTTAACCAAACTGTGTAAGCTATAGAACTCTAACGATTTTTTCTTCTCTTTCATTAATTATGAGAGGAGAAATTTACAGCAAAACTGTTATTTTAAATTACATTTTTGTATGGCGACTCTGCTGACATCACTTTGCTGTATTATTTTTTTTACAGTGTTGCAGTAGTAGTGTAGTAGTAGTAGTAGTAGTAGTAGTAGTAGTGGAAGTAGTATAGTAGTAGTAGTAGTAGTAGTAGTAGTAGTGTATAGTAGTAGTAGTAGTAGTAGTAGTAGTAGTAATAGTATTACAAGTAATAATAATATAAGAAGAGAAGAAGAAGAAGAAGAAGAAGAAGAATTACACTGCGACTTATATAGCTCCTTTATCCATTCTATCATTCTATTAAATGCTCCAGGCGTAGTAGTAGTAGTGGTAGTAAAGTTGTATAGTAGTGTAAGTAGAAATAGTGATAGTAGTAGTAGTGGTAGTAGTATAGAGTAGTAGTAGTTATATATAGAAGGGAAAGTATTAACAACAGTATACGTGGTAGTAGCAGTAGTAGATGTGAAGTAGTACTACATATACATGTTATATCATTTGTAGTGGTGGTAGTATAGTAGTAGTAGTAGTAGTTGTTGTTGTTAGTAGTAGTAGTAATGGCAGAAGTAGCAGTAGATGTAGTAGAAAGTAGTATAGTAGTAGTAGTAGTAGTAGTAGTAGTAGTAGTAGTATAGACGTGGAAGTAATAGTAAAGTAGTTGCTGTTGTTTGTTTTTGTTTTTGTTTTTTTTTTTAAATGTACTCTGTTATTTTTTAGTTATTATTGTAGTTTTATTCGATGTTATGGTGCCGATAACTGTGTATGACTTATCTTATGTTCTACATTGCTTTTACAACAGACCATTTAAATGTTTAAATGTGTGAACTTAGCACCTCGTACTTATATATCAATAGTAAGATGGATGGACTAGTTGAATTAGTAATCAATTGTTATCATCATCTTTTTCATTGCATTTAATATGTTAATGTTATTTTCCAAAGAAAAACATGGAAGATGATTTACGTCAATGATTAACAGTTAATAGGAAAGCAATACACATGTCACTTTTGTATTTGATCGTATTAATCAAAGTAAATACTCCCATGCTCATTTTATAATCATTCTCCCAATCAATCTTCCTGACTTTGCCGCACCTCTTATAATTTATTGTCCCGTGTAGTCCTGAAGAAGAAAAAGAACACTAATCAAAACACAATACTGACGAAATTCACAATTATATAAAAGGAAGCAGTGCAACATTTATGTCTATTGTCATTCATGTTTTATGATAAGATATGCCTTTTTGCCAGGTGGCACTGAGATGGAAAGATTCACATTTCATTAGCATAACAAAGGGAAGTTATTCATGATCCTCACTGCCCATCATTAGTTTAATTCGAAAGCAGAAGAAACCAATCCATATACGCCGATCCCGAGCACACAAGGACAGCAAATCAGTGTTGAATTATTGGTATACGCAAATAAATCGTTACCCTATTTCATCCCAGCGGAAATTAATCTGCATAAATTCATTATTCTTTTCATTTTGAAACTATTCAGCATAAAAGTTGCTAAAATCTTGTCTTTTCTCTACAGAAAAATGAAAATTAGCATTTATATGGCAATAATGATGATTATAACGTGTTTTTGGAAATATATATTTTCCACATATTATTAGACATAGTATCAATGTCAATTTAAAGTGTAGTGTATAAGATTCATATAAGAAATAATATATATATATATATATATATATATATAATATTATATAAATATATATATATAATATATATAATATATATATATATATATATATAATATATATATTATAAATCTATAATTCTAATATTCATTCCGCTTTGTTGTTATGTGTACAAGAACCAGAATATAAGAACATTTCAAATAATTGATGTTGACAAAATTCATGGCGCCAAAGTATGATAGAAATAACCAAGATGCCAAAAATCTTTAAAAGTCGAAATCATTTTGGAGTATTTTAAAATCATCTGGAGCTTTTTAAAAAGTTTTCCAATGTCGCTATGCACAATGATAATGTAAATAATCAACCCCTCTCAACAAAATGTTATATATTCCATTCTTTATTTTTACAGTAAAGTACATTATTCCATTCTTTACTTTTACAGTCAAGTACAAGTTTTTACACCATAGTTAAGTGTCATTGATACCTTATCTTCAATATTCTCTTAATTCTTCAAAAACAAAAATGAAATCATCAAGGGCTTGCATTATCTCACCATGTATGCCATGGAAAGCGGATAAGACAGTAGGAGAAAGGGAGAGAAAGAGAGAGAGGAAAGAGAGAGCGAGAGAGAGACAACAAGAAAGAGACGACTACTCGGAATGGGTTATTATCTTAACCCGCAATCCATGCATTTTTGTGGCGTATTTTCATCGTCTATCCGGGGAGATCAGCGACGCGATTTAGGTGACGATCTGATTTTCATATTTCATGAAGAGATGTCGATTTAGCCTTGATTTTGAACACTTTTGTTCTGTCGATAGGGAACAGACGACACTGAACAGATTTAGAATCGCATAGCTTTCACAAAGTGTAAGTGGGAGAATATTAAAATTTTACCCAGGCACACGTTTTATCGAGGCTACTGCTGCGAGAACGCACTGAATATAATAAAAGAATGTGCGGCATATATGAATAACTATAACATGTATAACAAATGAATTATTGAAATGTGTTATATACATGGGTGGACACAACACCTGCATTGTCAATACGATACCCAGTGTTAAGAAAGTCATTAATTTTTTTTTTAATAAAGCAAACGTGTAAAAAAAAATGTTGATTATAACACATTATCTCATATTGAACATATGATCATTATTATGTTAAATTGATCCTGTATCTTAGAAACACCAAGGTGGATGTATGTATTAAGCGCTATATAAATGTAACTATTATTATTATTATTATTATATCTACGTTTAAAAAATAAAAAGTAAATACATATACAAGAAAAATATAAACAATTCTTGAAATAAAGAGATTATATTTTAATATATCCATAATTTTATAGTTAAAAACCATCATATGTTGTTTGAAAATAATTAAATTCGTCAGATAAACTTCACCAAAAAAATATTATAAACAAGTATTGCAAAAAAAAAAACAATCTTAAAGCATTCTAGTTCCAAACGCTCATTAATATTGCTCATGCTCATTCTATCAAAAGTGACACGTGTCTTTTTAAGTTCATTATTTATTTTTAGATAAAGTAACCGAAACACTCGAGTCTGAATGGTATCAAGATAAGCCTATCTTTAGATAGTCAAGTCCTTAGATAATAGTCGTCTAATAATAACAATTATTTTGATAAAATTAGGATATGGTATTTGTAGTTTGACTTACATTGAACATATTGGCCGAGATCATAGGATTCTAACTATTTTTAATAAATTGGGAGATTATGTAATTCGCGTAATTTTGGTTTTAGCTTCTACTCGCTCAAAATACCATTGCCCCCCCCCCCTCTCTCTCTCTCTCACTCTATCCTCTCTCTCTCTCTCTCTCTCTCTCTCTCTCTCTCTCTCTCTCTCTCTCTCTTCTCCTCTCTCTCCCTATCTGTAACATCGACCTTCTAACTGCTAAAATTAAAACTAACACCCCGTCCTCCCTTTCGAAACAATTTCTCTGATTTAAAAAATATATAGGGTACATGCAGGTAATATGGACCCCTAAGCTCATTTGCCTAATTTGCATAAAATTACGAAATGCACACAGTCTAATCTTTGTTTATATGAATCAATAACTACTGCTCTAACTTTTATTGTGAAGAAAAACAATTATCACCAACCCCCTGTCTGCAATATTCAAATGTTGACGTCATGACCAAAGTGCCCATATTACCTGCATGTGCAGGTAATATGGACATGTATTTAATGTACTTTTAAAAACAATTACTCTACCATGTCTGGAATTTGCTTAAAATGTTGAAAATCATTAACTTTAAGATATAATTTGAATTATAAGACCCTTCAGTAAAACCTTTGACTTATATTTCATTGTTATGTATTTTGTATATTATTTCTTTTTTTAATATTATTTTAAATATTATTTTCATTATACAAGTCAATATAGGCCTACATAAGTTATTTATATTAATTATATACTGTGAATATACCCTAAAAAATCGTAGCAAAGAGATTGATGCCTCATCCCAATACTAAGTACCAGAATCATTTCCGCCATTTTGGATGTCCCATATTACCTGCACTAATGTTGCTGTGTCAGGCAAGCATTTAATGCAACATTGCACCTTTACTAAAACATTGACCTGTACACGCTAGTATGATCAAAATAAACTGTAAGCTTACTAAATATACAAAACAATTGAGGTTACCCCTCAACAACTCTTTCACCATCACATTCTGTGATGAATATAAATTTTACATCAGGGTAAAAATGCCGTAAGTTTTACCTACCTTTTTGGTTTTCAGCAATTTTCTCAGAGAAATTTCGGCATTAGATGCTCTCAACGACGATATATTTACGTATACAGTTCATATGAACAACATTATGGTGCTCACACCGGTCATCGGTCACCGGTCGACGGTCACGACATGATTCGCTTCAGGTGTCCCATATTACCTGCATGTACCCTATTTCACTTCTGTAAATTTATAACTAACTCTTTTCCACATATGTGTATTTGTAATTAGAATAATTAAAGGCTACCAGAAAGGCATTATCTAAGAATTTTAGTTATTGTTTTATTACATTATTTGTTCATTAAAACAGGAATAATTATATCCTGCAACTTTATTTACATAATGATACGATTATGTATACATATAAAACATACATATATCATCACCCCATTTCTCCATCAATCAATCAATCTGAAATAATAGGATTCGCGTTAAAATCATATAACTTCATAATTTATGATATCGATCCATTTACGGATGCCTTGAAAGAGAAGTATTCCTCAGAGGAATTGCTGGCGAGTGTTGGAATCATTTCGAGCTCGATGATGTTGAACGACAAGAAATTAATCACTGTTAAGCCTCTCATCAGCTCATTAACATGTTCGCTCAGCTTTAGCAGAGGTTTTATTACTGCCCTGGTTTCTTTTTAACAAAACAAAGGAGAATGACCCTTGAAAATAGAATCTGGAGAATGGGGGTGCTTTAAAATGTGTAAGACTTAAGTGTTGATACCAGTCCGTTCTTTGTCAATTCATATGATTACATGTTGTATGACAACAAACTGAAATTCGATTAAAATTAGAGGTGGTTTAGGGGTATACTTAATCAGGACCTGTCAAGTGGATTCTGTGATTGGGGGAGGGTGGTAAGGTATTCGGTTAGGGGGTTCGCGTGCTGTATCAATGGCACGACTTAACTCAATAGCACGCTGATCGCACGTTTAAGCGCTTCCCACGGCTAACCACTCGATATGCACTCACAAATCCGTCCTCCTCTTATGCTCAATCTCACCAACTCTCTCCTTGCAAGGCAGACTTTTCGAGGTGTTTTAACCACCTATTTTCGTGTTATTCGCACCGCTACAATAAATTGTTACAGTGTACAATAGCGTATCAGTTTCAGGACCCCTCGGGCAGGATTACTCCGCCGCCCGACCCGGCAAATGCCATCTGAAAGCTAACGTGAGTCTCGCTTTCTCGCCCCGTCCGTCGCACTCACCCAGGCGATTTCGATCTTTAGTATGATCCCCAAAAGTCGTGTAACTCTCGTGTTATTGGCTTTGTATTCCATTCAACCACTGGCTACATTGATGCAGAAGTCACAACTCTTTGTAAATACGCCTCGGCTGCCCTTTGTGTGCCTACGCCACTCTCCCACAATAACCATTTACTTAAGTAAGTAAAAAAAAGTGAAAAGGGAAAAAAGTGAACACAAGAGTTCAGCAAATATCGCCTTCAAGGAAAGGCAGAAAGGAAAACGAGAACGGACATATATACCAAAAAACGTCTAAGAATAGACGGAACCATATGACCCCTTAGCTATGATTGTTGTTGTACTTTGGAATATGAAATAGAGCTGGAAGGGGAGCCTAACCTTCTTTTTTTCTTTCTTGCCTTTCTTTGTTAGTGCAATTGGTGTGGCGAGCGTGCAAATGTTATGGCTGGGCCCAAAGTAGACTGGGTTGGGCCTTTATCAGTCCAACCAACCAACCAACACACATATGCATGATAAGGAACACCATCATAACGCCACTGTTGCCACCATGATACAACCCCTCAGCTCAACCTTGCATTATGCATGACTTCTGCGGTGCTTGTCGGTTTGAAATACCCACATGCCTACCTTTGCTTGCATGCCTACAACCTTGGGGGCTCTATTTCCTTATATCGTCACCACTTTCATGTTTGCATTTTTCATTGGCGAAATGGCGCTGCACTCCCCCCCCCCCCCCCATCTCTCTGTGTGGATGCAAACAGTCAATACATGTGTAATTAAAGCATGCAACATCGATGGGTAGACACAGTTGTAAATTCCTCATGATGAGATATTAAACCTTAGGATTCGAGTAGCTTGTGTTTATTGCAAACGTCATGCATACATGTAATACCAATGGAGATGAACTGATGAATGATTAAGAGACTAATACAATGCAAACGAAAATGAGGAAATAAGTCATCGGAATATTATTCAAATGTAAAGTAAGTTCATATTGAGTGGAGGAATAATGTCAGTGTGACAGATATTTATGTTTAGTGAATTTATGTGTTTGTATATTTGCGAATTGCTCCTCAAAACAAACGAAAATTTTAATTAAAAACAAATCATTTTAAATGTAATTAGACATGAGAAAGAGACATGGAGAGAGGGAGAGATAAACAGAGTGAGAATAAAAGCTATATGTTAAGAAGAAAAAAACGAGACAGAAAATGATTGAGGGCGCAGAGAGGCAGAGAGAGATGAGGAATTGGACGACGAATGCTCAATTAATTAGCCTTTATTATGGACCGACATGGATGGAAGGTTTGATGGTCAGCATTTACCTGGTTCATTAGACAATTATGAGGAAGAACCACAAACCATTCCTTTAAAAGAGTATTTTTCATTGTTCAATCATAATAATTTAACAAAAATACGAATAAGGTCGTCAACCCAAAATTGTAATATCGTCTCCTTTTTAACCAGACTGAAAATACCTACAATGAAAGTGGTATACATTTGTGTGTAAATGAAATTAAATTATTATTGGATTTGTTAAGCCAAATTCACTCATTCAAAACTAATCAAATTAATTGATTAATGATTTTTATCATTTGATATTATGTTAACTTTTCTGTATGATCAAACATTAGAAAGTAATTGTTATGATACAAAATATTCTTATTTTTCGAAATGTTGTCGAAAGAGTTTGCTAATATATTTTTTTATAATATCATTTATAAAAATTTAAACTCTCTACAGAATTGGTTTCGTTATCTATGTTTATCTATATGGATCGACACAAGTCAATAGATTGTTTTGACTACAATACTCACGACAAAATTTCTCCCCTCTCTCAATTCCTCGAATTATCGGACATATCTACCTGTACAATTCTTTAACATGCCAAGTTAAAGAATCTAATCCTATTTTGCTCCAGACGTTTTCTCATCTCTAGTTTCTTTACGTGTAAACCTACATGTATGTACACTCGTGTCTTATGACGAAATGACGTTTCGCATAATCTCCTTCCAGGCGGTGAGATAATTTTTTCTCATCATCCAACTTTAACCGATTTTGTTTACAACGTAACTAAATAGTAACATTCATTGACGGGTAGAGGTCATAATATTAATAGCTCACTTTTCCCAGTCTAAATCGGTAGAGTATTGTATTTTTTTTTTAAATACCATTCAGAAAATAGAAATTACTCTGCCGTTGATAGAAAGTCATTTGGCCACAATAATGGAAATGTTAAGCGTCTTGTGCGAGGTTAGTACCAGCACGGTTGTTCCGGAGTGGTGGGTCGAGTGTCCCAGTGGCCGATGCCCGTCAGATGCTAAGGAGAAGATGACGGGATAGTGTGTCGTATTTGACTGGAGGGGGATTGACATTAATTAAAACGATGTTATCTGACGCATGGTTGCCGCCACGAGGCTATGAGCGAGTGACAAGGGAGAGGTGTGGAGGTGGGGTGTACATTCAGGCCGATAACACCAATAAGAGGTGAAAACTTTACACCGGTGTCTTGAAATGGGTGCTATAGCTGGTTTCATAAATAAACTGACCCTTTTGGCCTCTTCATGAATAATATTTCACAATTAAGATCACTTTCACAATTTTTATGATACAAGATAGCCCAATGGATTCATTATACGCATGATAATTTTACGTTATCATTATAAAGCCTAATACGCAGACAGCAATTTTACATCAATAATCTTAAAAGTCAAATTAAATTGATATAAAATGGTAATGACTAGCTAATTTGATCATTTTTATTATTAATAATTTTTAATAAATAACTGATAGTTTCCTCAGTCTATAGAGTATCAGAGGGAAGTAGAAATTTGTTTTTAAAGTTTAATTTCTCTTGGCGGTAAGCAACCCCCCCACCCCAAAAAAAATAATAATAAATAAAATAAAAATAAAAAATAAATAAAAAATAATAATAATATAAATAATAAATAAATAAATAAATATAATAATAATAATAATAATAATAAATAATAATAATAAATGAATTAACAGATATCGTACACTTAATAAACAAAAGGGGAAATAAAATAAGTGTGGACGCTATCGATGTACACCCGATATTTATTACTTTTTTCGACATATTCGATATTGTTTAGAAAAAAATAACTAAAGACAATTTGAGGTAAGTTGTGTTTTAAATAAAGTGCACTTTTATAGAATGTACGCATATAAATTATGATTGTAGGCCTACATAATTGCTTCAATAACTCTTTAATTCTAGATTTGAGGGGCGAAAATGATTGAGCAACCTTAAAATGAAATACCAGATAAATCATAAGTGCTAATTTTCCATGGTTTTAGAGAAAAAAACATATGCAACGTGAAAATAAAGTTAGGGATAAACAAAATTCTTTTACATAATAATCAATCTTGATTCGACAACAAAAAATACATGCAGTCCATCTGATTGGAAATTTACTACATTTTTTCTGACATTTTTCACTTCGCGCAGACTAAAATCAACGTAATGAATAATATCCTCGTTGCGTGGCCGTCTTTGCATACCAATAATCAAAGCACAAGCCATCACTCACATCTCAAATACAAGCTAAATCCTGATTTAACGGCTTTAAAACCTGGGATACGATATTGCTAATGTCTCAATAAATCATTTCTCTCCTCCTATGCATAATACTATAGCGTGCTAAAAACTTACACCAATATCCTGCAATATGGCTAGTATGCATAAAGAAACTGTATCTCATTATTTAGAAATTCATCACGCCCCCCCCCCCCCCACCAACAAATTATTGAGGTGTTGATGCATGAAAAAGCTTAGGCATAATCCAGGATTGATCTGCTTTATGCGAGGTATCTGTATAATTTGGACTCAGTTTTTTTTTTCCCGAAATTACAACGTGCAACTCATTTGCAGCATGCAATGGATTATTCAATTTACATTAAGTGCGATAACCCTGAATTACATTTTAATATTAATATCTTACGAATATTTGGGCCTACTAGTTAGCTTTGTTTGCTTACATCGTCATTTAATGGAGGGTTTTTTTTACATCGTGATTTTAAGCAATAAAAGAAGGAAAGAAATTGGGAACCTTTGAATATGATAGCATGACATGTGTGTTTTGTGGGATCTTTTGGATATACAACAAAAATGGTTGCATGAAATTAATTTGCTCGTATAAAATGCTTTCAAATACTATTTCAACACCCGATAAAGTAGTTGAGATCATGATTTGTATTTCACCTTCCATACCTTATTTCCAACAAAGATTTTATTTCCTTTCTCAAATTTTCGGAAAATCTTGTCTCTCTTGAAAAAGGAAAAGGTTTTCCGAAAATTTGAGAAAGGAAATAAAATCTTTGTTGGAATAAGCATGATTTTCTTCACTTCTGTGTTATTTATAAGTATTACTTTCCAACACGTGGAACTATCATTCAATATATATATATAGTAATAGTGGTAGTATTTTAAGAGTTGTGATTGGTTGAAATGATGTCACGTGTCATTCACGTTTTTGTTATATTGAACGGTTTTGTTTATATTGAACGGTTTTTTTTGTTATATTGAACGGTTTTACCTGTGTTAAAATGAATGGTGAAATCGATTGCCTTGTTGCGCAAGCGCGTAATAACAGTAAAATGGTGCGCACAACAATAGATACGCGGAGCGACAATATACGTCACAATAGCTTAATTAGCACCAAAAGTTTGGCAAACATTTGCAAAGATAAACCAGATTAGGCAAGGTCAAAGATCTAAGGGTCTATTTACTATAATAAATAGTGCAGCATCTATTAATGCAACATTTACTGACTATGTGAACTCCAAATACTAAATTATCCTCGGCGCACATTGTTTCACCTCGGCCTATGGCCTCGGTGAAATAATGTGCCCTCGGATAATTTAGTATTTGTCGTGCACATAATCTAGTATGTTGCATGATAGAGTATGCACTATTTATATAATATATATATATATATTATATATATTATGAGCACTGACGAAGAGTGTGACTTCGCCTTTCAGTTTTGGGGCTATGCTCTTTTTATTATAAAATCTATGATTTTATGTTTTTGGCATTTTTCTTTATCAACTGTTTATCATATATATACAGGTGGTGCCAAAATTATTAGAACACCTGAACCTACCAAAGTCTATGGGATTATCAATGCTCTAGTTCATTTGCCGAAATACGATTGAAGATATCGCTTATGTGCCAGAGCTTTCATAACTTTTTAGCATAACGTCTTACGTATATTTAATGCCAATCTATATAGTTTCGACCATCTGATAATCGCAGCATTAGGATATGTGTTCGCTTATGCGCTTTGGTTTCCTCATAGTTACTTGGGTATTAAAACATGTAGTCAAATGCCAAAAGTAAAATGCCAATTACATATGCCGATTGCTCAAAAAGGTACTGAGGTAGAAGTTTGAAACCTACCAGGCTTATTCATTTTAATATACCTTCAAATACCTGCAAATATCAGAAAATTTGGTCGAATATGGAGGGGTGGATTCGCCCCCTCCTTTGTGGTGAGATGACCAAAGTAACCATGCCCATTGAAGGTTAAGACTATTTTTTTTTTTCATTAAATGAATTAGACACTCCTTGTAACATGTAAATTTTTAGAAGGAAATTTCATGAGCATTTCAATATGTTGAATATTAAGGGGTCAGAGGAAAAGGGGACTTAAATGGGGGCTCTAATTAAAAAATTGGGACCCCTCGCAAATAATTTAAAAACTCCGCAAAACATGTTACTACTTCACCTATTGTATTGTAAATGCTTGTTGAATTCTCCATGAAATTTCCTTTCAGAAATATACTTTTGTAGGAAGAGACTTTGATATTTTAACGTTTATGACATTTTAACATCCTGGATATGGGCAAGATTTTTGAGATTTTACAGATTGGATGGCGTAACGCAAAAAGGCAATTTGGGGGCGAAGTAGGAGGAGTTCCAACGCCAGTGACTATGTTATTTAGTTATTTAAAGATGTAATAATTGACTTATTGTAGACATTCCAGGTATTTTAAAGGTATTTAAATTGGTTCAACTGAATATGAAAATCAACTAAAATCATTTAAATTTACTTGCTGTTCTAATAATTTGACCCACCCTGTACTATAATATATATATAATATCTACACACACCACACAACACCACACACAACACACACACAACACACCACACACAAACACACACACACACACGAAGAAACAAAATAATGAATGCGGTAGCTTTTCGATGGCTGAATGAAGTTTTTTTAAATGACCCGAAATCGAATATGCTTTTTAGCTTTTACCAAAACTTGGCTACAAGGAAATGAGCTATAACATAGAAACTAGCATAAACAGTAACCTGCTACAATTTATAATTTAGATGAATTTTATTCGGAGGAGCAAACCAATGTAAAAACCATAAACAATTGAGCCCATATTGATGTGGTCAAAGCAGAAGTGTTTTCAACTATGTCACGCCCCACGATGCACTTAAAGTGAGCTTGTACTGTTTTCAGCGTGCCGTTTCTCAATTTCGTAAGGGTTGGCGTTTGGTCGTTCGCTCGTCCTTGGATCTTCTCAAACAAAATGGCAAGTGAGTTAAATATTAGGTCATTCATTCGGATGATGACAATCTTTGTATAAGCACAACGGGTTTGAATGGATAACCCAGATATTAAATGAAAGAAGAGCTTCATGTTTATTGTCTGCCTGTGACCCAATTGCCCAATTCTCTTGTTGTTCTTTTTCCATGAAGGTTCGTGCGTATAAACCACAACTTGCGTGCTTGCCATTTTTGAGGAAAAGAATGAATTAAAAAAGAATGCCGACAACCATAATGTTTAATCATAATCTATCTCAATGGAGTAAAAAAGCGTTTGTTGTTACCCCCCCCCCCTCACCCCCCCCCCACACTATGATCTCTGTATCTATTCCCTCTCTCTCTCTCTCTTCTCTCTCTCTCTCTCTTCTCTTACTCTCTCTCTCTCTCTCTCTTTCCTCTTTCTCTCTCTTTCTTCTCTCTCTCTTCTCACTATCTTTGCATATCCTCTACTTTCTATATCAAATATTTTGGGGCGATAATTTGACAATACTAGTACCACAAATTAATGCATATTAAGAAATATAAAAACATCATCTTTTTGATTATTGGTAAGTGGTATTCTAACTAAATACTTTTTTTTTATAATATCAGTTGACGCCAAAAACTATTTCCTTCGTTGGTTTTTTATGGATCGCCTATTTTTATTTGTGTTTAATATTTTGTTTAATTGAATATTGTGACTTCATCTTATTCTAATACATTCAAACAACCCGAATTTCTCATGTTTCTGCATTGCATGAATGTGTCAATATGAACTATATAAGGCATATATCCATACACGCTTTCTCAATCAATCATATAATACCAGGGAACACACCTTTCCCTGATATACAGAAACTATTTTGAGCAGCATTAGTTGATCGGAGCTCTGTAAACAATCTTATCTGTATGAATAAAAAAAAAAGATAATTATTTCCTTGTCCAATGTAATATCACATCATTATGTATTTATCTTCAGAAATGATGCAGCAAAAATAAACTGTAAACACACAAACACAATTGAAAGGCTATGATCGCGAGGCTCTGTTGCTTTTTACAGCCGTCAGGCGCAGAATGGAATCAACCGGTGAATCATGGTGATTGATAATGTCCAAACGCCTTATACGTTTTTAGGAATAATTGGGAATGTAAATAAATCCAGACCCATCTCATCTGTATTATTATCTTACCTTGTCCTGTGTTGAGTATGATTTACACTGGTTGATAAACTTTTGACATTAATTAGACGTTCCTGATTTCTTATTTTTAATAATTCTTTTCTGGTTGTATACAAGCATTTTTCTTTAGTTTAAGCTGTGAATTGTGTATAAAGTGAAATTCTCCCCACCCCCCCCTTCAAATTTCAAGTCGGCCATCATAATTTTTTAGAATAAATAAAAATATGAACGCAATTCAATAAAATATAGAATGCTATCGGTAAATTAGGCGATTCAATATTTTCTCCTCTGTTGGTAAAACTTTTTCCCGAGCACCCTCTCTCTTCTCCACACACACACACATACACACACAACAAACACAACAGAAAAGTTATGTACGCCCCTACCGAGGAGTAGTTCTGGAAGTTTATATTGACACCATTGAATATTGTCCTCAATAAATATGTTATCAATAGGTAATCGCCTGAATAGTAAAATATTTTTCGCTCAGTCTCTTTCAATAATCCGAGATATTGGAAAGCAAATGAATTGAAACTTTCACCATTCCTGCACACCTATAGCTACATTGGCTGTCAGTTTAGTTATCTCTTAATCCTTCTTATTTATTATTTAAGTAATTTGTTGGATGATTAAATGTTACCTCAATAGTTTTGGGCAATAATCAATGACATTTATTCATTTCATTTGAGAAAATATTGGATGAAAACTTTTCTTTCTTTCTTTTTTTTTCTCAAAGAACGACATTAATGTTATGGGATCTTAAAATTCACAAAAATTAAAAGCTTGAAGATCATTGCCTACTGACGCTTTTAATCAAGGTCTTTAACATCCAAGTCAGTGACAATTAAATTGATTTTTTATGAAAATGATACATTTGGACATAAAAGTTGACGAACGCGTTCAATTTGGTGACTTAAATATTCTGAAATTATGGCGAGCTAAGCGGCTTTGCAGCTCAATCTCATCGATCAAGATATCGTACTGGATATCAATGAGCATCATGGTAGTTTTCATGAGACGATAAAATAATTAACGCCATCCAAATTTGAATCAGTTATTGGTAAGTTATCAATTGCTGTGATTTAGTTAGAATAGATGATCAATGCAAGTCACTTTTATTTCTAAAAGCGTTTTATATTGGGGCGATTCTTTGAAAAGTGAACCTTTTTTGGAAAAAAATAAAGTTTGTCCTTTTTGTTTTTAAGCCACTTGTATCCATCCGAACCGGCCCTGGCACGCCAATTTCATATAGAGCATTGGTCTGAAGTTTCATTGAATAATGCATTTCTTTATCTAATTTTTAATACAAATTTTTCATGCTCATTTGCAGTAATTAACATGCACAAAATTGAAAATAGAAAAAAAATGGTACGTAAAATATCATTTGGTTTGGACCGTACTGATTGTAATATAGCTGGTCTCCTTACTTTGATTATTGTCATTATACCCTTTTAACTTCCATCCTTTAAATTTAAAGAAAAATAATGGTGTTTGAATTGATTGTTTTAAGATAATTAACTAAAGAAACCAATGCCCATCAAATGTCACACACTACGCTGACGTGAACCCAAAACACGAAAAGTTACGCCCCCGAAACCATGGTTCCATTTTATTACAATTTTTTCTCTAAAGCTAAGATATCTGTGCCCTTGCATACTCACCAAAATATGAAGCCTGATAGTTTTAATTTAGAATATTATTAACTTTTGAAATTGGTCACACTACGTGACCCACGGGTCACGTTTGTGCCACTATGGTCATGCCTTAAAAAAAGGGACCAGGCTATTCGCCATTCTTTGAAAAGTGAACCTTTTTGGGGAAAATAAATTTTTGCTTTTTTGCATTTTAGCTGCCATATTCAAATAGAGCAATGTTCGAAGTTTCACAAACTGATTGTTTTTTCGTATTTTGCAATTGTTCATGCTCATTTGCATAACATTAACATAAGAGGATAATTAAATGAAAAAACGGTAAATAAAATATCATGTTTTTTAAACCCTGACGGAATGGATATGCTGACTCCTTACTTGATTACTGATGCATTATTTATTATTTACCTCTATTCTTTTTAATCTACCCCAAAAAATAATGTTGTTAATATTATATTAAGTAATCAAACCGGAAATGAATTGCCCTCAAAATGCCACCACACAAGTAACCAGAAAACAACAAAAAGTTTTAATGTCCCCGTCTTAACCAAGGCTTTGGTATTGATCATAATATATTCTTCAAAGCTAGAATTTAATGTACCTTGCTCTCACTAAATATGAATCATGACAAGTTTTAATTTTGATTATTAATTAGCAACAAATTAGTCACAACACGTGAACCGCTGGTGGGGGGTCTCATAAATTTGATTAATTTTCACTTTCATTGGTGAAAATTAATTAATTTATGCATTATTATGCTCCAAAATGGTTTTGCAATAATTTTTGCGGAAAAAAAAAACAACAAAAAAGAACAACAACACAAACAAGAAAGGTCGAAAAAACAAGGAATACATAAGAAATTTAATAAAACAATGGAATACACAATGGAATTTAGTTTGATATCAAATTTTTTCAAGTACAATGGTTAGGATCCTATAAAGATTATGCAACACAAATTAGCATTCCAGAAGCTGTAGTTTGTCATTAGAAAAAAAAATTATGATTTCAATGCAATGCGTAAATTAGCAATTAAATTCATATAAATAAATTCTATTATTATGGGAAAATTAACAATGCCTTCTTGTAGTTATATCACACCACTATAACCATCGCTGCAAATTTTCGGCCGCACGCGCGATCAAACACCAAGATCTTATTAGGCGGGCATCATGGCCCCCTCCCTTACCCGCCATCCCCCAGTCTTGACAGCTACCAAAAACCCCATTGACTGACTGGTTGAGTTCATAAAATTTTTACCACAGCGGATATAGTAATTGCTCAAAATGTACATTTATTGCATAATACTAATATATTCATTTTTCTGTACCAATTTGCCATAGGTCACACACGTGACCCACTAAAAATGTCACACACAGTGACCGACATCAAGATTAAAATAATAGATAAAAAAAGAATTTCAGAGATATCTCCTATCCAGTGGTATTTTTGGTGAACAGGTCCATAATTGCATGTCTCACAGCAATAAGAATATTTCATCTTTAAAAACCAAGGCGGAAATTTTTCAAAATTGAAATTGAACTTTTCAAAATCTATGCTGTTCATGTGAAGTCACACACGTGACACCACTCCTTTTGGAACCTCTGACTTGAACATGCATATTGGTAAATATCAAAAAATATTTTCAAAATGATAAGCCAACAAAATATATTAGCCTGATATAAACATTAAATCAGTATAATTTTTAAAATTTGTTTAGAGTTAATCGCCAATTAAAGTCAAGATTTTGCATAATTTTCGGTCACGCACGTGAACCAAGAATGGTCCATTGGCTGTTGATTTCTGATATGAGCTAAATTGTCCCTATTAGCTCTCTAATTGTATTAGCGTCTCATAGCTCAACAGTCATAGATAGTATCAAGTTGTATCTTATTACTTTTAGATGAAATAGACAAAGTTGGAAGGCTAAAAAAAAATCAGCTTGGATCATAAACTCGGTAAATGCAAGGTATGTGGAATAAATTGCTATACATTAGCCAAAACTTTTTCCCAGTCACCAGAAATTTTGCAAATTTATTAAATAGTTATTTATAAGCAACTTGAGTGAGCCATTTTTTAGTCGAAATATTATAATATGCTCCAAAATTAGTAAATCTTAACAGTTTTGAAGAAGTTTTATTTGTCACGGTTCATTTATGAATTTGTGAGGACTAATTCAAATAATTGACTCACTTTTCATGCACAAATTAAAGGATTGAACACATAATACTTCTTTTTTTCTTGAACCTTCTTGAAATATACATAAAGTGATGTATGGCCATCAAATGCAATCTTTGGAAAGAAAAGATAATGAAAAAAAATTACAAACTTAATGCATAGTTAAATGAAAATAGTATAAAGAGGTAAATAGTGTTTACAACTTGGAATCCTAGTAAGTAGAAAAAAAGATTCTTCGATATTAATAGGGTGAATTTTGGAATTCAATTTTCCTGGAAATTTGTTTCTCAATGATTTGGAGGAGAGTGTTTCTCGATTTTTAAATCTCCTGTTGGTCGTCAGAAAACGAAAATTTGCGAAAGGGATACAACTTAGGGTGAAGACGTGTCGGACAGACATTTGGTCGGACATTTCAGGTCAGCTTCTCGATCTCCTCTCCTTCCCTTTGCCTAGAGGAAGCTACCGGTTCCATTAACACTTTCTTCTTCGTGCCCACTCCCTCCAATCTCTCTCACTTCTCCTTTAGTTTTCGAGGACCTTCTCACTCCAGTCAACAAAAACCAAAATTCACAAA